>CM072155.1:10928059-11497170 GCA_036850595.1 Rhyacichthys aspro
TTTTTTTTTTTTGGACAACTTAAAAGAAAAATATATTTTTTTTGTTCTGGGGGAACTTAATTAACTTAATTACACTCTGTACCCCTTAATTACACTCTGTGCCCCTTAATTACAGGCCATACCCCTGAATTACAATTTGTGTTGTAGAAAAACTTACGCTGTAATTACACCTTAAGTAACAAGAGAACTTACGCTGTAAATACAACATAAGTAACCGGGAAGTACCGGGCCGTAATCTAAAGTGTTAAAAAATCTAAAAAACTTTATACTGCTGTGGTAGTAATTGCATTTATTGCATTTGCTTACTACTTGGTTAGTGAGATCTTTCTGATAATGTGCGCAGTGACTGAATTTGTCAAACCAGTTAGAGATAACAGTGACTCATCTACCTCAAACATAGTATGTCCTGTACCCAAACTAACCCAGCAATGGCTAATATGTAAACAGCTTTCACCTGCTTCAAAATGGTTTAAAACTTTATTGAGCCTAAACCATTTGTGGTGTTCGCTCTTCTGATTGGATAAAAGTGGACAGGATACCAGAGCATGTATTCCTTTCATGCAAAAAGGAGAGCTTCTAGCAGTAAAGTCTGATGGCTATATGGCCACCCTTATTTTGCCAAAAATATATGACACAGTGTCAGAACTTGCGTTTTGCTTGAGCAGGGTGTTCACTAAATCAAGGAATTATCCTAAAATGCTGTTTGTTTTTGGCCTTTCAGTGACATCTGCTGCTGAAAGAGGAGATTACAGTCCCAAACTTCACAACTGTGGTGGCCCTGAAGAGACAAACCCAGTGGGAACAGGTCAGATGGAGAATTAGACTGTTATTTGATGTGGTTATACATTTTAGACTGATATATACCATTTTCTTTAAGAATATATGGCAGAATAAAACTTCTGCAGTGCTTCTACTTGAGTATAGACTGTAAACACTGTACCACTGGCTGCTTGTTTACACAGCCACTGCCCCACCGTCTTTAATAGTGCATAAACAGTCTGCTGCGCGGGGCGGGGGTCGGAGATATACAGTTATTGCCGCCAGCAGCTGCTGACTCAGCTGTCAGAGGGAGCAACTGTCACCCTTCACTTCGGGCGCAGAGCCAGTGAATCTGGAAAATCAATGAGGTTTCAACAGGAGGCAGTAGACTGAGCCAGGAGACCAACGCCCTGTGTGTGTGTGTGTTTGCAAATCTGTTTGTACATTCCCACATGCTACTGTAAACTTCCTCTCGAGTTTTTAATGGTGAAGATAAAGGTGAGACTGGCAAATCGAATAAAAAATCCGCCAGTGATCTAAAATACTAATTTTGTATACTATGACACTTCTCCCTCAAATATATAAATCAGAGAGAGCTTATTACATGAATCACTTTGACAGTCTGGCCAGCCATTTTGATTTACTTAGCACTTCGTCTCGGTGAAAGTGAGTCTAAAATTTCTTTACAACAATTTCCACTTCCTGTTGGACCGATGAAAACTGATTATCTAACACAGGGCAGGCTTGAAATGATGCTTCATTTCTTCTTTCTGTCTTTTTGTCTTTCTGTCTACCTGTCTTTATGTCAATCAACTTGCGTCCACAACAAAACAAACAAAAAGTAAAGGAGAAGATGATAAATATAGCAGAATGCAATTGCTCTTTTATGGATTCTGCATGTCCTCATTGTTCTACCTCTGTGCATTTACAGTCAAGATGCACTGGGGAAAAAATAAAACAGTAAATAAATGTCAGAGTGAATGTTTTTCTTATTTATTTATTTATTTATACTACTTATTATTATATATCATTTTTTGGCCAAGTTGAGATATCTACCTTACTCTACTCTCCTAACACTGCTGCTTCACTATTATTTATCATTGGCTGTGTCCTCAGCCTATCAGAGAGCTTTTAATTATTATTTTTTCTATTAAAGTATAAATAAAAGTTTTTATGTATGTGCTAAAAACAATGTTTGAATTTTTTTTCCAAAAATCTTAAAATATGATTTAGTCAATTATGCTATTAGGCTAACGATATGTTTTCTTTTCTTTCTTGATGTATTGTCTGAACAGGAAGCACAGGGACGTTTTTTGTCAGGGGCCAGCAATATGGTTTCTCTTCCTCTGAGACCTTCAGAGAGAAATGCTACTGTCATAAATAATCAGTTATTTACAGTTAGGGGGAAGGAAATGACGCCATGAAGTGCTGCAGTGTGACAGGTGACTCTGGAGAGATAAATGTTGTATCAGGAACATCAGCGCATTCATTTTAGTTCATTAAAAATTCATTTTTGCACTTACTTTATAAAAAAGGTCTGAAACATAAGCTTGTAGCGTCATTATCGTGTTTTCAAGGGACAGACATTAGACATATGAAACTGGTCCTAAATTATACTCAATCATGACATAGCGGTCTGTAAAGGGAACTCTATGTGTGATATTGTGCTATACAACGATCCTTGTGAAACTTAATTTTTGTACATCCCAAATCTCCAAATACGAATTAATTCTCCCAACAGTATTTTAGTAGAATAGCATATACAATAGCAAATTGTTTGTAATTGCATCAAATATCCTTCTGCATTGAAACTACAGTGAGTACAATACATGGATATGAATAAATATGTACGAATAAAAAAGAGTAAATTACAGATTGTATAATACGTATTGCACATTACAGGCATTGCACGAATGAAATTGCAACACAAAACATTTAGGGTTAAAAACACCCAATGTCAGTGGTTGTCAGGCCTGTATCTAACTGGCCTCTGTCCAAGTTGTGCCCCACCACAGGCCCATAGCTGCTGGGGTACGCTCCATTCCCCCATGACCCCTAACAGGAATGAGATAAATGGTAAAAAAATAGTAATAACTTTGTTAAGGTGGGTGGAAGGTGTGTGGAAGTCATTTATAAAGACGCGGTTTTTCCACTGCCTTTCAGAAACCGTATCCACATGCCTTCTTCTTTGTGTTATATAATGACATGAATGACTCAGAACCTCCCCACACAACACAAGGTGGGGCAACACTGGCTATTATTCTTCCGCATCAATTACAATCCACTCTGCGCACACACTCCACACACACAATTACAAATGAAATCACAGACTGTTCACACACTGCTAATACACATACCACTTCAATTAATTATAGATATGGCCTTTCAACTGTTGTTTTGCCTCAGGCTGTGGTGCCTACTCCACTTTATCAGGTTCATGTCATGGCAGCAATACACCTTTAGACCAGTAGGCGTCAGTATTGGACAGTTTATAGTGGAGGATATGGAGCAATGCACTGAGTTAAAGTTTTATAGTTGAAGTTTATTTAATGATATCAGTTACTATGAACGCAGCTAAGTGCCTCTGCGGACAGTGGTGTTGTGCTGAATTTTGCCTCCTTGAGAGAACAGTTTTCCTTTTTTTTTTTTTTTGTGTGCCAGTATCAGTGAGTAGTAGAACACTGAAAAGTTCAAGCGAAGGCAGCCTATGATATGGATTAAGCTATTTCATACTGACACTTTATATATTATATTATAGATCTGGAGCATTGAGAACTGTTTTCCCAGATGCACAGTGTTGTGTAAGTTAACAGTCTGTATTTGTTAAGAGTGAATGATATGTTGAAGTAATGCCTGCCCGTGGTCTTTCCAAGGTCTCTAGTAAACAACGAAAATTAAATCAATTTAAAGCAACATAATGTAACTTTTCAGGCTATACGAACTGAAGGACTCACATAGGACTATTACCTTTCCGCAAATATCCAGGTTGCAATTTAAATTTGAGTTGATGTGCTGGGTTCTGGCTTGTTATGTGGCCTCACAAGAGCATGCCCCGGTGAGTCACAGTTACAACACAGACAATCTGTCAAAACTTTTCTTGATTTAATTCAGTTCACTATTATTTCTATAGCCACACAGACAACAGACATAAGGCAGCAAATAGACAAACAGGCTGTACAAGACAACAGCCCCTGTCCTTAGACTGACATCACGTGGATTAATGAATGAAATGAATATAGTCCATGATAGTATCAGCAGGAAGAGTTCATCCATCTGAGTGAGAGTGACTGGGGTCAGGCTGGATCCCCATTTCTGTAAGTGCGACCCATAAGCCCTATCAAAGAGAAAGGTCGTCACTCTAACCTTAAATGAAGACACTGTGTCTGTCTTTTTAAAGGTCCTATATTATACTATTTTGAACATTATACAGTGTATTTTGGATACATTTTTTGCAACATGAAACACACAATAATGATCTTATACAAGCGGTTTGGATGAGCTCTCATCATGAGTCCAAAGTGAACGGTCTGATTTGGAGCTGTCACTTTAAGGCTCAGCTCTCCTGTGTTGGCTCCGCCCACTCATGACGTCACGCTAGAGCTGCGATGGAAACAGACTGAAGTAAACACGGTACATGGTAGTAATAACTTTTTCAGCAATGGCTTTGAGAGTAACTGAGCCGTAAATCTTCAACCCAGAGTCTGCGCGTGTTAACTGCTTCTGTTTATCGGTGCACATGTGGAAATGGCCGTACAATGCCTACTGAAGTTGAGAATGTATGCTGCCTGGAGACTCCTAAGGTAGCTGGTGTGCAGTGTATTGAAAGTAAAGTAAAAGTATTGACGGTAAGTAAGCTAACACAGTAGCAGCGATGCTTCTTTGTGCGTCTGAGCTGCAGAGCACGGCACTTGTTGACAGTGCAGGAGAGAGGGGCAGGAGGAGTGTGGAGGAGCACTTCCTGGAGAGGAGTGGTTTATTTCACATATTGACGTCAGTGCGTGAAACAGCTCGTTGAAAGGAGTGTAGCTCAAACTAAATAAATTACTTAAACATGCGCGAATGAAACAAAACACAACTTTGGGTATGTGTTTGAGGTAGAAACAACGTTATAACATGGTTAAAAGCTCAGAAAAGTCGATTTAGCATAATATGGGACCTTTAACATGAGCTGGAGCTGATTCCATAAAACAGGAGCCTGGAAAGTGAAGGCTCTACCTCCCATTGTCAAAATGATGGCTTTTGTTGATTTTTCAGGCTCCATAATGTGTAGTTTAAAGATTTGCATTCAGTAAAAACTCAAATGGATGCAAATACAATCATCACCTTGCATTTAAACTATGAGTGGAAAGTTTTGAGTTGGCAGGATATTATTTCCTTTATATGGGCTCGTGGAATATTTTTAACATCCTGGTGCAGCGTGTCCGTGAAACATTTCATTTTTCAAGTCAGGAAACCCTTAAAATGACTTTGCAGCAAAATATGTCAATAATCTCAAGGTTGTATTTTTTAACCTGGAGCTTAAAATAAATAACACCCCAAACTAAAACCTTGTAAGAATGCTTCCAACATTTCTGCCCAAGTGAATCGAAATACTGTGGTAAAAAGTAATTATAATTAGAAACTTCTTCGGAGTTATCGCTAATTTATCATAATCTCAACATGTGTATCGCAAAGAACTGTGCGTTTCACGAGAACGCTATGAGCTTCTATGTGATTGACTATTTCTTTTCCTGCCAAAAAAAAAAAAAAAAAAAAAAAAACATTTTGAAGAATTTTTCAGACACTTGTTGGGACATGGAGCAATAACTCAAAGCGCAATGTGCTGGTTTTGCTGTTTTAGTAAAGCCAAGAGCATGCATTTCTCGTCTGGGAGGCGGATTTCGGCACCACACCGGAAGTGGGCGGGCTGTCAGCGCGAGCAGCAGAGGGAGAAGTGCACGGCAAACTCCACTGGACTGACCGACTGTGGCAGGGCGCAGACACTGGGAGAGTACTGCCGTGGCGTGGTGCCCGTCGCTGAACCGTTTCCCCGTGACTTTTATGAGATAGGACAGCAGCCTGAGTCGCTCCACAGAGGTAAGTCAGCTCCGGTTTTTGCATGTGTTGTTGTGAAATTGTGTTTGAACGCGTCGTCCCGCTTGTGCTGCTTCTACTGCTGCTGCTGGATCAGAGCGTCGTTGCGAAAGATTATTGTGACAGCGCTTTGTAAACAAACTACAACACTGCCTTTGACTCCACTTGGAAGATTTCTGTGCAGCTGGATCGTTTCGTGAGCTTCTTCTGTCCTCTTTGGTTGTTTTATTAAGCGTGAATTGGTGCGCTTTCGTGCCCTACAGCCATGATCTTTACAGCGGACTTCTCAATTAACCGTGCTGTCATGACTTTGCTACGTGTTGCTCGGGTTCAGATTAGAAGCTTGTCTCTTGAGTGAGGTTAAGCCAACTGTGCTCAATGCATTGTGCTGAACATATGGCGTTTTTTTTTTTTGTAATTTTGCACAGGCAAGGCTCCGAAAGCATTAACAAGCAAACGTGACACAAGTGCGAAGAGTAGGCACCTTTAACCCTTACGCACTGAACATCCAACATAATAGCTTTGTTTAGTGGCAGCCGCTGACTTTTTCCAGCATTGAATAAATATTGCACATTATTTTTTTGTGTTGTATGTAATAGAGACAGAAGTTGATGAATTAGTAAAGCTGACTCAATGCAAGTTTTATGTTGAGGCCATGAGCAAATGACTCAACATTACTTTGCGCCAGCTACATATTTTTAGATGCCATTGTACACTGTGTATTTTCTTCTTAGGGTACAGAGTGTTTAGACTGGAAGGGTTGGGCTGTCTGTTGAACATCGTATGAGAAAAAAGTACTGCTTAATAGGCAATAGATGTAATGATATGTAAATATGTTTTATTGTGCTGTTAGTTTGTTCCCAACATCGAGCCCAAAAGGGACTCCATTTTCTTCCAATTGAATGTAAGAACTTTTATTATTATCGAAGGGAAAGCAAGGTGTTTTGTTGTATTGTGTATGACGTGCTGTGAATATTGATCAGCTCTTCTGGTTCAGCAATTATCCAACTATGTTATGACAGATGCATTGATTCTCTGTGTATTAAGAGTTATATACTCTACATAAATATATTGGGATGTCTGTTTTTTTTGTCTTTTTCCAGAGAACACGTTGGTTCAGTGTCACCGCTGTTTGAAATGTATCATATAGGAGTATTTGTATAATAAATCCATTGTGATTGAATCCTCATTACTGTGGTGCTCGACGGTGTGAAGTCTAAAGGAGACGTTATGGCATTTTTTTCCATTTCAGTTTTAAGTTTTATTACTAAAGGAAAAGAAAGCGAGTCGTATTGTCTTTGCAACATTCACCGACAACATTGCAAATAATGCGCGGATGTGAATATTGCTCCTATTGTCTATTGGTTCTGCAATTATCCAACTCAATATACACCTATACCAGGAGACTTTACACTTACAAATGCATTGATTCTACAGTCGAATGTAATTACCGCGATAATTGAGGGTAGTGTATTCATATAAACCATCAACAGTGAGGCTCAAAGCAGATATAATGCCATCTTTTTATTTCAAACTTCATTATTATAAAGGCAAACATGGCTGTAACTTTTTTTTCTCAAAATATGGAGCATGATTGTAGTGAAATAATGGCCTCAAATTCATCTTAAGGGTTTCTTTGATATAAAACCGTGATGCTTTTTCAAACACAAAGTGTGCCTGGTTTGACAGATGCAGGCAGAATATGTTTGTTGTTATTTCTTTATTTCTTTAGTTCTGCAGAGACTTTACAGAGGCATTGATTCCCCATATGTTAAGAGCAATCAATGCTGTTTGTGTTTCTTGGAAAAACAGTGACATTTGTACTAATTGCCGCAAAGCCGTGCACGCTGGCTTTGAAATGTCAGAAAAAGCCGTCGGTCTTGTATCTTGAGACAGACAGGTTACAAACGGGTTCTGAAATGTCATTGATGCTTTGATGTGTCTGTGTCATTTCACAAGACGTCAGACTACTTTCGTAAATACGTTTCCCTGATAAACATCATATGTGTGTGTGTGTGTTTTTTTTTAGTAATTGCAAGTGTTGAAGGTGGGCGGAACATTTGCATTTCCCCTCCATCGGAGCCTGACAGGGTTTTGTGATTTTGTTTTCATGCTGACAATTTGATGCTTATTGCACTTTGGCTTTGCTTTTTTCAGTTCTAATTAATATCACTGTCTGGGATGAAGTGGATAGTTGTAATGCTGTCTTAAGGCTAGACCTTAATATATTGTATGTTTCCGCAAATTTCATATTACATATTTGAACGGTAGAGTGTGGAGTGAGTCAGATGAAATATTCAAAATGGTTGCTGCATACTGCAATAATGATAAGACTTGGCAGTGAAGTGAATTTATTCTTAAACAACTTTAAGAACTTTTAAAGAAGGGGCTTTAGATTATTGACACTTTATTTTGGATTGGTAACTTATTCCCTACAGTAGACAGTTGTCAGCTAACAGAAACTAAACCAGAAAATGCAGTAAATGTTGCCAATGAAAATGGAATTTAAACACTTTTACTTAATTGTCCATTTCAGTGTTGGTCCAGTCTCCATAAAGGATATTTCCACAGTGTATGTTGCTGAGAAATGGCCCACCTTTTGGTTCAGACAACCACATTTAATTCCTTAAAGTCATAAGTTCTGGGGATGTATACACAAGGAGGTAATTTGAGGTCATATGGTACACATAACTAAAAAGCCTAAATAAAAAAATAACTAAAAATGAAGCAAGGTTCTGAAAAAAAGTCCAGACAAGCATCAAACTTTAAAATACACCTGAGCTAATGTTAACACGGTTCTCCAAGAGTAAGAATAGAACAGGCCAGGAACCAGACTCCTCCCTCAGGATGTTTTCTTCACTATGTTTTTTGTCTATACCTTGGAAACATTACGAGTTCAGAATCTTTTTTTCCAACTCAGAGGCCGGAAAAAACACTTTTTGGACACCCTTCAGACGGAATTATCAGACAGAATAATGACATTTGGCAAAACAAATAGGCAAATACTCTTAGCAAGTCTTCTGTGTGATTGAAATTACTGCCTCAATTGTAAATAGAAAACTTCCCCATTTGTCCAAGATGAACTCTTAAAGTTATGTTAAATGTTAATGTAATGCTCAAAAACAGAATTACATCAATAATGTTATTTTGTTTTCCATCATTTCAGGGTATTTCCTGCAAAATGTCATTGTTCTGCAACAGTTTATGTGACTGTAGGGCCTCATTATCAAGACTCACGTAATTCCATCTGAAGAGTGTCCCAAAATGTGTTTTTTGGGCCTCTGAGACCAAATGGGACTGAGCTGTAAAAAACCCCCCAAAAAAACCAAAACTCATAATGCACCAAGATATAGACTCAAAAAAACAATCATGAAAAAAACAGGTAAAGTCTAGTTCCTGGCCGAGAACCTTATAATTCTCAGACCCTCCTTTACAAAATATTAGACTATCCCTTTAAGACTCTGATCTCTTTTTATTTTAAACGCAAACATTGAATACCATAATAATCATAATATTAATGCGTTTCAAACACTCTTTGTGATATGGATATAGCACATGTTGGTATTGAGCCAGCAATAAATTTGCCGTCTATTGTGCAGCTTTGGTTGTCACCAGAGCATAAACAGAGCAATTCATCAAAAATTCACTCTCTACTTTTGTCAACAAGGCCAAGCAGAACCTTTTGTCCGTGTGTAAACATATTTGTCTCACTTCTAAAGTCACCATAGAGCTCAGTAGGACTTTTAACACTTGATACTCGTCTCCAAGGCAAATGTTCTGCCAGCTGTTAACAACAACTTCGAGATCTTTGTTTATTGAAACCCTTTTCTTGGCTTGTCCTTTTCAAGTGTACTTTAATATTGACCTCTGTTCACTATAAACCCATGTGCTTTAGTGTTTAACCTCACTGGCAGGCGCCTTGTAACTCTCCCCGCTCGTATCACCTCTGCTGCAGCGCTCGGTGCGCGAGGACTGTGAAAACGGGCTTGTTTGGAGCTGGCAGCAGGACATAGCATGCTGACCAGGCATGAGTTGGCGGGCACACTGTGTCCTGACAGGAAGACCCAGATGTAGCATAAGGGACACAGGGAAATGCGCTCCTTGGCCTAAAGTACAGTAATGTGTGCTTACGTTATAGCGCTGCGTGGCAAAGGTTAACACTGTTGAGAAAGCTTGATGAGAACATGTCAGCAGTGTTAGGAACAGGGGCATAAATGCATGGCTGATATTATGAGAGCAGATTAGAGACTTCAATCTCACTGAGCAGCAGAGGTGGGGAGAACTTAGATGTACTGTTGGATTTACATGAAGGTTTAACAGGCAATTTGAAAACAGTCTTAAATCATTACCATATTTATATTTTTTTCTTTTTAAATGATAATTATAATAATATAAATAATTGAGGACTGTTTAAATAAATGAAAGCGCTCACCGCGTAACAGAAAGCTTTGTTTAATGACATATTCGTGTACAACGGCGTCTGCTCATATTTGATAAAGGATGCTACCATTGGTGTTTCTGTTGGTTTACAAGCTTGTCAACATTAAATCAATGGCAGCAGAAAAATCCTACAGACAAAGTGTCTGTTCCAGCACTGACTGAATCTGCTAACTCTGAGAAACAGAAATAGAGAATATGTTGCTGCCAACTCATACGTCGTCGGAATATTTATGGCATCACACTTTTGCTTTTACACTAGACAATTGATATGCCATAGATCATATCAACATCACATTGTTGATCTGTTATTTTTAGACAAATAATGGCTGCGTTTACTTAATGTATGATTACAATTGGGTAGTTTAATTTTTAAAGATTTTTTTTTGGCCTTTTATTTGACAGCAGATAATAAGTTTACAGGAAGCCTTTTCTGTGAATTGTATTTTAGTCTGTGCCTACTTTAATTTGAGTTATCTTTATTGTAGCAGTTTTTTGCCTCCCTCCACTTTCTCCGAGCAGTAAGCTAAGCATAGGTGTCCAAATGTGACACGACTTGGTTAAACCAAATATTCTCATCAGATCCAAGTTGAACTGGATTGTCTGAGAGTGAAAGAGAAAGTGTTCAAAGGGAAGTGTTCAGGAAGCATGTGGTGACACGAACTCTAACCTCCTCCCTTTTTCCGTTGGGCTAATCCCCTGATCACATGACTCTGAGCTTTTTAGTCTGTCTAGGTCACGGTCGCGCTGATCCCTCAGTCTCACAGCGTCGTACTCTGATTGAAGTGCGCGCCTCTGCTTTTGCTCTGTGTCCCGTGATCGTTGATGCCGCACTGTGCGCGTCGAGCCTATGAGTTATACTTCTGTGGAAAGAGTAACTCGAACAAGTCGAACATCCTGAATGATAAAGTCTTGCCTTATTATCTCAATGCCACCGCAAAAACTGCCAAAAACAACGACCGCATACTTGGACTGAATGATTTGCAAATAAATCCTTGTCTATGCTTAGCATTTAGAGTTGCTGCAAAAAAAACCCCAAAACAACAAAAAAAAAAACAAGCTTTGAGCTGAGTGAGAACCAAAGCAAAAAATTTTAAGCTACAAATAAAATGAAAATGCAATGCTTCTTTTTTTTTTTTTTTAGAAAATATTGAAGACACCCTCAAGCTGTGGAAATGAAAGTGGTCTCCCTTTTGGCTATTTGGGTCTGTTTTTTTTGTTTGTTTTTTTTAAAATAGGTTTTTCATTTGAAGGCCTGGAGCTCCGAGTCATGCCAGATCGCTCATGCATGAATGGTGTGAACAGAAGACTTTCTCTTGGCCTTGGAGATAGTTTGGCCATGTGACAATGGAGGGGAAAAAAAAAAACTTTCTTGGTTTGTAAAGTATCACGTAAGATACAGTGGCAGTAGCTGATTTTTAATGTTGATTATGGAGAAGATTGACTAGAGGTCGATTGTAAATTTGTCCTCAAGTTATTACATTGGTTTCCGAGAAGTGTTTTTAATGACAGCTTCTTAGAATGAGTCAATATATAACAAAAACCTTGGTACATTTTGTAATAAAGCATAAAACCCCCGTCATATTTTGTAACAGAGATGTACAGTTGTGAAATCATGGCCCCTGTTTGGCTGATAGCACAGGCAACTTTGTGTTCAGAGTGAATCTTATTTGCCATTATCACACAATTTGATTTGATTTGAGTCGTTTCATGTGATGTTTATTTTTGGCACATCCAATCCAAGAAGCAGCCATTACTGCGCCCCTGATCATACAGTCAAATGTACTTGTTCCCACTGCTATATTGTTCTGTTTGTGATTAACAGACCCAAAAACAGGAAGTGTAGAGCTACAAACCATCCAGATTGGTTCCTGTTAATGCTTCAGAAGAATCACAAACTGCAGTAACTGTGAAAAAAACATTTCACAGTTGTACTTTACCAGTGTACAGCATAAAGCTTGTGGAAGTGCACTACATTGTTGATCTATTAATTACTATTTCTGTTTATTTTTAAAGCTATTTATTTATACGTTTGGATAAATTATTTCTTTAAGGGATAATTCATTGTTTTGTTCAATAAATCCAACAGATTTTGGTCAATGAGTAATTGTTTAAAATAGTCATGATTTTAATAATGACCAAAATAATTGCGATCACGATTTCTTCCATAATCAAGCTGCCCTAGTCGGTGTCGTATGGCTCTCGCTTCATGAATTTGAACATTATATTTATCGTCTACATTATTTTACACACAAGCAAAACCTGTGCCTTGAATAATGATAATAATTTAAAGGAAACTGAAGCTGCTCTTTGATATTAGTCTTCTGAAAGCTACAAATAAACTGCAAACAATATAACTCAATATTTACTGCAGCAACACTCAACTCGCGCTGCTTAACACCAGGATTTATTCTCTTTTTATATTTATTATTAACAGTACATCCAAGAGTTCAAAAGTCTGCCTTAAATATGTTTTATATATCAAATTGAGTCATTGTTTCTGTAGCAGACGCCGCTCTTCTATGCCCAGCAGAGTGGAGCCGTGTGCCTCTTTTACGGTGGCCCTGCAGGGACAAACTGTTTATGAACGAGCCCAGTGGGATAAAGTCAAATAATGCGCTCATTCTGAAAACATAGAAACTTAAAGGTGCTATGCTTTCATGAAAAAGTGGAGAGGAGGAGGAGAGGAGCTCTAAATGTCTTTTTTTCTAAGATGTACAAAACAAAGGGTGTTACTTTGAAAACAGCATTGACCCTTCTCCTCCTTATTTAACTGTATACTAAAAAAATGTACACCATGCAACTTTAAAAGGCAGTCAACGAGATGCCAGCACTTTGCCAGTGTGTGCTTTGACTTCACTGTGAGTACAAAATGTTTCACTCTGCAGCATATTACAGTCACAGCCAGGGATCATCGAAGGACAAATGCCATTGAAAGTAATTGAACGTTCTGTTTTTCAATGAGGTGGTTTTGTCCTTATTTACATGGCTGCTGTAAAAAACAATTATGAAGTGAAATGTGCGCAGATTTATTATGTTGCTCCTCGCTGCGTTTCACGGTTAAGTCTCTTTCTTCCCACACTCTGGCTCTTCAGGCTGGGAGCCGTGACCTTATAAAGCCCGACCCCCTGGCCTACTTTTGAAGTTGGTGCAGTTTATCAGGTAGCCAATGACCTGCAAGCTGCATTACTGTAAGCCCACAGCCATCTGACGGCACACCTCCCCCTCTTCAAACAAGCCAACAAAAGTTAACTGTACCTCACATTTGAATAATTAATTGGAGTTGACCATATGGGCCAAATTACAGCGGTAGATTTTTGTCTCATTGCAGCAGATGTCAGTGCGTTTGTCAGGATTTTATTGCAGGAATGTGAGCGATATCGCACTACAATGAAATCATCATTTTAGTTGTTTAAGACAAAATTGCAGAATATTGCTTTTGGCCACATATCTTTTAACATTTAAATTCAATTTGACATTTGAAGTTTTTACTTTGAGAGGTCTATTTTAAATAGTGTTGGCGTACTCGAGACTGGCCTTGGTCTAAAAGTCTTGGCCAAGACCAACAAGACCAACCAAGACCATTCAAGACCAAACCTCTATTATTTAATTTTCAGTTAAAACTCTGCGTCCTTTTCCTGAAATTAATCTCCATGAGTTTCGACTTGAAAAGTGGTCTTTGACAGTTTTGAACATTGTTTAATTGTTTTCTTGGAGCTATTACAGTGTATTGTGCACTGGTTCTGGTCTTGACTCGGTCTTGACCAGTCTCGGACATGCTTTGCAATTTGTTTTTTAATACTTTACTTTTTATAGGATTAAAATAAGTCCCATGTCCTCTTTTTTTTAACTGCCTCTTTGGACAATTTGTGGCATTTAGCTCGAGCGTTTTCAAAACCAGTAAATTGAGTCCTGTATGAAAGTTTAACTCCTACAGTGGCATTCGCTTTTCCTGTGGGTGATAGAAAGTCTGTTTTTTATAAAGTGCAGCACCAGTAGCACCCTTGGCATATGTCTGTTGGTCTTTGGCCTTTTGTCACACCTTGGTCTTGTCCCTAACTAAATAATTTGATACAGTCTAAAGTAACCCGACGCTGACGTAACCGCATCCTCCACAACAGGTGTAAAAGAATCCCTGAGGGGGATAAAAGCTTTTAATCAATTATAAAGCCATGATGTGAGGTGTTAGAAAAGCAAAAATAGCCAGTGGCCCTGGTGTTATTGGGTGTGTGATCAGTTTCTGTGTGAATGTGTGGCGAGCAGATGGCAGGAGGTTCCCACACGAGGTAAAAAAGAGAGTAGCCACGTCAGCCAGTGCAGAGGCTAAGGGTGGACATGTTGCACTGTGAAAATCAAGCTTCGAAATCTACTCCTCATTAGTTGGGTGTCTGTGTTCACACCTCAGCTCACTGCCTGGGTCTTTAATGAGGTGTCTGCACCGATAACCCAAGGCGAAGGTATCACTGACTTTTTCGTGTGTCATGTAATTATACTTCAGCTTTTTATAGTCAGCTTTTATGAGGTTAATGAATGACACAATGCCGACCTCAAACACAGGGTTTCACATGTGGAATGTACACAGTGCACATTCGCATGATTCAACATGACGTGAACATCTGCTACAGGAAGGGCAGGTTCTTACAACACACACTGGTATTTAGATGCAGCATTCAGGTCATTCACAAAAGCTATTTTCCTCCAGTGATGTTGCTGTGATGCTATAAAGAGAATATGATCATGAAGTACAGCCGGGCGAGTTGTACATTTTGGACGATGTCATAATAGCCATATCGCTAAATCAAATCAAACAGAAAGAGTTCCTTCTAATGCTGTGCACGTTGAATTATTTTTTTTATTTATTTTTGAATTTCTCTAAAACACACCTGGTCAGAGTACTGCTGCATGTATACGGTTTACTCCCATTGAAGTCGGACACAGTGCACTGAGCATGCTCCACAGGTGGACAGAGATACAGAATAACACACGTAACAGAAAAACATGAAGAGCAGTGTGAAGAGACAAAGACACATACTTTGGTTCATGCTGCAACTGTAAATCCTGTTTGTTTTCTTCTTATTTTCCTCCGTCATGTTGCTAAAGGGTTGATTCAATTTGATAAATTGACCATTTGAATTGACAAAATTCCTTGAATGAGGGACAAAACATCTTCTGTTTCCAAACTACGTCCAGTTCCAGCCTTCTTTTCAACCCGTTAGCATGATAACTACCTGGATGACCGAGAACCTACATGGACGCCTCTGTCATGTTGCAAAAGGCTGAATGCTGTTAAATACAAAGACCACATGAATGTAAGCATTGGTCTGAGCAGACACTGTTCCATTCTCGAGCTGTAAACTTGGACAAAGTGAGAGGGTTTAACTGAGCAATGTCGGTGTAAGCTCTGCATGTAAAGGTACTGACTGATGAACATGATATATTGTGCAGCTCTACTCCCAGTCTCATTGTGTGCTGTGCTTGTTGTATTTAAAACAACGGTTTAGCTCTATTTGACTTTATAGTGGACATGTGGACGTTTGCTTCGGCTAATTTTATTAAAGCGCTTGCATTTTAGGGAAATTAACTACTGCTTTCAATCGCCAATTTGCATAATGGCATCAGAAAGTTATTCAAATGTACAAAGCATCTTAAGTCCTTTTGAGCGTCTGCTGTCGAAGGAGAGTGCTGTGTGTAGGGATCATTCTGAAAGAAAATAGCTTGCGGATGCACATATTACTGTGATTATTCTAGCCAGCCTTGTATGGACACAATACTTGGACGGAAATTGATGAATGCAGTTGCTTGCTTTTGAAATACCTGTCCTAGTGGTTTGCTTGTAGCACAGTGTTAAAGGCAGATAATTGTGTGGTAGGTTTTTTTTTTTTTTTTTTTGCTAGAGTAGGGTCTATATTGAGGAAGATGAATGAAGGGCACCGGTACATGTCGTTTTATGCTTTACAGACACACCTCTAAAATGTCACAAATGCATCCTCAAACGGGGAACGCTCAAATGCATTGACGGGCGGCTAAATGGAAAGGAAGCGGTCTGTGCAATTTTATCTGGAATGCTTGTGCTGCCACTGTTAATGACCCCTTTAATGGTATGTTTTAGAGAGATGTATTTGTTTTGTACTAGAGGATTTAGGTCATGGATGCTCTCTCGCAGAAAACAGTAAACATCTGGGATAGATTATTGTGAGATTAAAAAATGATTACATACAGCAGCGACTCAATTATTGTTGATGCTTATTGAAAAATTGCTTGTACGATGGATTAAGGTCTTCAGGCTTTGAAATTAAAATGTCGATTCTGCTTTTGTTGTGCTTATTTTTATAAACCAGACTCTGAACAGCATTTAAGGCAAAGCACTAAAGGAGCATTTTTTTTATTTATTTTTTTATGTATGAGTTTTTTTTTTAATGAAAATGTAAAAAGAATAAAGCATAGCAGTTTCATTCAGTCCTATTAATGTGGGACAGTGACAGTGACAAGGTGTTAGGACTGTCGCCTCACAGCAAGAAGGTCCTGAGTTCGACTCCCGGGCCGGGCAGGGCATTTCTGTGTCCTGGGTGCCCCCTGAGCGGCTGCAAAAGGGTTACTTTACTCAACTCAGATTAACCAGTTGTGGTCTTGGACAGATCTAAAATCTAAAAAAAAGGAGATTTAAAAACTGTCCTGAAGATTGGTCTCACGACTCACTAGAAGGGACATAACAGCCAGAATTTTCCAATGAGACTCATATTCCTGTCCTGTTTTGCTGCTGAGGTGGTTAAGACGTTACATATTCGTTACATATTTTTGGTTTTAAAGTAGTAACTTAAATCAAATAAACCAAAGCCAAGGGCTGGAACAAAAAAGACAGTTGTCCCTGTACATGGATATGTGTAATCATTTTATTTTTGTGTTTTATTTGGCACTTGTTTCTAACAAATGTTTGGACATCACATTTGAAATGAACCAGCCACTGCTCTGGACCATGGGCTGACTATAGACACCAGGGATCACTGTTATCTTTCAGGGCTTCTCCTGATGTTTCCAAAAGAGCCAAAGAGAAAAATACATAGAGGCCTAGAGTGTGGGGGAAGGTAAGAGCTTTCTTTTCAAACAGCTACGCAAAATTAAGAGACTTGATCTGTCAACATTTACTGTCCAGCTGTTGAGATGTGGTTATATAATTGTACGAAGGACTTTCTGATTTAGCAGACGTGGGATGAGGTGGGATAAGGTTAGGCTTGTATCTGTCAAATACTCTTTATTATTTGTTTACATTTAACATTTTCCCGTTACTGGAACCCTTACTTTGACACAATAAATTTGGGAGCTGTGATTGTTATTTTACAGCGTAGTATTTTCTCTCCCTTCAAACAGGAGCCGTCTAATGCCGAGTCAGTGTTTGGATTTGTGGAGCTGGGATCTCGTATTGATCCGCTGAGCTTATTTGTGAGCATGAACGCTGTTGCCTGACAAGCCTCGAGGATGAGCTCAGCACGACGTCCCCGCAGAAAAACAAATTCATTTCCCTTCGCTCTAACCTCGCCTTTAGTAAATTCTGTCCCGCCAGCTTGTATTTATTGTACACACTGTAAACATTGGGGTTTGTTTTTGCCATAGTTGAACTCTCGGCTGATCCATTTACAGAGTCATGAGTTGTTGCTTCTTTTGACAGAAACAAGGTCATTTGTCATGTTTTTTCGGGTTTGAGTGATGGCTCTCTCATTCAATTGCGCTCTGTTTTTTGTTTTGTTTTTTCTATTTGAATCATTTGCTAGCGTCTTGCTAATGGTAGTCTTCCAGCTCTCTTTGGTGCTATTATCCATTTTACTCAGCAGTTGGTCTGGAAAAGATTGGGATGGTCTTTTTATAGCTCAGAGACAGGTTCTTTTGTTTCACTTGGCACATCTGCCCTTTAGTGAATAGGCATAGGTAATAATTTTTGAATATTCAAATGGATAGTAATCATCAAAATTGGAATAATTAATTTCTCCAATATTGCCTTGTGTTTTCACAGGTGTATAGACAAAAACATGATAAAAAAGTAGCATATGTCAAGGAATAAAACCACTAATACTGTGTTCTTGAATGACTTTTGGTAAAGTTTGGAAGAAAATGTGTGATGTGTTCAAAACAAAAATGCTGCTGTTGCGTTGCGGATTTAAAGTGTCTTGATCTAAGTGTTTTCAAAAAATGTTGAGGTGGCCAGTAACATCACAGCAACCAGTGGAAAAGTTCCAAACTAGGGGTGTGTATATCAAACCGTGTAATCCAACCGTTGATGATCTGCCAATTAGGAAAGATCAATGTATCACGCTACACTTTGCATATATAGTAAGTGTCCCATGTCCAAAGTCCTATGATCAGACACAGAGAGTTAGTCTATTTCATTCTCTTACTGAGGGACAGACAGATGTAAACAGATTATCACTATACGTTTCGTGTAAATCGTGATCAAATTGAAATGTCGTTAAATAAAACTGTGATATGACATTTTTGCCATTTGACCCACCCCTCTTTAAAACCACTAAGGGACAAAATTTAACAGTATGAAAGAAATACATTTGCATTTTACACTGTGTATTTGCTTATGTTTCATTTACCTTATGTGTGTGTGTTACCATGATACACTTTTTGCACTTTACCTGCAACAAGTGTATTTCCCCATTGAGGGATCAATAAGTCCTATCTTATCTAATACCATCACACTATGCGATATCATTTCCTCCACGTACAATCATAGCTTTGATGGAGTTATTTCAGAATATGGTTTTCTCCTTATGTCATTATTACATTTCGTTATGATTTTATCTGACACCTCTATTACACCTATTGCAGTGTAATTATTGCATTGTACTGCTCAGGTTTGCACTTCAATGGACTCTGTTGTGGATGTGTCAACAAACGAATTCTAAAAACAGTGTCAAATTAAATTGGAAATAGGTCTCAGTAAAAAAACAAACAAACAAAAAAAAAACCCTAAAAATGTGTGCATTAAAACCAGTGTGTATCATAGTAGAAGCCACAAATAAGAGAAAGCTGAGTCTCTGATATCGCTCAAACTTTATGTGCTTTTTGAGAGTTCATGGAAGTGCTCTTAACTTAGACTTGTCATTTTATCATTTTTTTTTGTTGGAGTTTGCTTTTCCAGCAAATGTTCAATGTTAACGAGACTGCTGAATGCTTCTAGCTGATTATGAAGTATCTGAATAGTAGAAGAGTGTGAGATTCTTCCTACTCATCACTTGAAATACCACCCAAATGCTCTGCTGTTGCTCCAAATACAAGACACATAATCATTTCCTGATGATATTAGGATCTAGAGCTGTCAGCTGGATTGGGCTGTGGAGTGTTCTCTCGATGGATACCATTTTGTTCATCATTTTAGTGATCAAGTTGGAGAACGTACCTTACTGCCTTTTCTTCGACTCGCCTTCAGGGAGCCCAACTGTTTCTATGTTTATTATTTCTAGATCTTCAGTCCTGATCTGAAGCATGGAGCGGAGCATCTTGTTTTTCTGGTGTAACTCTGTGATCGTTGTATCCATGTCATGATTGCTCTGCATGCACATGTCACATTTCTTTAATAAAACCCACTAGAACAATTACTTAAATACACTGAGATACTTTTCCGTTTTATTCTTATGCAGTTTTGCTCTTTTCATGAACCTATTGTATTCTGTTAAGCTAAAAAATAAGGTCAGGGTAAGGTCTTGTTTATCACATTTTTGTTCTTTCTTTTTTGTTTGTTTCCACACACATTCAGCAGCTCTCCGGCTGTTGCTGTCCTTATTGCCGGCAGCTCATTTTTCCACTTGATTACATCACATATTGTGTGTGTGTCCACGAAGGGGCAGATAATTAACTTAATATTCATTCTCAAACAACCCGCCGCATTTGTTTGCTGTGTATAAGCAGAAGCATTGGAAAGTTGTGCCTTTTTATTGTTGCATTTCAACCGCTAAAGCGTTTCCGTCATGTTTTTATTGCATCTATATCTGCAGACAAAGGACAAACATCAGTTGTGGTACTGTTCCTAAAGCCTAATTTCCACTGGGACAGTATGGTGTGGGTCAAGTCGCTTCCGATGCATTTCCATTACCAAAAGGGGTCCAATCTGTCCCCAAGCAGGATACCGTATCACTTTGGGGACCCAAGCAGGTCCGGCTTTGTGGTACAGTGTGGGAGGAGCGTAGTTAAACACTGAGGTCAGCTGAATGGAAGATAGATAATACTCACTTGAGTGAAAATGAGAAGCAGAAGTTAAGACATTATATGGAAATGTTTTTCAAATAAAGAACACCTTGTTTTTGTCATAAATGTTATATTCAAACAGAAAACATGCAGCAGCAACTGTTTCCCGTTTTAGAGAGAGTCAGTGTCTTACAGCTCTTGCTTCATGAATTTAAAACATTGCATTTATCGTCTACAGTGCTTTAAACACAAGCAGAACTTGTGCCTCAAGTAGTGAGTCCCTAAATTATAAGAAATTGGCGCAGCTCTATTTAATATTCTGAAAGCTGGGAATAAACTGGAAACAGTCTAATGTTTACTGCAGCAAAATACAGACTGTACCTCCAGCCTCCCACAGCCACACACCTGGATCTCTCTTTTTTAAATTAAAAAAAAAAAAAAGAATTATTGACAGTGCCTCCAAGTTTCAAAAGTCTGCTTCCAATAAGTTTTATATATCTCAAATAGAGACAGGACTTTTGTGGCACGTCAGTGACTTCACTGTTTCCGTAGCAGATGCTGCTCTTCAGGACCCAGCACAATGGAAATGTATGCCTCTCGAAGGCTGCATCAACCCGTCCTGTACTGACCTGACCTGACCCGACCTGTACCATACTGCCAATGGAAAGAGGCTTATCGCTTAAGTTATTCTTCAAGAAACTCTGCACATACACACTCTTTGCTGCTTCTTTGACCCCAGAAGACTTGTGGGATTAGATAATGTTGTAGCACTGAGGAGTAGCAGAATGTTTGCAACTTGCCATGTGCTCCTTGGCCTTGAGCTGCCCGATAAAGGCTAGATATCCCAGAGAAACATTAGATTCTAAAGACATCACTTTTTTTTAAACTTGAGACTGTATCACTCAAACTCAAGACAGAGTTTTCGTTTGGCAAGTGGCTGCAGTCAGTATAGTATGGGCTGGAAAATATGCCTCTGAGTTCCAGGCCGTGCTTGAGAAACGTTTGGGGAGAGGAATTTGAGTGGCACAGCTGGGACGGAGCCGAGCAGCGAGGGGTGTGTTTGGCTTATGTCAAACATTTTAGTGAGGATTGACATGTTTGGATGCTAATGCTGTGTTAAGGTTAGGAACTGAGGGCAGAGGTGGGCTTCAGTGACAAATTTACACATCAAATGCAGAAACCAGAACCATACTCAGAGTGAACAAAAAAAATGTGTGTTACTGAATGCATAAGCAATACAGTTCGTTGACAAGCAGTACATGGTTTCAGTTGAAAGTCTCAGTTGGTGCACTTCCTGTTTTTTGATCTTTTAAAACTCTCACAATATCCTCCTCCTCTGAAAGTTGCATTATCCTATAAACAGTTTGGTGAAGTCTAATAAAAAATCCTAGGACTTTTTGTTGCAGTACCAGAAGTGGCCACCGGTGCAACCAATGAAATGGCAGAGAGGCTTTATTCACTTTTCATAATGTGTCTGTAGCTGTGGCTAAAATCCAAATTGAGAGGTCTTTTGCATCACACGCGTCATTTTTAGAGCAGCACTGATAAACTCTGAAGCCTCAACATGGATGTATGCCTTAAATACATATAATATATTATCAGAGCATGAGTTTTGAGGCATGTTTGGTCATTGTTGTGAACATGACAAACCAGTACGTTTACTCCATTGACACAGTATTTAAAGGTTTGTGTTTTGGGGAAGAAAGAATTCTCTTCCAGTGTAAATGAAAGGTGAAAATGAAGCATATATGCAATTATAATCAATTTTTAATGACAAACACGACCTTCAATGTGAACTGTCTTCCAAAAAAGCAAAAACAACATACCAACACATCAACTCCTTAACATAAACTAGCTTCAAGCACAACAGCAAAATCCATTAAGTCGTGCTGTCAAGCAATTTGAGTTTGAAAGAAGAATTATGGCATGTTGCCCTAAAATGAGGTCTTCTTCACTTCTCACACTTGTGCTTTGTTTGCTCTGGGCCTATTGTCCTTTTTTCAAATAATTCCTGTTTGTAGATTAACCTGTTGCAAAAGTAAATGTTCTTGAAAGGTCTACTGAAGGTTTCTGGTAAATGGCATATGGTGTTTTGGTTGGGTCATATTTTGTTCAAAAAAGAGTGCAGAAGCTTAGTGGCAAAGACCTCTGCAGATAAAGGTGGAGCTGATCTGAAGGCGCCGAGCTTGAAGAGGGGACATGGTAATGAGAGAAAGCGCTCTGGGGGGATGGGCGTGCTGCTCTGGTGACTGGCTTGGATAGTTTGTGTGAGAAACTACAGCTATCTGACCTTTGACACATGACAGGCAAGGCGAGATCAAAGGGCAGAGCCGGCGGAGCTGGTTTGTAGCAGCGCCACTGGAAATCAATGGGAACGCAAAGGCTCAAAGCACTGGACACAGCAAGATACTATGATGAAAACTGAAAAGACTTATACACATACCTGGGTTACCTTATTCTAAATGGATACGATACTAAGGAGAAACAAGGATTTAGCTTCCGAGCTCAGCCTGTTGAACTGTACTGTCCATGTGCTGTGTGCTTGTCTATATCATTGCACATTCCCAATATTATATCAAGTAAAACTGTCCGGCACCAGAATCATCCATGACATTAGCAATCCTTAGCAATTTTACTGACAAACTTCATTCCAAAATGCAAAATAACCTAATTAGATTGCCCCTGTCCCAACTTTTTTGAGATCTGTGGCTACCATCAAATTAAAAAAAGAGCCTTTATTTTTCATGAAATGGTAAAATAGCTCAGTTTCAGATGCCCAGATGTGGATGTGCAGCTTATGACTTTCAACTCACTTTGGAGGAACAACCTTTAAATAAAATAAATGCCTGCTGCAGAATGTGCAAAGCTGCTTTTTAGGTTCTTCAGACAGTAGCTCTCTGGAAACATAATTAGTGTTGGTGAAGGCTAACTTCCCTGATCCCTGGTGTCTACAGTAAGTCCATTATCCAGACTGGAGCGTGACATTTGAAATGTGGTCATAAAGGACTCGGAAAAACACCATCAATTTTTGGTCTCCACAGACAAAAAATAAGCAAGCTCCACAAAAAACAGAGAAATAAATACTTAGGTTAAATCTTTTGGCTAAATTCCACATTATTGGGCCAGTTTACTTGGCTTATGATATTGAAATAGATCAAATCCAACCATTCTGACAGTTTTAGATGCCAAGTCAGCCGTGCAACAGATGTCTCCTCTTACATTGTGGTCCATTTTGAAACTCTTTACGTGCTCGCATGGGATTTGTTTTTGTTTTAAAACCACAGTGGCGCTCTTTAATACATCCATAATTTCGCCTGATCTTACCTTTTTATAAGCTTAATAAAGTCTTTTTTTTTAGCTTTATCTGTGAGAATATATTTCTTAAAAATATTTTGAAAAAGTTGTCCTGAAATGATCTGCAGAAATGAGTGGGCCGCCTGTTTGAACGCAAAACCTTTTAGAAGAACTTCTTTCCTTCCGCGGCTGTCAGACTGTAGATGTTGAAACAATACATAACCCTTATTTTCTTTCCGCCTCTCCCTCGCTCTAACACACACAAACAGACTGTATATGTAACCTATGCCCACACATCCCCTCCCTGGTCTCCCGGCGCGATGTGCCTCTCAGTGCATGCATGGAGGTCATTTAAGATTAAATGTGCATGACTGAAAGAGCAAACAAGGCCCTCACGGAAGAGCTAATGGAGTTAGAAAATTTAAACGTTAGTGAATAAATTAAGTAGATCTCGATTAGAAATTCCTGGGTGAATGTGGTTACAGAGTCTAAATAATGAAATTGCAAGTAAATGTCATGCAGTTGCTTCTGTTAAACTGAGATTCTCTCTGTACAAGCATCACAAAACTTATGTTAGTCTGTCTTTAATGTAAGTTGCTCTGTTATACAGCTCATAAACAGTTTTTGGTTTTTAGATGAAAAAAACCATTCGATGTCACCTTGGAGCTTCTATTCATGCCATCTCATTCATTTTATTCAGAAAGAAGTCTCTAATTTTATTTACATGTTTTTTCAGCTGTAGCTATTTAGAAACTTTTGGAGCATAGTGTTCACAGTCGGCCCATTGTCCAGAAAGGTGGCTGATTATGTGGTAAACTTAAGAAAAATAAGGAAAAGATACATTACCCATTTTGTATCTTTTGTTTAGAAATTTATATCTTGGATGTTTTGTTTGTTTTTGGGGGTTTTTTTACATTTTTTTTTTTGGTGGGGGCATTTCCCTTCATTTGATAGTGTCAGAGTAGATTGATAGGTACCAGGGTGAGGGAGATGGGAATGACATGATGATATTCTCTGCTGTGGAAAGAATGACATAAATGCAGTGTGCACAATATCAGACGTGCGTTACCTCATCAACAGTCTTAAGTTTGAAAGGGAGTTAATTTTAACGGTAAAATTACAATGATCTGAAAAGTGTTGCCTCTACTTTGTAGTGGCCTTGAAAGGACTTGCTGAGTTTTTTATTAGCTCCTCTTGAAGTGTGGGTTAGGCCATTGACTCTGAAGCCGCTGTCTGTACAGTCTGTAGAGTTTCTTTTGAAACCTGCGGTGCTTGAGCAAAGGGAAGTCTCTACCTGCAGTTATTGTGCTGTGAAAAAGCCAAAGGCTGTTTGAGGACACGCTGCAAACATTTTGATGAAAACTGGAGTCACAGTGTAGTTTGAGCTTCGACTTTAAGTTAAAACAGGCAGTACAAATAGTGATCGTCTTTGTCACTGATCTAACTAGACACAAGGATAAGAAATGCTTCATTATTTCAATGTAGAAAAACGATTTAAGCTGAAGATGAACATTAATTGTGACATTGGTGCCAGGTGAGTTTGTATGGTGTGCTTCTTTCTTTTTAATATAAATAAGAAGAAAGAAGGACACAAACAATATACTGAAAATAAAGAAATGTAAAAATAGAACTGTTTAAGAACAATGTTTGATAATTGATGAGAGGCAAAGGACATTGCATTTTACTTTACTTTTATTTTTTTTCTTCCAAACTTGGACTGCTTGGATAGTCTCGTAAACAAATGACGTCCGTAAATATGGCGCCATTGCGGTAACAACACAGAGTCTCTGAGGGCTCCCTCTAGTGGCTAAAGGTTACACTGTTCCCTTTTAACGTCGTTGTCCACTTGTTAATTATTAGCTTGTAAATTTTAGCATTTAATGACAGGTATATTTAATTGTATATTTCTTTTTGATTAATAAATAATCAAATGTAGCTACAGCTCAAGTACTTGACTATTTAGGGTTAACGTAGTAACAAACTCACACCTATGTTGATGACAACTAATGGAAATCTAATATTATAAAGTGATAGTTGGATGAAGATTTAACCTGGTATCTGAGTTTCTCCAGCAGGTTTGGTTTGGCTTTTGATTGTTTGCCACCATTTTGCAGATATTTTTCAGTTCTGGTTCCTGATTGAATATAAGAGATAGAAGTCTATTCTTAATTTGTTGCAGAAAAACTGGTTAATGTTCATGTGAGAACACTCTTGTTTACAGATGTTTGAACATTTGAACCATTTTAACTCATTTACTTGTCTTTTAAATAGACAATCACAAACACAATACTGTGAACTACTGCTTGTTGTACTGCAGCAGTGATATTCAACACACCGCTCGTGTCACGTCGTGTAAAGCACTACTATCTTTGTCAGATTGATTGCACAATAATTGCAAGATTTCACAAGACAATTGCCTTAATCCTTTGTGCTTTGCAGCTGACATTCACAGTATGTTTTCCAAGAAAGTGTTTCCCAGTGCATATGTCCAAATACACCTAGATCAGCCTCAGCAGTCCCTCCCATGAAGGATCATAACGGCCAGATTACTCAGACGTGGGCCAATTCATTTCCTTCTTGGCTTTGTTCTCAGACAATAGCTTGTAAAAAAAACACTCTTTAAGCCTTTGGGAGGTTAAGCAGGGCCTCCTCATTTGCCCTACCACAGGAATATGTAAACAAAATACTCATGTCCACCCCCTACCTGCCCCCTCTGTAGCTCCTGTCTGGGGCATCCCTTTTTCCTTTTGGCCCCAGTTCTAGTCGAAGGCCTCCACAATGTTTGTTCACTTCTCACATAAGATTTGGCTCGTGATTTGGGACGATGACTCAGTTGGTGGTAGAAGAAGGGCGCGGGATGGGATGTGTGTGGGGAAAAAAGGTGTTGAGTGGAAGCATTTTGACATCATAGACAAAAGATGAAGACATTCTTAAATACTTAAAAAAAAGGGTAGAAGTTGCTGTTGAGGGAAAGTGATGGCTTTCTGCTTGAGAGACTGTGCACCGATGAAAGAAAAGGACCATCCTCTACCTCTTATGTCTTAAATATGAGCCTGGCATTCCTCAATAAAGCCCAGTTATTATGTACACACTGCAAGGGTGTAAAAGTAATAAAAACAGAGTGGAAAAAGCACTGTGTAACATTAAAAAAAAGCACATGTCTAATTTGCATAAATCGGCACTATGCCACATGTTGGCACACGCACAAACACTTTTTGTTTGCTTGCATTTAAAGCTAAGCTTGGCCTTTTTCTTATGTTTGCACTTTGTATAGTAAACATCTTAGCTAGAGAAGCAGAGAGCAGAAGCTTGACCAAAAAGGTAAAGTGAAAGTCAGATTACACTGTAATTCACTGTAATTATAGTTGGACTGAGACGTTAATGTATGATTTAAAAGTCTGATTTTCGTCAATCATTCCATACTTTGAACATCTCCCATGCTATTTTAAACCCTTTTATCCTTTTTACCTCAGGCACCCCTAAGTCTTCTAAGTGGTATATGTCTCCTAATATGGCCCTTCACTCTGGCCCTTCCATTGAAAGTGGTATTTTCACTTCCTGCTTGTTGTTCAGATGCACTTCCAAATATTTATAAATTCTAATTTTGTTCCACTGAGGTAACACTTTAAAAAGTGAATTACTATCTTTTTGATCTCAGTATTTACTCAGGAACAGTCTGTATAGCCTCTTTTCCTCTGGAGCAGTACGGTGCGGGTCCGGGTGGTTCTGGTGTGTTTCCATTACCAAAAGGGTCCGCAAAAAGCATACCATGCCACTTTGGGGACGCCTCAGAAAACATGTGAAATGTTGGACGTTTTTCACCAGCTGTTTCTGATTTTAAACTGAGTCAGTGTCATATGGCTCTCACTTCATGAATTGAAACATATTTATCATTGAGCAAAACCTGTGCCTAAAATAGTGAGTCCCTAAATTATAGGAAATTGGCACAGCTCTATGAATTGAATGTTCTGAAAGCTGGCAACAAACAGAAACAGTTTAATGTTCGCTGCAGCAAAATACAGACTGTACCTCCAGCCTCTTGCTGCTAACAAGGTTTTAATCGCGCAGCTTAACATCAGGATTTATTCTCTTTTTATATAAAAAAAATTGACAATGCACCCAAATTTATAAAAGTCTGCCTCAGAAGTTTTATTTCTCAAATAGAGACACCACTTTAGTTAGACTTTGATGATTTCATTGCTTACGTAGCAGATGCCACTCAGCAGAGTAGAAACGTTTATTTCAATTAAATTTACTTTATTAATCACCAAGGATAATATGATAATTATGCAACTAAGTGAACATGAAATGATCATATTCTTATTTTACCAAAGGATTAATATCTGTTTTACATTTATTTTAATTTTGGAGACAAATTAGTTTTGAAAACCACATGCCATTCATTATTGGTGTACTTGTGTGGCCTCTCTGTCAGGAGCAGTGAGGCCCAGGAAAAGTAGTGGAACAATAACATAATTATGCCTCTTATGCCTCTCTCTGCTCCATTTGTTTAGTAAAGTTACTATAGTCCCAACTGGAATGTGTAGATAAAAAGGATCTTCGAGTACGGTCTCGTGGTCATTATGTTGAATGAGTCTCTCAAGAGAACAGACATAAGGTATTCCAGTCTTATGCAATGTATAACACAATGTATAAATGTATATATTTTCCTGGAAACAGTGCTAACAATTTTAGAAAAAGCAGCAGTGCATTGTTTTAATGCATTTGAAATTACAGTACACTTCCACAGAGCAAAGTTTTGCCACCCTTTCATTTGTTTTTATTGCACCATGAATAAAATAACATCTCAGTGATTGTCTAACATTAATGGATAGAGAGTCTTTTTTTCCCTCCACATGACAAAGCCTAGGTACAATACACTCATACTGAGGCAGTTATGTTAATGCCAAAGGTTTGTGTGTTTGGTTTATAAAAGAAAAGGCCAGGCCGTCTTGACAGTCACCCCAGATGTCCTCAGCGCATGTAGAGGTCAAAGGTCTGGGTTTGTATGTGGGTTAAGCCTCTTGTCGGGTGATAATTATTCAAGGGATTTTCAGTCTATTACAGTGAGCCTTTTACTGTCTGCTCATTAGCATTTTTGTAAGAACAGTAAAAATAAAAATACTTGACAAAAACATCAACATAAAATAAACTATCCCGGTATGACATTTTCACAGTATTGAGGGTACAAAATGCTCTAATGTAGTATCATGGAATATACAAGTATATTTTTTTCCCAAATAAAAGAAATTCATCTCTAAAATATCATTGAATGGTTTTGATTTAGTAAATTGGACACATTTTAAGGATTGTTTTAAGGATTGATTTGTAAAACTCACAAAATCAAAACCTTTTTTTTTTTTTTTTTTAATGGAGCTTAAATAGATTCAGTGTAGCCATACTTCGACAGTTAGCTGGAATACATTATGCAACATATGTGTTTTCCAAAATGCAATATATATATATATAGTGAAACGAAAACCTGGCCAGCCTTATACCCATTCACTTCACAAAAGGAAACAGGTCTTCCTTCTCTTCACAGCTCTGCAGAAAACCTTTTGGACCAATCCTGACCCTTTATCTAAAATGAGGCGGGCTTTGTGCAACATGTGTTCGTACTGCCCCATGGAACTAAAACCCTCACAGACCAGACTAATTCTTTGTGCAGAGTAAATAATGAAGAAGGTTGGCTGGCTAGGTTAATAAAAATACAAAAAAAAAATATTTTGGTGAGCTCTAAGTGGAAGAAACACAGATTAAAAACACTAAACAAAAAAGTTCATCACCATAAAAGCTTCAGTGCTTGTCTTAATTATAAACTCACATTTTGCAGCAGCGTTTTTTTTTTAGCCTTCTTTTGTTGAATATGTCTGTGAATGTGTCTGGCTGTGTGTCGCCTGTCCCCACTCAGGGCTTTTCTGGTCGGCCATCATGCCCCTGGGTTAAAAATTTGCCCCGCTCCAACAGGCTGGCATTCCTGCTGCGGGCTTCAGAGTTGAGCCTCGGGCCATGTCCAAATTTAACCCTCCCCCCAGGGCCTCGCATTATATAATGTCATGCACTGGATGGGTGCACAGGTATGTGTAGTCGGGCGTAAACAAATGCATACAGATACTACCGCCACTGTTGTCCGTGTGCACAGTGTACAAATATGGTAGAGAAAGAAATTGATAGGAGGTACAGTGGGAACAGAATATTTTTAATGTAAATGGTCAATGTCATTTTTTGTCTTTTGCTTTTTTAAGTAAAATAGATTTCAGTTATATTCTCCGCACACCTGGAATGGCAACAGGTGAAAAGGAAGAAGCAGATTTACCTTAAAAACCTAAACTTACCTTAACTTTAAATATACCTTTTTAAAAAATAACCTCCTTTGCTCTGTCTAATGATGCACACCACTTCCAGTCTAAAAGTCAGGCAGTCATTTTTAACCCAAGTTGTTTTTCTCACTTGAGGCGTTCACGTGTATTTTTAAAATTGGCAAAAAGTTTTTAACATGTTTCTGAAGGCCACGTGAATGCAAGTTTAAGTGTTTTCTATTTGATATTTTTGTTACTTCCCTGTGGTGTTTTGTTCCACTTTAGTTTTTTTGTTGCTTCTGACCATTTCAGGACATTCACAAAGAATCTCTTTTTTCATGAATTCAAATAGACTGTCAGAAAGCTGAACTGGAGTTTGGAAATGATGCAAATAGAGATTTTTGTGGTGACACAAATAGGGTCTATAGTTTGGGAAATTCTGATATAAACCAAACTGATATAAATATATTGTTGTAATACTGCATTCAACAAGAACACATTTAGAATAAGCAAAACTCTGATGATTTAAGATACAATACAATGTGAGCTGGCACCTTTCGCATTATAAACACTTTATCGTTGTTTAGGCTTTGTTCACACTATAATTAATTTGAGTTATAATTTTTGGATGCTGTAAAAAATAGCTACATTGCAAATCAAAAAAGTGCTGTGCTGCACACTGTGTTGTGGCTAATGCTGCTGCTAGCCAGTCTGTAGAGACTGTGATGCTAAAGACAGTAGTAATCAACAGAGAAAGGAGTCATGTCTTCTCTGACGCTCTGGTTTATTGAAGTAGAAGGAATTGATAAACAGGAACAGTGTGTAGTGTACTTTGTTGATTTATGCAAATTAGCCATGTGACCGGAGCGCTTTTAACATCTTTTAACAAGGATTTGTGTTGTGTTAGTTAGCTCTATGGAGACAGAGAGGGGTCAAACTAAAAAGTATCTAACCTAAACTGTAACCTAACTTTAATTTCACTCTGAGGGTAATGCTCACTGCTGCTGCTGCTTTGGTGTTGTTGCGTTGTATTGACATTTAAAAAAAAGAAAAAGGGAAAAAAAAGTTTTAATTACACTTTCAGGTCAGTTGCAGGACATAAAAAATAATAACATCATCATTTTATTTTTTATTTTTTAAATGGTTCTGAAAAATAAAGAAATCCCACATGAACAGTGTATTTGAATGAGCCGGAGCAGGTAGGGCCAGATATGTCCTTGTCGAGATGTGTCCTTCAGGGCAACAAACGATGACTAGACAGAAAAAACAGCCTCGTCATAATTTTTTGTCTGTCCACACTACATTGTAAACCTTAAAGTTTGTTTTTTTTTATGTTAAATGTATGAAAAATCTGCTGCAGGTTTTTGAGCCGATACAGCAACAAGACCATTATTATTCTCATCCTGTTTAACTCCATATTCCCTCTTAGACTTGAAGTCATGTGTTCTCTGCAGAGTTTTCTTCTCACATCCACCGTTGACCGCCACATTTCTCACCTCAAATACCCCGGCTCATTGCTATGCATGGGTCCAGATGGTTTAGACAGCGAGTGCCGGGAAAACAAAGCAGCTGATTGGCCGGACCGCCAGCGAGCCCTTGTTGGAAGAGGGTTTAGGGCAAAGGGTTCAGAAGCCAGGAGGCCAGCTGAGTACAATGAGGTCAGGACGAGTTCAGCACAGTGCTCGGCCATAGAATTTCATTGGCTGCCTGTAGCGGCCTGTACAGAGCAACCTACTTTTACATGGAAACGTCGAGAGTGGAAGAAGTACCTGCTGCAAACAGACGGCTCGACTCAAAGGCGAGCAATTATAAACAGGACAGGACAGAACAGCTGCGGTGTTATATCAGGCCAGATGTTTGTACCGCGCGCTTATTTGCAAGAACATACTGGGACTTCTGTCACCGCCGACTTGATACAGATGCTCAACGCAGAGCAAAAATAGTCCGCGGAAGGTTGACCGAGGACACGGAGGAGTTGACAGGATTATTTCACTGTATCATTAAAGGAATGTGTGACCTCTTCTCATTTAGACTGACATGTTAGAAGCAGATTAAAACTATCTGAGTCTGTCCGGCTTTTGAGATCTTGGGTTACGCGGCTAACAAAACACAGAAAAGGTGCAAGAAGGCCTTTTTACGCCAAGAGAAACTACTTGATAAATATGTGGTTTTTGCTTTGAATCACTGCAGTTTTAGTTGATTATTTTTTCTGTATCCCTGGTTGCTCTGTCACTCTGCACCAGACTCTATATAACAGCAGCAACAGTGGATTTAGGGACCTGTGCAGACCTTATTTATCTTCTGGCTCCTTAAGAGTTTGAGGGCATTGACTCTTTAGGTGACAACAGCAATGTCATTTTTTTTGATGATTTTCATGACTAAAGCAACGTTTTTTTATTTTAAGTGAAGTTTTCATTTTTGTTGTGTGCATTATTATGCCTTTTAGCACAAATCTGTAACGTTTAATCTCATTTGGACATTTTTCGAGTTACAACAACAATGAGGCTCTGTGCTAAACTCAGTTACACATTTTCTTACTCCACTCTGTTTTTTTAACTGCAAAATAATTAATAAAATAATAAATTAATATTAACTTTTCTGTGGCTTCAAAGAGTCCAGGTTTTATTACTTGAGTCATATCCTGGCCCCACAGTGCTTTTTATCTCCCATGGTTCACTGCGGCAGGGGGAGACACCTACAGTTTATTATGAATCACTATTTGATCCCATTCATACTGCAGCTCAACAGACTTTAGACAGAGAAACATAAAAAAAAAAAAAAGCACATTTCAGAAGAAGAAGGTTTTCGAAAGAACAATGAATGTTTCAAGATTTGGATTAAATTTCCTATGGGGCATATGTATAACAGTATGTGCATATTTCCCAGTGGCCTCTAACCTTGTTGATTCAGCTCCAGTCGATATGTAATGTATACGCTCATGTTGTACGACTTTGAATAACTGGCTCTTTCTGGCACTTTCACTTTGAGACTCAGAGGAAATTCACAGAAATGCTTTCATGTTTAGCTGCAGCAACCATTTTCTAGTTTTCCATTGTATATGTGAATGTTTAACTTGAATGCCGTGCTGCTATAAGGCTGGAGTGTAGTTAAAGGTTTACACAAGTTGCTATCAACAGTTGTATAATGTTTGGATCGGTTAGGTCTGCCACGGATTTGACCTTTATTTGCCTCTGTTGCTATTTGCATTGCTTTTACATAAATCTGAGTTAGCGCTGGACAATCACACTTAAGTCTCAGAGGAAAGAACCCATTGTTTTATACACATAGTTATATACACCCAGAAAAAGAAAATTATACTAAAACCACATTTTTGCAGTTGTGTTGATCCTAAAAACTTATTTAGTGTCAACATTTTAAAGATTTTTCTCAGATGGAAAAGGGTGGCTTGTCCCCTTCAGGTTGGAGGAGAGTTCCTGCCTCAAGTGGTGGAGTTGAACTGTGATGGGGCGGATGTACCAGTCTGTCCCTTACACTGCTGCACCTGTGACCCAGTCCTGGACAAGCCAAAGAAGATTATGGATGAATAACTTGAAAATGTTTTACTGTAAAAGCAATGAGTAGTGAATTAGAATTTAGTTTCCTCTGAGGCTGGGCAGTACAATCTAAAACAACCAGTATGACTCAATTGATGATTTTTTTTAACCTATCAAAGACTAGAGTTGCAGACTGACTTTACTGAACAACCAAATCCAAATTGAGAAGTTTTCATTCAGTCAAAAATAATGATGCAGACAAATAAACCATTACAGCTTTTGCCGATCTTGAGTTGAAACCCCAAGACTTTTATGTCCTAGACAAGAATAAAGAGTAAAAATAAACTCTAATAATAAGTGGCCTTGAGGACTGCACCACTAGTCAATGGTACCTGCTCCACTCAAGCACAAAACATTGATCATTGTGAAATTGTCGCTCTATATAATCCCTGTCAGACACTTGTTCTCTTTTCATTTGCAGAGGCTTGTTATCACAGTCGGCAGAGGAGGATGATCTCGACTCCTTTTGCCGCCGCGCTGCAGGAGGGCGACCTCCCAGGGGCATGTCTAGGCTGCTCTCCACACAATTACATTTGTCCTGTTAGACTTGTGTGTGGCTGAGAGCACAATAAAACACTCTCAGCAGAGGCACAGGTGTCATTAGTACTGTCCTGCAGTGGTCCGTATTTTTAGACTTGGCATTTGAAGCTTTTGTATGGAATACTTTCTGCTTCCGGCAAGTACTGGGCAGTATGGAAAATAAATTCCCTTGGTATGAGCTCCAAACAAAATGCAATTTGAATGTAGTCTTGTATTTATTAAAGGGATTAAAGGGCCAAATAGATTCTTTAATTATCAGTGCTCTCCGAGTTTGGTGAAGCAGACAGGAGCAACGACACTGGCTTTGTGTCGTATGTGGTTGCTAATGGGGTCGTTGAAAATATAAACAAAAGCTATATAACTATTGGTGCAATTATATTAGGTATTTAGATCCATTTTAAATGCATATGGCTGGTTTTTAGTTGTAAAAATAAAGCAGTTTGAATAGGAGACCTTTTTTTGATTTGGGACCAGTTTGGAGCTGGTTCTAACATCGCACTTTTAAATAATTTTTTTGTATTTTCTTATCTATAATTTCCAGGTTGGCATCAGTGTGTCCTCTCTACCCATAAAGACAGACTACTGATACTTAAAATAACTGCTTAATAAAAGCACATGGCAAATTTCTGTACATTGAAATAATTAAGAATGCTGTGTTTTATTTCAATAAGCTCATTGTGTTTATCGCCCTGCCCTACTTCAGCCTGACATGTACCAAAGAAAATCTTTTTAAATTCAACTTTCTCACTGTCTAGAAGGAAATGAGTGGATGCAGTTCAAGACCAAACAGCCAACAATATTGGATTCAACAAACAGCTTGTTCAGTTCATTTCTAATGTGAGCTCCTATTCAGTTTCTCATGTTGTGTGATAGATGGATACAAGTGCAACATTCATATTCTATATCTACAAGCGGCTTCATTTCAATTCTTCCATTCATTGTGCGTTCATAGCTGCAGGTACCAGCCTATATTTCAATAGTTTCTCTTTGAGTTCATTCATAGTTTTTGCCTCTACTTTCTCTTCATGGTTATTTATTATAAAGTGCGCACAATAGTTATTTTTTTGCAGTTTGTGTTACAACCATTGCTTTTCTTATCCAGCCTGTTAACTCATCCTTCCATCTCTGAGTCCTGTGCTCAAGTAGTATCACATGATGGTCATGAAGCTTCTTCTTAATGTGGATAAAATCAAGAGCAGTGTATAACGACATTAGCCGACCAACTGTGGTTAATGTGACCTCACACTGTCTCACACAGCCACTGCTCTCTCTCTTTCTCCTGGCCCAATGCACGAGAACATTCACATCAATTAATGAACAGTTATTCTGTTTTGATTCCTGCACTCAGATTGTGTTGTTGTGTATATTTACTCAAGTCACATTAGCTCCTTTTTACTTACTTTTCATTGGGGGGTATTTCAAGGAATCGGCATCAAAGTTGTTGATTGAAATAAAAAGAAGCACATGGGTAATTTGCGTAAATAAATTCAGTTGTGTGTTATTGAAACACACAATCCTTGGAGTACATGCACTACTTTGCAAAGGATTCAGGCGTGTGGATATAATAAGTAAAGTGAACTATAAAGTATGTTTATTTTTATAAGTTTACAACATGAAAGTGAAAGAAAAGAAGACAATCAAATTAATATTTGGTCTGACCTTTCCTGAAAACGGCAACAGTCTCAGTTTTAAAGGATCTGGGCAGGTTTTGATCAAACATTTAGACAATCCCAGACAAAACCAGGCCAAAATGAACTAAACCAGACCATCAAAAGTTACAAAAAACGTAGGCTAAACCAGACCATGTGACCCCGGACAGGACCAGGCCACACTCCATGATGCTGGGATCAGAGTTACTCCATTACATCAGGTCTCCTTGTTCTGGGATCACTCTAAATATTGAAGTATATTGTCTATTCAATCTCTTGGCATTTGTAAAAAACGATGAAATACCAATATTGAGAGTCAATATTGAATATTGATTTGATTTAGAATTGTCTTCTGTTCTTTCACTTTGCCTAAAGGTTTTGCACAGTACTGTATATACAACAAATTCAAAACCATGTTGTTCTAAGTTATGTTACCACAAAACATGTTTAATCCAACTGTGACATATTTATATTATTACACATTAAAGCAACATCATGTTAATGGTTTCTTACGATAAAACAAGGAAACTAAACCCTCTTTTAAAGACCAAATACCATCTCCTACATTGACAGATTGTGTTACACCAGTGCAAATATACATTACAACTGGGATATTTTGTGGATATTCATGAAAAGGTAAACTTAAGTGGATAGATACAGTCTGAAAAGTTTGTAGTGTTGCGTTTACTGTTTGAAAATGTACCTCTAACTATATTTATCGTAGTCATCGCATGCATTTTGTTTCTAATAATCAGCTCCTGCACTAACTTCACACACTGTTTTTTAGAGTTACGCAAATGATCTGGTTTCAGTTTCACAAAAGCTTTTTCCATGTTGTGTATTGCTTTTATGGCTTGTGTTGCCTCCATTAGAAATGTCGTGCCGTTCTTTTTGCTGTCGCTCTTAATCAACGCTCAATGCCTGGAAATCTTCTCCGACAGTGAGGACAGTGATATTTTGTCGTCACTGGTTTAAAAGGAACTGACACCGCATTAAGAGCAAAACCCCAGATGCTTTCCTCTTTTAGCCTTGTCTGCTAAGGTCATCAAAGACACAAACGTGAGAAAGAGACGCGGGACGGTTTGTCACCACCCGCACACACGTTACAGCATTAGGAGCTAATGAGAGATCTCCCTCATGTTGACAGCGTGATGGGATGTGGGCTGGCGCATAGCAACAGGACCTCGGGGCAGGTCGGATCAAGCACAAAGACCGTCTTGTAGTCATCCTCTTCCTCGTCTTCGCCGTAGAGCCCTCGGCGCTGTCATATGCTCTTTTGTGACAACCAGCTTCCAATATAAAGCCTTTTAATTTATCGCTTCCTCTTGAAGTGTTGCCTTTATTTAGAGCAAAGCGGACACATGTTTTTTATAAAGAGAAGTTCATCTACTGACATTTTGTGCTGGTAAAGTGGTGATGTTGTAGTAGTAGGATTGTTTGTTGTTGTATATATTCTGTTTCTAGTTTCCTATGTGAAGGCTAATGCTGCTGCTAGTGTGCTATATGCTGTGGACTACTGGGTTTATGCAAATTGGCCATGTGCTTCAATATAACAAATCACTTTTTTGTATCTTTTAACTTTATGAGTTGCGTCACTATTTAGCTGCTCTAAAATCTTATATTGTCCTGGACAAGTAGAGAAACTTGGTAGACAATAGTAACACAATAGTTTGTCAGTGTAGACCTGGGGATTATCCATCAGAGAATTCAAATCCCAATTTAACTTTGGTGCTGGAAACCATCTGTTTGCTCTTAGTGAGTGAGTAGAAGACATTTGAACAAATAAATATGATTTTCATAGTATATCATGTTTGCCTTCTTTTTTTTTTTTTTAAAGAACATTGTCCCCAGTAGTATTCATCCACAGAATAAAACAGAGCCATGTATCCCTCCACCAAAGCAGAGTGAGACACTTGGAAGCTGTTGTAAAAGAATACAGCCATAGAGCTCAATATAGACGGCTCCAAGTAATAAAATACTATTAAAGAAATCCTTTTGACTTTTGATTCAAGTTTGCGGACTTTGTCCACACAGACAGTTACGACACACAAGTACCACATACAAGCCAACTTCAAAAATCACATTTAACCTCAAAGTCTCAATTCAGTAAAAGCAACGGTTGTTGAAAAAGTTGATGAGTTAACAGGACTGCAGACTTTGATCAGACGTGCTGTGTTGACACTCGGACCCGTCTGCTCCGGGGGTCATGTAATGTGCAGTTTTAGTCTGGATCATGTGTTTGCTGAAGAAATATGGCAGCTGCTGGATTGAATAACAGAGTATAGGCGTCTCATTAACTATTGTCAAAGGTTCTATTTAAATAATGTAATTGCAACAAAACTTTTAAATTATTGCTATATTTGGTAGAATTATAAATCTTTGTCAGTACGACTCAACCAGGCACAGTTTTTTTTCATGGTAACAGTTTTGTTTTTTTCAGGTCTATTAGTTTATTTTCAGGTCTGTTAGTTTATTTTCACAATTAATATAATGAGCATAATTGAAAACAGGTTAGATTTGAATTAAATCAAAGAAAATTTGATAGGGATTTTAATAACTGGCCCTAAAAGAGCTTGTTATGAACATTATGATAATTTTATATGGAAATTGATTAAAAAAAAAATTAAAAAAAAGTAAATACTGAATGAAGTGGCAATACTAATTTACATGCAGGAAGCAGATTTGTAATTATTCAAAGTAATCAAGCAAAAACTAAAAACAGCTATCCCAACCTCCTGTGTTTTATAAAAATCAGATTTCACCTAAATCCACTATTTACTGTTCTCTACAAGTCTACTATTGATCTATAGCTACACAACATGTCTAAATCCACTTTTGCCATATTTGAATTATTGTCCAAAGAACTACAAGGCTTAACACTTGCCTTCACTTGACTTTCCAAACCTTTTACTAAGAGTGCTCTGGTTGAAACCTCACTCTGCAGTTCAGTTTATAACAGAATAGATAGTTCCAAGACAAGACAAGACCAAGGCCTTTACAAAATAGTCTTGAAAATGGCTTTTGTTTATTCAATCAATCAATAAATACAGAAATATAGGGCCATTATTAACATGCCATAATGAAAACTCCATAAAAATGTCTTGTCATGAAAGGTTTGTAACTAACTTTGGTGCCTTGACCTGGACTCGATTCAAATGGATTTGGACTCAAACACCTTGAAACTGACTTGGACTCGAAAACTGGAGACTTGACCAAACATTTTTGAAAGTGGTCCCTCACGTTATTGTGATACTTGCAGTTCTGTGTGACATAGATGTTGTTTGTGATAAATTTAGCTTCCCTAAAATTTACACATTAGCTTCTTTTATGCTCTTTTCAGGGACATTGTCAAAGTCTTTTCTAACCATCATCCCGTCTAAATCAGACCTGTGTGCCCAGCTGGCGACACAGCAAATAGCCGCTGTTTCCTTCTTACTGAGTCCTGAAGTGCAGTAAAAAAAGGCAGACAAGCCTCTAAAATTACGCATAATATCCAAAACGGGACAAAAGTACATGGACAATGTGAAATTGAAACCAAAAAGGACATGGCTAATATCTTGCTACACAAAGTGAGCATAAAAGGGGATGATATTGTCTTGTTTTGTCTATTGTTAGAATCTGCTACAGGCTTATTTGAAACACACCACAAAAAAAGAAATGACAAAACAATGCTTCACCAGCTATTCTGTCATTTTTCCTCCAGTGGCAGAAAATACTTATTTGATTAAATTACTCTTCATGTATGGGTTGAATAGTACAAAAAAATCTGCCGGATAATTTGTTGTTTTGCCATTACAGAAGCTTAAAGACTTGTTTTCAATCTGAAAAACATGTGGCGGGTCACTTTCGTCACAAAAGAGCGGTCGGATGTTGATGTAGAGCAATTTTATCCTCGGACAAAAGAGAGAAAATGTCACGCGTCCATCTTTTATTTTTGCTTTGTTCGCATCAGACTTAACGGCCTCATAACGACCCCAGGGGAAATTAAACCCCTCTCAGTTGGATTGAACCACACTGGTTGCATCTAAACGAGGATAACGAGGAGGATGATTACAGTTGGGTTGGGTTTTGTGGTGTTGTGCTTTTTGATTGATAAAGATGCCGTGGATAATTCACAGCAGGAGTCCTTGTAACGTGTCAGCCAGCAACGAAAGGAAGTCTGGCATGAACCGCAGCATTTTATTTTCTCAAAGTCGCCCAGAACATCCTGTGCATTTGGCAGACAGCATTTGTAAAAGGATAATACATTTTTTATTTGGCGCATTTTGTTAAAAGCACAGAAGCTGATGTGCCTCGAAATAATTACTTTTATGTCCCTTTTTTTTGAGTGATACCTGTATTTTTCTCCTCTTCTTCTTCTAAAAGGTGCAGGGGCATGTGTAGAGGTCCCATCTTTATACAGCTATGACAGGTCGAGCGTAAATGGGACAGCTCAGTGGGACACTAGTTGTGAATATAGCAAAATATGCACAAAAACAAAAGGATCATGTTTTTGTTTTTGTTTTAAATAAAAGCAAATCTATTTGGATCCTTTTGACTTCAAAGTGGTGACTTAAAAGTGAAAATGTTTACTAATTTTCTCCAGTACTCATTTAGCAATTTGTTGATTGTAATTTTTTTCAAAACAGTGACTCATGGTCTTAAAATTGTGACCTAGTTTCTCAAGAGGATTATTATGACAAACAAAAATCATAGTCATTAGTTTTGACTTCTATTTTGGACTAGAGGTGATATAACTACATCAAACTGACTGTGCTTTTGGCAGGTTACATATGAAAAGGGGCAATACATTTCTTATAAGACTGTAGATGAAACTGTGTGAGCTGGTGTGCCTCAAAATAATCAAGAATTACAAAATATAAATGAAGATATCCAAAAGAATGATGTTACTCAAACTCAAAATACTGACTAAAGCTCACAATCTTTACTAGTCATTGGTTTTAAATGTAAGACTGCATTCTTGATAAATCAAAACACTGGACAATAAACTGCTTGAGACTTTGATTACCTCAAAACTGAAAATTTTGACGTCAGAGTAGTGACAACTCTCAATGTTTTCTTAATTTTTAAAAAATATTGACTACTTTCCCATAGTAATGGCTTAACGTATTTTGTTTATTATTCTTGTGTCTTTGATTTGAACATAATTGTCTGTCAACCGTTTATGCTTATTTTCTGCATATTTTTAATACATTTTTCTTTTCGTTTTTTCTTTGTTTTTGATTGAATGACTTCTCACAAATTCTCACAGATTCAAATTTTAAGATGACGAGTCACTGTTTCAAGAACCATCAACATACCAGTTGCAAAGTTAGTATTTTGAGAAATGAAGTAAACATTTTCAGTTTGGTTTTGTTGTTTTTATATATTTTTAGAAGTAGAGCTAATAGATCGAATTAGGTTCATTTAAGTTTTTAATTTTGGACGATGTCAAAAATAGTCATATCACAAATCGAATTAAACTGAAAAAATCGTTTCCCCTATCCTGGTCCTGCACTTTGTTGTGACTAATGCTGCTGCAAGCTCCAGAGCAGCTCAAATAATGTCCATAGTGACTGTCCAAACACTGAAGCGACTGGTTTAGTCAACAGGAACAGGAACAGCGTGGGGTCTGTTCAGTGTGTAGCATACTTAGTTGATTTATGCAAATTGGTGTGACCAGAGCACTTTTAGCCATATTGCCCGGCCTTATAAAACAACCATATGTTAAAGCTTGTTGAATGTTTTTCTGTCTCTTCAAAAATGTGATCCGCTATGAGTTTTCACAAAATAGTTTAAAAGAATTTTCTCTAGCTTTGGTGCTTTCTTTCCTCTCTTTTTTAACATATCTTTTCTTCAACAAAATACTGTGCGTGTTTTTGGGAACAATAAAACCCTGCCCAGAATCTAGTACGTTGTGTTGAATGGGTGTAATATCTTGAAATACAGCAATAATGTAATGTGTGGTCCTGAGTTTAACTCTTGGGCTGTTTGGGGCATTTCTGGTTTTGTCCAGGTACTCCGGTTTCCCCCACCGACATCAAAAAACATGAACTGTATTCTCTGGTTTGTAACATGAGCAAATACTGGCTGCCCACTTCTCCACTGGACAGGTTAAATGCAGAGAATGAATTTCCCCACAGGGATAATAAAGGGTAAGTTTTAAAAAAAATGATCAACGTAGCCATTAGCATCAGTCATCGACTCTTTCTAACCTGCTGGGTTTTACAACTACCTCCTGCCCATTCCTTCCACATATGCTCTTTATTTTTCCCATCATAAAAACACAGCCTTTCTCAGTTTGTGTGCCACTACATCCACCTCTACAGGCTTTTTAATCCTCTGCCAGCACTTTTACTGTGAACCCAGGTTTGCATTGTTTGAATTTTTACCTCTGGAGCATCGTTTTTTTTGTTTTTACTTCCTCATTGGTCCGAGCTCCTGCTGCCCACCTGCTTCACCTGGTCTGCTCCAGTTTACTTGAGTTTAGGGAGCTTTTATGACATGGTTTACACATTAATTCATTTTCAAGGCTTCATTTAGTTCTTCAAAATGTAACTTTTTATAACAAGTTTGGTGGTTCATTGTCAAATCTATACATGCTTAGTTGTAATTTTGCAGGTACAGAAACCATAAGCTTATCTTCCAAATATGAGACATAGGACATAGAAAAAAAAAAGTGCCACTCTATCATACAGCAATGAATGGATTCTGCCATTGTGTCATGTTGCCTTCACTGACTGCATAAAAAAGTATGAAAATTGTTGCCTGTGTGTTTTGCCACAGTAAGGCCAAAGCCACAAGGCAGAGCAATCATTTTTCTATATATCTACACATAACAACATTAATTTATAACCTTGACTCTCAGATTTCACTCTGCGAACATTCAATATTTCACATATTTCGTTTAATTAGCCACATAACAATGGCTCTACGAAACAACGCCGAGGTGAATTTATCTGTAAACTAACTGACCTCTGCCTGCGCTTCACTCTTTTGGGTGTTTTTAAATGGATATCTTAAAAACAGAGAGAATTTAGTCTAAAAAATCCTTGATATGATGCCTTTTGAGTGCTGCATTTGTCATGTGTACAGTGACAGTAGAAATATAATGACTTACAGTACAATTATTATTTCATACGGTTGGTGAATGACTACTTCTTTCTTTGACTTTGATTCTGGGAAATATTTTGTTTACTCTTATCATTATGGAACATTATGGGATACAGTTAAAATCAGACAATATTCATTATCCTTCATTAAGAGTTTTTAGTGCTTTCGGCCATGTGTGTGGAGTGAGATTGTGAAAAGTTCATCTAACAACAGCTTTAGTTTACAAATGACCTGAATGTGCCTTTTCATTTGTACTTGATGTAATTCTCTTTAGACCGGTGCTATTTCCATTGTCATAAATACAACAGATTTTTTCTCCAAGGATGAAAATGCCAACATCACGAGCCCCTTTCATCTCTGGGCACTTAAGTCTCAGATTAAACTCTAAAGGCCGAAGTAGAATCATTTATTTCACCCTCAGTTTACCTATATGACTGAACAGTTTGTGACCTGATGTAACCTCGAATAGAAGAGTTATAAAGCAGAAAAACAGGAGGAGGATAAACCCAATCTGTTGGAAAGGCAGTTTGCTGTAAATTCAATTTGGGCAAAGAGAAATACAAGTATGACAGCAGCTTTTTGAGAGAAGCCAAGAAACGTCTCTTCATCTTTTAAGAGTAAAACCGTAATAAAGATAAAAGAGAAGTTGATGCTTTTTGAAGGGTTTTCCAAGTTGAAAGTCCTGCTTAGGCTGATACAGATAACGTGTGGCAAGAACAGTCTAATTATAGCCACAGGGTTCAAACAAGAAACAAGCTGAGCTGGATGTTTATTACATGGCTGTTGTTTGTGTTTGTACAGAATTGTTTATTTTTTCTCATTCTGAATTTTATAGGTTATTAAGGCCCTAGAAGATGTTGAATGATATGTTTCTAAAAGAGTAAAGCTGTGTTAATCTGATGCCGGAAAGTTTTTAAAGCAAAGCAAGTTTTATTCATTATGAGTGCTCTACTTTACCCAGTATGCATCTGTATAGACCCTTTAAGGCTGTGCATGCGTTTAGGTGCCATAAGTTAATTTTCAATGGACAAAATATTGTAAGTCACAAAAAAAATCACAAATTGTGCATAAACAACACAACACAAATGACAATAGAAAGATGTGTTTATGTCAGTGCCTCAGGAGGTAGCATTAGCATCTGGCTTAATCTTTTTTCAAATTTACATCAAAATTGATTCAAGCCAAAACACAACTCGGAAACTAAAGCACTTTAAGTTTAAAAAGCATAACTCCATTTGAATTCAAAAGCTTTAACGCTGCAACGCTGCACAGTGAACGGACAAAACAGTGATGAGAGGAAACAAAAAGATATATATACAAGGGCAGACATTAATGTTTGTTGCCTGGTAATTTGGAGGAAAACAATACCATAATCCTTTTCTATGGAGTGATAAACAAAAGTATATGCTTATGACAATGCAACCTACCTCTTTAATCTATTTGCACTGGGCCCTAGTCGTCCTTTTCTCCAAACCTTAAACTTGTCCGGACTCTGTTCCTTTTCTGTTTTCTCTTCTTTATCATGAAAACCACTCAAGATGACAGTAGTTGACTGTGGAGAGATGAATCCATTGCCCATGACACACTTAATATCTCTTGGCAGCGTAATGCATGTCACACTGTGCTACTGTAATTACTCAGTATGACATGCATTATAACCTTAAATGACTGCAAAAAATATACTGTGTGACAAGGTCTTCATTTAGCTCTGGTGGGTTGTACTCTCACACTGGAAAAATGGATTGTTTTATTTCCTATTCTCCTCGTTATAGTTGTTCCATAGAGAGGCCTAGACTCATTTCCAAAGATGGAAGAACCATTTTGAAACATTGCTAAAGGAACCATAAAAGGAGCATGTATAGGCACTAAAGGCTCTTTATGATTTCTATAAAGGAAGTGTGTTGGTAGCAGATCAACCGTCTTTTATCTGGTCTTTTAATGGTATTTTATTGATGCATATTAAAACTTAGACGTCAAATCAGTAACAGTCTCAGGGTCAAGTGGTTTTTATTGGGTTTAAATATTTGTTTTAATGTGAGTCATAAACCAGTTGTGCAGGTCTGTATTTTGGTTTGAGGTGAGCTTAAATGATGCAGGTGAATGTGTCAACCAAACACAAAGCCAAAACTGTCCTCTATAAAGACAGTAGGTATTTCATAAACATTATAAATAAGTGTTCTAGTCTTTATATAAAAGATATCTCAGCCTTTCTAGTTTACCTGCTCCCTCACGTCTGCTACTGTTCGCTCTGCTCTTAAACTAGCCAACATCACCGCAATATCTTCACTCCAGGCAGTTAGATGACATTTTTCAATCCTTCAGCACCCACCACAGTACCTGAACCTGCTCTGCTCATAGTCGTCGACCTCCTCCTTGCCTCTGACTCCCGTTTTCATCTCCGTACTCCTGCTCCTCGAGCCCAGTGCTGCGTTTGACACCATTAACCACTCCGTCCTCCTCCGTCGTCTACAGTCTGGCTCAGCTCTCTCCTGGTTCCTACTTCTCCGACAGATTCCTTCACATCTCCACAAACAACTGCGCATCCGGTGCCCTCCCTGTCACACATGTCGTCCCCCAGGGCTCGGTTCTCGGTCCCCTGCTGTTTCAGTTACCGCTTGGTCCTCACTTTCATTTTTACGCAGACGATACACTATTACGTCTCTCCACAAACACCATTAACCATTCCACAGTCTCCGCAAACTTCCTCACTGAAATAAAATCCTGGATGAGCACCAAATTCCTCCAACTAAACTGTCATAAATCAGAAATCATTAGAAAATCCCTCTTCTCAGTATTTTTCACTCTCCTTGATTTCACCTTCTCCTTCATACATCATATCAGAACTTTTACCAAAAACTAACTTCTCCACCTCCGAAACATTGCCCGCATGTCCCACCCTCTCCACCTCTGCTGCCGACACACTCATCCACACCTTCATAGGCTCCAGACTGGCCTCCAGAAACTTCAATATGTTCAAAACTCAGCTGCCCTGCCCTCAATAACCTTGCCCCCTCCCAACTTCTTCAGCATCACTGCTCCTCCCACCGCCTCCGATCCTTTGACTCCAACCTTCTTACTCCCATCACCAAATAGGAGCACCACAGAGTCTTTGCCATAGCTGTTCCTAATCTCTAGAACTCCTTCCTCCGACAGATCTGTACATTTTTTATTTTTTATTTATGCAAATGTTTGTTAGATGATAAAGTTTTGGCGCTTCTGCCTTTATCAGACACCCCTGCTGCTTCCGTCAAAGTCAGTTCACCTTCATGTTTCAAATTGAAAAGTTGAAGTGGAAGGCTTCACAAATCAAAAAGGTTATTCTCAATGGTCTCATGGGTTAAGGCGAGTTGAGAGATCTCTATTTTTTACAATTCCAAGTCATTGTAATGTTACACCACGGTATCCTGCATGTTTTCCTGGTGTTGTCCTGACCTTTTCTGACTTTTTCTTCCGACCTGCGCTGACCTTAGGCTCTGAATAACACCCCTGCTCTACTCTGCAGATGTGTGCTGCATAGCACACAACCCACAAGTCTACACAAAGCCCAAAGACAGGAAGTAAAAAATGAAGATGGTTGCATATTTGTCTGGATGCCTCTTGTGCATGTGGGTTCCCGATGTTCTGGCTGATTTCGTCCCCAGCTGCGACTGAGGAATGAGAGCTTTCAATCACACGAAGCAGTCTCAGAGTCTCGCCAGCTTCTTACGATCGAGATGACAAACCCGGTCTGCTGTCAGGCGCTAGTTCAAAGCTAACATTAGTCTCGTGGCATATCTCAGTTTGTTTATGGAGCCAGCACTCTGTCCCCGACAACAGTCATTCGTCGAGCAAAGAGAATATGTGCTCTTGTTTATTAGACACTTGTTTGTTTGCTGTTGCCTGTGGACTCCAGCTGCGAAATAGGAACTCTGAGTCATTACAACTTCAGTTTGAGGACAGCACATACGCTTTATTGTTCACTAATAGAGCTGTTCTGAGACTTCACAAGCTCTTTATTAAACCAGACACTTGTATCTGTCCTTAATAAACACTGGCAGCCTGATTATCCATGGTTCTTGTAAACATTTACCAGATACAAATCAATTTCTTGGCTCTTTTTCTTCAACTGTACTAAATGGAGTTCAAGACGGGTCACTTTGGCAAGGAGAAAAAATTTGACAAGCCTTGAAACAGACAGTCTTTGCGAGTGCATTTGAGGACAGCCTAGAGGCAGCAGCAATGATTTTTAACTGGTATAACATTAAGATGGCGTGCTTCTGCTGTGTCTTACTTTTTTATACATTATGAGCATAAAGCAGATGAAACCGTCACGGATTTTTGCGCTAAAGACATTATGTGTGCGCTGCTTTACCCAGTATGCATCTGTGTAGACCCTTTTAGGCTGTGCACACATTTAGGTGCAATAAGTCAAGATGACCACAATACATTTTCAATGGACAAAATAGCATTAGTCACCAAAAATCACAAATTGAGCATAAAATCTGGCAAATGACATTATTGCATCCACAATATACATAACTACCAGTCATCTAGAAACTAAAACCAGTAACTCTAGTACTTGTGCTTCCGTCATTCACATACGTGCACAGTTTTTACAGACGTCACTTGTGGAAGGGTCAATAATGTGTCACGACCCCTCCTCTGTCTGCAGGGGCGGTTCCACCTGGAGGCAGAGGAGGGTCAGTTGTTGAAAGTCTTTTCACTAATGTCTCCCTTTGCTTCTCGAAGTGTGCTCCCATTTCCTTTTGTTCCTATTCTTTGTTGCACATTCATGTCCACTCACAGATACGCTGCATACACTCCCCATATCAGTTTACTCACCCATGCCCATTATGTATTTCATTTATATATTGTTTGAAATACAAACCTGTAACTTGCTTAAACCTTGGCTCCGTCTCCTCTTCATTTTTGCTACAAAGTGGCCTGAGTCAGCTGCCTTGTGACATGTCTACGTAATGACAACATGCATTTTACTTTAATAGCGTATTTACATATACATATATCTGTTGGACTGTTAAGACTGAATTTGCTGCTCATAAATAATTTGTTCCGTTGCTTCAGCTTCTCTTTGTCCACTGTATGTTTTTAGCTCATTTTTACCAATCTCCATGACGGCTCTGGGGGGTACTTAGTTTATCTTCATACAGTTGTGATGTTTGCTGGTTTACTTTTCATCACCATCAGCTGAAGGTAGTTTGTTTATCCTTGTTTTGGTAACAAGATGCACGTTGGAGGAGTATAGAACAGAGGGATTTAGGCCTAAACAGTTTAGTGCGTTTAATGCTGTGTTAGGGTGACCATATTAACAAACCTTAAACTGGAACTTATTTCACTTCAAGGAAATACAGACCCTTTATTTTCTCCTAATGGCCGCTGAACACTTGATCTTTTTCAATTGGTTGATATTGCCATAGCCGTGGTAACTCGTGGTAACATACAGATAGTCTACAGAAAAATGAGTTGCAATCAGTGTCCACTGCTTTGGCTTTATGATTGGCTGAAAAATAGGGACATTTGGGACAGGGAGAGGGATAAAAGGCATTTACATCCACCTGGACACGGGACGGGGCATAAAATCATGATATATGGTCTCCCTATGCTGTGTATAACTGATAGCCTAATCAGACAAACATTTCTTAGCCTACCAGCTCCCCACAAAGAGAGAGATACTTAGTAAAATCTTGTGTGTATTGAAATTTTTAGCATTTGGGCAATTTGTGTTTTTGGTGATCAAATTAATTGCCCATTATGACCTGTAGGCTATTTATTACGCTGATTGATTAAATGTTGCGTCAGTCTTTTTTTTCTACTGTGGGCTATTTTAGCATTCAAATGACACGAAATGAAAGTGCACATTTGATTTGTAAAATACACCACATATCATTCATTACTTGTAATCCTGGACAGACTGAAATGTTTTATTACTGACTCGATCTGTGTTCATTCCAAACTTATTTCTCTATAAAATATGGCGAATATAAGGTGAATGAGTCTGTAAATGAAACTGTCCTGTGCCTGCTTCTCCATTTTCCTCGTCTACTTTGATGGAAACTGAAAAAGAGGATGTGGCATGGGGTTAAACTAGTTTACACACATTCACCTGAAAATTCTGCAACAGTCTGTCTTCATGCGAAATACTGGTGACGTTGACTAAGACAAAGCCGATCTCTTCAGTGAACATTCCCTGTCACTCTCTCTGCTCAGCATACATTTCCTTTTTATTTAAAAAAAAAACTCTACTTCCACAGAATCAGTGACTCACTTCCTCCTTTTCTTTCTGTCAGGTTTGTGGCGCTCCTCGTTCAAGTTTCCTGCTGCTGCATGGTAACACTGAGCTGAAGGCAACAGGTTGGTCTTTTTTATCCACTATTGTTGATGCACAGCAGATGTAAACATTGCTAGCTGTGGGTTTATGCCCCTGGACGTGGCCTGGTGTCCGTTTTTCCTGCAGAATGTGACAATGAAGGTGTTAATTATGAGCTAACATTGCCTTAAGCTGATCATTTCAGAAGCAGTCACACTCAAAGCCTCAACAGCAAATGGTTTTTAAGCGGAGTTCAGACAGGGACAGAATTAAACTGTGCTTTAAACTGTATTTGAGCTCCTTCCTGTCTAACCCCTCCTCCAGTCAGCTGATAGCTTCAGCGCAGATGCTCACTGCTGATGCCCTCACTGATAAATCATGCAGGTTATCAAGTTTAGAGACTCGTCATTGTCTTTTGTAAACAGACTGTGAATATACTTCCTCAACTCCTCGCTGTATTTACGGCACTGCAACCACAGTATATATAGTGTTATATGATATGCCTAAACAATAAAGCGCTTGGCAAGACAAGTGCCTCCAGGTATTTACGAGGTATTTAAGAGGTTATATTTTGTCATATTGCAAGACAAATTCTGTGAAAAGTTTTATGGTCACGGTTTATTATAACAGTAAAAAAGTCTTAAATGTCTGTGTGACTTCATCAATTGTGTATTATTTTAGATTTATCCTGCAGCATGACATGGGTGTCCTGAGAAACTGACGCTAGTGCCAATGCTATAAAATTGCCCAACTCTTCCTGTCTCTTTTAATGGGCGAAGTTGGTATTTTGTCGTTATTTTGTTGTTTTTTATTTAATATTCCCACATTGTAGTTTCATCCTTTCTGCAAAATAGCTAAATAACATACTAACACAAATATGTATTACTGATAATTAAAAGTCAGATCAAGTCAAGATCAAAAGGCCACACTTGCACAATTCACACAAACATCAATAAAGTTAAAGGTTATTACAGGAGCAAGTGTACGCCTTATTGCTGAAATAAAATAGATTGTGTAATGAATTTTACTGGTACAAAGTAAATAAAAGCTGCCACACTTGGCTTCTGGCTAATTTATCAAGCCAAAGTATATGTAATTCCAAATAATTACACAAAAATAGATTACACAAAAAAGTGAAATAATTGTTGCCCCTTTTTGAACTAGATGTGTGAAAAAACATATTAAAACTTACCAACATTGTCTCATTTGACTAAATTAGCAAATAAAAGTCAACTCCAAACATTATGAAATTTAAACCTTGTATGAAATAGAAAGCAATTAATACATTTACTAAAACATAAAAAGGCTTAACTCTTCAGTGACGCCAAGGAAGATTAATTAAAATGATTTTTACTAAGGTCTGTTTCTAAACATTTGTAATTACGCAAAAGGGCTTTTTCATTTAAAATTTAAATGAATGACATGATTTTAACATTCAACATTTTTTTCATTGTTGTTGACTAAAAAGCTTATAAATTGCCAAGCCACAGATACAGCATCTTAAGTCCACCTTTAACCCTTTGCCCTCTTCGCCTGAGATCACCTGGAGGGTCAGAGGTCAAGGGCTGGAGTTCACATTTGGAGCTCTATGAGTTCAGTAGCATTAGCAAACAGTGCTGACCTGATTAGATGTGAATCCTATAAGAAGCAGTATTATCTTTGAGAGCTCTCGTCTTCCGCAGTTGAGCAGTGCTGGAACACACAAGGACACATACCAGTGAAGTTTGTGACGTCAACGCAGCTCCCTGACACAAAATTAGACAAATAGATTATATCGACTTTTCTATTGAATTAAATTTATTACCGTGCTGGACTTTTGCATCAGTAGACAGTAATTTGTACAAGTCATGAGATCCTCTTTAGTTTAAATAGGTCACAGTCATTTGCATTTAATCATTTTATTGATAAACATGGTTCCAATTCATTGTCCAATCAAAAGACCTTTTTGTTTTTATTGATAGAGAGATAGCTAGACAGGAAATAACCCAGATTCGAACCCCGGTTGCTTGAATTAGTGCGTTGCCAGGTGAGCCACCGAAGAGCTCCAAGATCTACCTCTTCAACTGGGCCTTTTGTCAAATGCAAATAAATCTGAAAACCTGTGCTCTGTGTCTTTCATCTGCAAATTATTTCAAAATTGCAGTTTGTAATCTTTCTGCACCTACGGGAGCCCTGCAGGGAATAAACTCACTGGAAATAGGTTTAATGATGATGAGTTGATTAAAATGAATAAAACTATGGGTGGCATGGTGCCTCAGAGAGTAGAGCGCATACCACATAGTCATTCCCCTCTTTCCCACCCATCTGCTCTGTCAAATAAAAGCAAAAACCACTAAAAAGATTAGAGTAGCCGGATGCAGGGCGATGCAGGACAGGACAGCAGACAGAGCATCACCTTGTACAGTATCAAAGCATCATAATGTTCCGATATCTGTTTTGATACATACAATCGTGGTTTCCTCGATTATTCCCCTTTCTGCAACCGCAGTGCTGCAAATTCATTGTGATGTTTCAATATTTATCTTTTATCTATCAGATTTGTGGACAGCTGTGCTGATTTGGCAACGTGTTCTCACGAGATGGTAAAATATTGTATATGCCCACTTTATTTAGTCTTCTTTATTGGTCAAAGTTAAACAGCGTAGCTTTGACTGTATGGTGCATGAGTTTTCTAAAATAATGTAATCAAAACTTATCCCATAGCGTAGTCTCAATATCTAACAAGAAAAAGTCTAACCTAACCTTTTGTAGGCTTTTGAATAAACTTTATTTACACAGATTAATATGCCATGGGTTCTTTCAGTTTGCAAATAAAGGCGGATAACATTGATAGATATAATAACACCTTATGTCAAAGTGTTTACATTTACTCTTTATTATTATTGAGCCAACAGAGTGGAATAAAAGGGTTTACTACTATGTTATAAATAATGTAATTTTTCAGACTTCTTTGCCTTTAACACTGCGGTTAATAATGAAAATAAGCAAAGGTAAATAATTATAGTCTTATTGAAAATGATTGTAAGCTGAGGCCTGTGGAAATAAGACACGGCTGCCAAAAGTGTAGCGACACGATCCTTTAACGTCACATGGTTGTATAAATATTTATAACTACAGTCTCACCACAACACACAAGGCTTTAATACGTAATTATTATTCATTATAAGAGTCATCATAATCCGTCGTGGTGCATTATACACACGGGGAATAGCTTGATGCAAATGAGTTGATAACGATATTATCATTCGTTTCTTGTTTGTTGTTGTCAAAGATTTAGCTGTCATTCATACCAAACCACTATCACCACAGGCTGCTCTTCACAAGCGCACACATTTAAACCACAAACTTCCCTCGTACTCATATCGCTGTGGCTTTTACTGACAGTGACTGTGCCACTTTTGAGAAGAGTAAGTGGGCGTGTTGACTGGAAACGACTGACAGTGACCCGACAATAACAAAAAAAACCCCACAGCACCAACAAACTGCAAGAGGGAACAACAGTTGTGAATGGAAAAGGGAAATGAGCTTTGGTAGTAAATGAAAGTGAAAGCTAATAAGTGGCGTCATGCATCGTCTTATTACTTCTTCTAAATGCTTTTTGTTAAATGGTGATTCCTGTCACTAAGCTGATGTGTTTGTCACAGGGAGTTGAAGATGGCAGTGTGGATACAAGCCCAGCAGCTGCAGGGAGATGCTCTGCACCAAATGCAGTCCCTCTACGGGCAGCATTTTCCCATCGAGGTGCGTCATTACCTGTCCCAGTGGATCGAGGGCCAGCTCTGGTGAGTTATTAGCATTTTTGAACACTCTTTGCAATACAATGAGTTACAAGGTGGTTTTTTTTCACTTGCTTTGTATTGTTCTTCTTTTTTTAGAAGTTGTTGTGCATGAAGTGGCATCCACAAATAAACTCTGACGTAGGAAATTCTAAACTTGGTTGTCTCCAGTTTCAGATAGGGATTGCCCGTGAGATAAACCAAACCGGTTTGTGTGGTAGGGTGAGGGAAAAAAAAAAGCCAAACATGAAGAAGCTACATTTAATATAAAGCAACGATCTACTGTATCTCAAAGTTTTATTTTTTTAATACTTTTTTATTTATTAAATATATGTTTAAAATAATATTGTCCATATTTTGTTGTCCACAGGCAAGTTAACTAAAGAAACTTGCAACAGGCCGACTACCAACTACTTTATTTTTATAGTCATATTCATTCATTAATTTTCCCTTGCTTGGGGTCGATGAATTACAGTTACCATACATTTATTTTTTCAACTCTAAGTGAGGATAAATAGCTGACAATTGGGGAATTGAGAAAAATCTTTGGTCAATGTGTCATTTATGTGTGTCCAGTTCTTTTGACCCTGCAGTCCTTCACATATTTTATTTTATTATTTTTTTTACATTTAAAAGGTTTTCTAGACCTTAGCAATCTATGGATAACCAAGAATCTGTTACTTTTCAGTTAAAGAAAAAAAAAACTTCTAGTGTGTGCTCACTTGTAGACTGCTTCATTTGTTTCACACAAAACTGAACATAATCCATTTAGTTCGGTCTGCTGCAAAAAGCCCCAGGACTTTTCTCAATAAACACACTGATGGTACCTCCTCGGTGCTTCATGTTTGCTTTTGCTCATTTTGTTTTGTCGCTAATTTATGATGTGCTTCCTGTTTGGGCTCGTTTAGACGTCTGCTCGGGGTTGACATTTTAATCAAACTGTACCAGAGTTCAGTTGGAAGCGCTCTGGGACCTCTGTTTTGAAGAAGTCTCTGGGCGTGTTTCGTGTGCTCTGATGTTCGGCAGCGTTCAGACTTATTCAAGTGAACCGCAATAGGAACAAAAATAGGTCCATCAGGAATTTGGACAGTATGGGTTTTGTATGTAAAAAAAAAGTCTCCACTTATTTACTTTTTTTCTGCTTTATGTTGAATGACTGTTTTTTCTTCTCCTCTCGTACAGTGAAAAATGTGTAGCTGCTGTAGAGTGTTTTATGTTTTATATTTTCGTTTATGCTGTGTTGTGGTAGGGATGCCATCGACCTGGAGAACCCACAGGAGGAGTTCAAGGCCAAGCGTTTGTTGGACTGCCTCATTCAAGAACTGCAGAACAAGGCCGAGCACCAAGTGGGAGAGGACGGCTTTTTGCTCAAAATCAAACTGGGACACTACGCTAACCAACTCAAGGTAAAGCTACAACATATGTTTGTTAAAACTATGCCAGGTATTCGTGCAGCAGCTTGTTCAGTGAGGGCTGTGTAGGATGAACGCATCATCAACTTTTCAACAGTGCTCATTTTCTCTTGTCTACTGACTATAAAGAAATGCTCAAATACCAAAGATACTAATTGAAAAGAGAACGTAAAACATGATTCCTTCTCCTCCTCTGCAAAGTGTAGGGTATTTAAACCAGAGTCACTGCTGAAGTGACAGTCGACATTGTGACGAGAGGATAAGCGAGTGGCTGGAAAGAACGAGTCGAACAACTCGCTCGCTGTGGTTCTTAGAAAGAGCAGATGTGCACTCAGAGTAGGTTGAAGCTGCTAAACAGAATGAGAAAAGCTTAAGCACGGGCCTTGGTATCTAGCCAGCGCCGCTATTTACAACCCCTGCTTCCACACCCTGGCAGAGTTTACAAAATAAAAGGCTAGCCATAAAATCCTGAGTCTAGAGGTAGAGAGCACTTTTTCAATGATCACTCCACTTTTGGTTGGTCCAGCTGGTGTTGTTAGCAAATCCTCCTCTTTTAAAGGCATAATGGGAATGATTTCCAGGCAAATGTAATGAGTTCCCCATCTCCAGTCACTAAGTAAATGTCAAATTCAAGTTGACTCTGGTTTTTGAATAAACTCGAGCCATAGTCCCATAGTTTTCCTCTGTTTTCCTCTCCGGTGTGAGCAGGAGTAAAATGGTAAAAAAAAAAAAGTTTGTTTACAGATACATTTAGCTTCATGGGAATTTAAATCCAGTGTAGTATAGGTTTAATTATTTGACTGAGCAAGTGATATCCTGGGATTTGTAAAGTAAAGTTGCATGGTGCTTGTTTATAGTCAGTACATTACCTTCTCAGGCATGAATATGAGGGATATTCATGCCTGTATTTTTTAGATTGTTCAGATGGTGTCAGATGCTGAAGCGGGCAGAAACTGACAAGTGGCTGATGGTAAAATAAAAGCCTCTCGAGCACCTTTAGAGCTACTTTCCGGGATATTTCCGCAAATATGTTCCACAAATTTCTCGGTTCAGCCTGTGTCCCTTTGTACAGAAGGAGAAAAAGAGCAAATAGGCCAACAAATGTGAGCTTTTACAGAATGTACCAAAACTTTGAGTGTCTAGAGGGACATTTGCCAAATTCTCTGTCCATGCCCCAACATAAGATCACCTACATAAAAATTGCAGCACATGACTACTTTGCACAAATCAGCAGGAATAAGGCTTATTAAACAAAGGTACTACAGTGTGTACAAGTAATTACTGTTCTCAAAAGTGGCGTTGGTCTTGATTCTGGCACTAAGAACACTGTGGAAAGATCCCGGCCTGTGTTTCTACTCATACTTCTCTACGTGTCTGAATTCCTTAGACATACAGCTGTATCTTTGAATGTACTGTGTCTCGACTCAATCAAACCACCATAGTCTTGGTCTAGACGTGGTCTCGGTGCACGATGGTACTTCTTTAACCCTGAGCAGGCTATTTATAGTTTCCCATCTAAAGCAACACCCACCTCCGCTTTTTAAAATGAGTTTACCTTTGAGACTGCTAGAGTTGTTATTTGCATTTGCTCCAAAAATATAGCACAGTGTGGTTCAAAACACAACTATCAAAACAAGTACTGAGCTAGTCTTTCTCTGCTCTTGTTTTTGCCTGCAGTCGATTGATCTGGTGAAAAGTGAAATACTACTTGAAAAATAAAAGGAAATCTACTTTTACAGATATATAAAAAAAAAAAGGAAAGTGAATTAAGTAAATTTAACAGCCTTCTATCCCACTAATGTTATAAAAAGAAATGGCTAATCTGAAACAAAAACAACATTTTTGTCTGTGCGTGTGTAAATATTACTGTAACACCAAACCACTTAACTCTGCTGTGTGCTGTGTAATTAGTCTTGGGTCTCTATATGAAGAGCGCCGCGCTGCTGAGATGTGCCTCATTAGGCCTCTGCGTCTGCCACGTCTCTTCTAGGACTTAGCGCAGCTCCTTGATGCGACTAAATTGGCGAGCCCTGCGGTCGGGGGTCGCTCTCCTCTTCAGGGGCTAACAGCCTTTAACACGGCACATGGGCTTCTTCTCTTTCAGAGCACGTATGACCGCTGTCCACTCGAGCTGGTCCGGTGCATCAAACACATCCTCTACACGGAGCAGAGACTGGTCCGAGAGGCCACCAACGTGAGTAGAGCGCTGTCCAACACACGCATTTACACTCTATTCGCTTGGACATGTCGAAATGTGCCCACATACACACCTGTGGCTATGTGATGCATTATTCATTTGAAAACCCACACTGATCCTGTAAACAGCAGCTCGACTACATAATGGGAGCTGATACACAGACGGAGTAATTGTAAAAACAACAAAATGATTTCTCAATTTTACTCCCTTGAAATGCTCTACTTTTCCTAATCCGCATCCTAAATTATCCCACACAACGGGCTCATGGTAGCAAACCCTTGCCTGCTGCTGGAAATCAAATGGTAGCTGAATATTTTATGGTTTATAAGCCGCAGCCAGTTATAAAACCATAAATCCAACAGGGCATAAAACATCTGACTCTGCCACTGTCTCCTGCGGTGCATTGATTTCCAGTCACAACATGCGTTTTCTATTACTGGATTGCATATTTGGACTGATTGAATCCCCCCATGTTCGGTTTGAACCTGAAGGCACCACGGCACTGCTCAGGGCTTTAACTGACCATGGAGTCTGCCTCGACCTGATAAGCAAATTCATTTCCTCTTTCGCGATGTGCTCTGTTTCCATCAAGCATGTGGTCAGTGGTGATTTTAAAGGCAAAAAACCCGTGTCTAAAAGTGTAATGGACGTTCACCTTTTGAGATGTATTGTCACTTGCCTTGAGTTACTACACAATTAGCATTCAGCTTTTGAGTTACAGCTCACCTTCAAAAATAAATAACACTTTTACTGCGGCTAATTGTAATCAGCACCCATCTTTTCTGTTGACTGCCTTTGCGTCATGTTTAAGAAAAATTGTTGTTCCTGATATGAACTCATAAACAACTGTAAAACATGTTTACAGTCTCAATGTAATGTTATAGCACTGCAGGCGGCACCTCCTCACCTGATGGAGCACTCAACACATACCCCAGGGACCCTGGTTCGATTCCGGCTTGGGTCATAAGCTCAGTGTCATTCCCCACTCTCTCACCATGGTTGATTCTGATTTGATTCTATCAAATAAAAGCTAAAAGGCAATAAAATAAAATAAATCTTGTGTCTCATGATGACAGAAGATGCACTGGTAGTTTTCTCTGTGAGCTTTTACACAAATTTTCCACAGCTACCTACTTCATAAAACAACTTTAAAGGCACACTATGCAGCATTTCCAGTGTTTGTAATCAAAGCGCTCCCACCACCCGCCCTCTTGTTCAGTACTCATAGTAGAATGAATTTCAATAAACCTTCAGAAGGCCTTCAAAAGGGTAAATGATTAAAAGCCTTTATTAGTTAATGGCTATTTGACATTTCCATGCATGTAAAATGGAGCAAAGCTGTGAAATACAGATGGAAGGCAGTGCGTTTAAAGATACGTTCAGCTTCATATTGTTTTAAAGTGCCACAGCTGTTAAACAAAATACATCATAGCTGTATAAGTATGTGTTCAATTCTTAATGAAAATCTAGCATAGAGTGTCTTTAAAGTCTTAAATTGCAATTGTATTCACCTTATCTGTTACCATTAGAGTTATCTGCCAAGCTATCCAATTTCTTTTTCTATTCTTTACCAAGAATCAGTCTGGTTTCTGTGGATTCGAGTTGGATTTCCAGAGGGTGGCACCAGTGAATGGAGAACCAATCAGAGAACCAAAGCATTGCATAAAGCCTGCCCCGTTTTGATATAAACAGTTATGATTGGTTCAAGAAGAAATTGTTGTAAAAAGAAGTGATCCAAGATCCATTTCACTCGGCCGAGTAAAGGAGTTTGGCTTTGTCCTGTTTTACCTTTAAAATGAGAGCACTTCTTTTTGCAGCTGACAAAGCCGTCTCTGCTTCTGTCTCTCAACCCGGTCTTGTAATTGACAGTCGGCCTCTCCGGTGGGCGGCATGATGGACAGCATGTCGCAGAAATATCAACAAATCAACCAGGCTTTTGAAGAACTTCGCCTGCTCACCCAGGACACGGAGAACGACCTGCGCAAACTCCAACACAACCAAGAGTACTTCATTATCCAGTACCAGGAGAGTCTACGGATCCAGGGTGAGGCATTTGACTTAACTTCAGCCTGGTACGACATGTGAGAGGTGATGCTCTACCAGGAAATGTCACCCTACATGTCTAGCTTTTTGTTTTCGGTTTTCCACAGATGAATTAAGTTGTTTTGCTGTGTTTTTCCACCAAAACCAAAATTTTGGCACCTAGAGTTCACTCCAAATTATGTTATTATTAAAATTGCCCAGTTATGTTTTTGGTTTTGGTTAGAAATAGCTTTGGTTAAAAACAATTTAGACAAGCTGGCTAATTATTGTAATTAGTGGACTTTTTCTTATGCAACATCCAACCATTTTTATACTTAACATGGCCATTTTATTATCTTTAATTGTTACAACCTAATTTTGTACATTTATTTTCCTGATTAAAGGCCACACATAGTTTTAACTGGAGTGTATATGTGGTTCTTAATTAGTATATGAATCCACATTTCTGTAAAGTATAGGCACTTTAGTTACTTATACAGGCTCATTAAGTCTCATTAACAAAATGGACTTGTTTAAGGCAAACACATACAATAAAACAACATATACAACAGTATGATAAAATAACATACATTATATTCCCAACAAATACTGAACTTTGGTCATTTAATCATGGATTACATTTATATAGCACTTTTCTTAAGGGACTCAAAGCACTTCAGAGTCCATTTTTCATTCACTCACACACTGGTGGGGGTAAGCTTACTGCTGAGCCACACTACTTAAAATATATTAGTCATGAATTTATATACATCAATACTTATACAAATACATATTTTCAACAGTAAATCAATGTTTAATCGAAGAAAACAAAAAAAATGGAATAAAACCATCAAAATAATATGTAATAAACTATCTTTGGGACTGCTCTTACTGCCTTAAGATTGGTATTTTATTTTGAAAGGTGGATTGGAATAATTATATTAAAAAGAAGTCTGTTAATGCTTGTTGATTTGCTCTATGCTTATCAGCATTGCCTCTGATGTGTTTTCTGTTTGTCTTAAACTGTCACTGACTCCTATTGCCCTTTTTGGATGGCCCCAACCCTGCCCCTTCCCCTACCCCCAGCCCAACTGTCCAGCCTGGCCACGCTGCCCCCTGCTGACCGCCAGCTGCGAGAGCCCGCCCTCCTCAGTAAACGGGCCACAGTGGAAGCATGGCTGACAAGAGAGGCCAACACACTACAGAAATACAGACTGGTACCAATGTGTTTTTGTCAATACACACTGCATCTACAAAAGGCAAAGAAAGTGACAACAAACATAACATCTAAGCAGCAGGACCCTCTGCATATAGAGAACAAAGAAAAGCTGGTTTCATTTCAGCATAACCAAAGTCAGCTGTTTATTTATTTGTTAACACTTAGAAAACAGGTCCATTTGCATTGACTTTTTAGCACTTTGCAAAGGTTTTAATCAGGTTTGAAGTAGATAAATAATTCTTTTTTTTCCTTTTTTTTCATGCCTAATTAACATTGAGTAATGAGAAATCTGCTCTCTGCTCTCATAGAAGGAGGTCTGCCCCTATTTCAATAAGAGACACTCCCATTGGCTGTTGCATGTACACGGTCTGTCAACAGTGAATCAATGGCACTGGAAAATCCTACTGGCAAAGTGACTAATCCAGCATTAGCAGCATATGTTTGCTTAGACAGAGAAACAGCATAGAATAGATGGAAAGTATTTTGTGCTGCTATAAAGATGACACTTGGAGAGGCAAATATTTCCTGAAGTGGTACTTGGACACATGTAAAAATGTAGACATGCTTCACATTATGTTTTGTCACGTGTACACCTCTGCGACTAAAACTTTTGCATAGAGTTGTACTGTATGTGTCAGTAAGGCTTAAAGGGTAATAAAGTGAGGCGTGTTGTTGTGTCAGGACCTGGCAGAGAAGCACCAGAAAACACTGCAGCTGTTGAGGAAGCAGCAGACCGTTATTCTGGACGATGAGTTGATCCAGTGGAAGAGACGGCAGCAGCTGGCAGGCAACGGGGGCCCGCCGGAGGGAAGCCTGGACATCCTGCAGTCCTGGTGAGTCCCGCCTCTGTTTCCCACCAACATCACACCCGCTGCACTCCCCACGAGCCAGAGGTCACCGCTTTACAAGCTCACAACTGGCTACCGCTGGGTTTATGTTCAAAGTTTATTGGTTCCTTATAAGAGCCGCAGATGTGTTGACATTTATGATCGCACTAGTGGTGTAGTACTCGGTTTTAAGACCATGTTTTAAAGGTCTCGGACACCTCACATGTTTACTCACTCAGATAACACTCACATGGGGTTCTCATCCTTTGCTTTTTCAGTCAACTTTTTAAAACGTTCCCATTTCATGCTTAATTGGTCTGATTTCAAAAGTATAATATGCAGACTTATTAGGGAAAAGCAACCGTCTCACTATGGAAATCCCTTTATTACACATCGGTGATCCTTGAGAGTAATGTGTAAGTGAATATATCTGTAAACCACGTTCCCTGCCTTTGTTTAACCCTAATTAACCCTTTGTTTACATGGGCTGGACATTCAGATGGGGTATAAAGGAAAAAAGAGCAGCTCATAGATGCGCGGTGCTCTATGCAAATGAGAAGACAAATAAACGTGATGCTACATAAAAGTTCAACTTACTATTGAATCTTTTTCAAAAAGGCCACAAAATGCCCCACCTTTGTCAGTTACTAATGTAAATGACAAATCATTCAATATAAGTTAAATGTGCTGTATTTATTTGTCACACAGAAGGCTATTTATTTTTGCAGAACATTAAGAAACAGAACTATGCATCTATAATAGCTGAAGATTGTTTTTATTGTTATTCATTAGCTCTGTCGGGCACTGCTCTTGAAAAGAACATTTCCCTGAGCAGTGGTAGTGTTACAGTCATCTTAGCTCGTTTTTGTAAATCACCACTCAAATTTCAACAATACAATTCAAAATGCTTCATTAAAGATTTTAACTTAAACCACAGGTAGCCTACTTGAACCTTTAAAAGGTCGCACAGATAGTCCTTTTCCATTTGTAATGTTGCCTAGGGCGCCAAAACAACAAGAGTTGACACTGTTTGAGGTAATGAATATTATGCCTTTAAGTTTTCTTAAAAAAAAAAAAAAAGAAAAAATTATAATCCTTTATACCTTAAACCATTAAAGAGGGCATTTTCTACTTTTTCAAGTCTGAAACCTGCGGACTAATGTGGTTACCTAGCAACACTCAATAGCGGCTGCTCATGAGGGCTAAAACACAGGTATTTTTAAGTAAATTGTACACTTTTAGGAAAAGTAGGATATATCATGTCATCAGTCACTTATGTTGTAGTGTGTGTTTGTGTGTGTGGGGGGTGGAGGTTTGAAGCCGTCTCAAACGTACTTTTAAGGCCACCATCATTTGCAATCTTCCACAGACAGAAGGTCCATACACACGCATGTCGAGGGTCTTTTGTAATCGGGAAATAACATACAAACTCCTATAAAAATGTGGACTGGTGATCTTGCACCAGCTGGGTCTTCCCCCAGATCCCTGCCAATGATGATACATGTCAAATACCCCTCCACAGTGTGAGACTGTTCGATGAACCCTTGAGTAAGACTCTTGGTATTTCCTCTTAAATCCCACTTTCTGATTCGGTAACACTTTAGATCAACTCACACTCTTAAGCATCTGTTGAGTATTTGTAACAAATGAATTCATTGTTAAGTCATCATTTACAAAGCATTATTTTAACATTAATAGTAACTTTTACATTATAATCATAAATGTTAATCTTAATAAACCCATGTATAATTATACATAAATGATATTTCGGTGTGTATAAATAGTTTATTATTTAATATTAATTACACCTCTATTAATCTATTAATGCGTAACTACTATTTTATTGTATTATAAAGTGTTACCGTCTGGCTATTGATGTTTTATCATTGGATCTCTTCCCCTTTTTATTAAGAATCTCCCCAGTGACTTTTGTTTTTTTTCTCATTTTTGCTAGATTTAGTGTCTGGGATTAATTTAGCGGCACGTGGAAGAGCTGCTTGAGTCAATGGCAGTAAATAAAACACCCAGAACATTGCATTACTTTAAAACGGAAATAAAATTTAATTACATATTTATTTTTCTGTGCGTCCTAGTACCAAATGATCCATGGCCTGGTACTGGTCCGCAGCCCGGTGCTTGGGAACCCCTTCTTGTACTGTTTATGTGGCGGGTCTTGGTCTAAGTCATGACTAAGCCTCTTTCCCTTAAAATGGTCATGTCTGGTCACACTACACTGTTTTTAACACCTTTATGATCCATGTTTTACCGCTGTTGTAACTAATGCATTTCTCTGTTTATGTCTCTTTTTGGTTTGGTGGATTATCAAGGTGTGAGAAGCTGGCGGAGACCATTTGGCAGAACAGGCAGCAGATCCGGAGAGCGGAGCACCTCAGACAGCAGCTCCCCATCCCCGGTCCCATTGAAGAGCTGCTGAACGAGCTTAACAGCACCATCACAGACATCATCTCAGCGTTAGTCACCAGGTTTGTACTCTTCATCCTGAATCTGTCAACATTCATAAAAGTGGATGTATTGTTGTGTCTGAAAACCTAACCCCTATATAGTGCACTATGGTACTTTGTGATATAGTGGGCTCAGATGTAGTGCACTTCAGGCTTCCCACACTGCATCATGAGAACAATAGTCGCTGGACAAATATAAATAGACCATAATGCTTTGTGTGTTTTGTTGGAGGAGAATAGCGTGGTTTCTCCTTTAAACTGTAAAATGATTGAATGAAATATGTTAGAGGCCTTTGTTCGATCAATTTTGTGGCTACATAATTTGGTATTCATAAAATCATTCATCAAATTCAAATCAGTGGTGTTTATTTACCTTAGTTTGTATAGATACAGCATAATATAAGATAATGCATGATTTGAGGCATAAAAGAGTGATACAATAATCAAATGTGGCATTGTTTTAATGACTGGGTCTAGGAATGGCAGCTGAATAGAAAATGTTATTGTTTTTGTGTTTTATTGTAGGTTTTCAATTGGATTCATTACAGAGTTTACAGAAAAGGTTTGCAAAAATCTACTCCAGCCCTTAAGTGGGCATTTGTTTAACTGTTTATCTTTTGCATAATGGCAAAAAAACAAAATAAAACAAAAAACAGTTGGGTTGTGCCCAAAACTATTTACTGTCAACTCTCTATAGTGCATCTATATGGTCACTGTAGAGCTAGAGACAAGGGAGTGAGTTCAACACAGCCTTTGTAACAGACATCTCAATCATATTAGAAAAAAACCCCAATGGGTGGCATGAAAATATATAGTGCTTTTCTGTTTTGGGGGGCACTCAAAGCGCTTTACATCAAGCTTCCATTCACCGTTTCACCTCACACCAGAGCCACAGACACTCAAGGCAACGTGGGTAAAGAGCCACCAACCTTGTGGTTATTGGACGACCTGCTATAGAATATATATATACAAAGAACTAAACAAAGACCAAACCAGGTTTTCAAATTTAGGGCTGAACAGGTCTTAAGAAGAACTAAACTGTGTCTATAATAGGACTTTTTGAACTTGGTCACAAAACAATTAGATCTAACTAATTATCTCGACATGGGCACAGAGTGAGTCTCTTTCTCATGTTTTGTTTTGGAAGGCCTTAAAATTACTGTGAAGCATTTTCTTGCCAAAAGAATATTGAATGTGTTTGTTACTACTGCAATAAATAATAATAAGATGAATAAATTATAAATGTATAATATGTTGTGAATATTTTAGTGTCAAACAGAAAGCCCCTTGAATGAGATTTGCGGTTTGAGAAGCGGTTTTAAGTAGCTTGGTTAATGAGAATGGGGAGATTTTAGAGAGGTGTAAATACAAAACTTCCCGGAAGCAGAGGCATTTGAAAGCACCATAAGAAGTCTAAGCATTTGGTTGATTGGAAAGCTCAAAAAACAGTGCCCTCTTTCATTTTCTAATAAGAGAACGCTCTATACATTGAAAGATCTCCTCTGATTGGTGAGCCCAGGCGGTAAAGCCATCACGCACACGCTTTGTTTCCGTAACAACAGTGTCTCTCGTTTACCCTGAAGCCTCATCCCTGAGGAGGGAGCAGGCAGGCAATGGGCCAGTGTTATCTACTCATCTCCACTTAGAGACAGCCGGAGTAAGGGTTAGAGGGTACATAAGAGCAGTACATGTTCACCGTCTAGCTCCCTTTAAAGCCTGAAGGCGGGCTTAATCGTTATAGGCTCCAGCGGCTGTCGGACTTTCTCTGATATTTCTTTTTTCTGTTAATGTGGAACAACATAAGAGAAAAGCGCACTAACAACGGCAAGATGGAAAACACAGAGTAATGGTTACCTGTGTTGGTTGAATGAGCAATAATTGTTCTCATGACCTTTGATTACTCTGTGTGGTTATAGCTAAGGTCATCTACAAAGGCTAATCTTCTCGGTCTGTCTGTTATTATTGTGAACAGTTAGTTTTAATGTGACTTTTTAAACCAGACTCTCAATGTGCCTGTTCATAAGCGCTTTTACATAAACCTATCCTGCAGAGTTTGTTTGTTTGTTTTAATTGAAGAGCAAGATAATAATTTCCCAAACCTTTTGCTCCAAGTTATAACAAAATGCTGATGAACCAGACTTCATTATGTTAAAGTTATGCATCTTCTGGGACTCAGTTTAACAAGTTTTTTGTTTCTTTCTTTCTGCAGCACATTTATTATTGAGAAGCAGCCTCCACAGGTGCTCAAAACCCAAACCAAGTTCGCCGCCACGGTGCGCCTCCTCGTGGGTGGGAAGCTGAACGTGCACATGAACCCTCCACAGGTGAAAGCCACCATTATAAGTGAACAACAAGCCAAGGCTTTGCTAAAGAACGAGAACACAAGGAAGTAAGTTTTAAGACACTTTGCTTTTCTCCTTCTCCTTGCTGCGTGTGGCATTTAACAGTTTGTTAATGCAGCGTTATTAATGAGATGACCTTATTAACCAGATTATTAACGCTGCAGATTATTTCTTGGTGATTAAAGAGACACAGCTCATTAGGGCTGTATGTTAGCCTAGCCAGCCGTACCAGGATGGGTCTATTATCTCTTCTTTTCACAGCTATTGTCGCTCAGTAGAAATCCTCTTGGACCAGTCGTAACCTTTTATCAATAATGGGGCGGGGTTAGTGCAATGTTTGGCTTCTCTGATTGGTTGGATAATAATGTAGATGATGTAGATGATGTAGATGAAGTAGGTGCATCCAGAGGCACTTTTTTCTGCATGACACATCAAAATGGAACATAATCTTACCTAAAACAACGACTGTCTACTCATATATACACTCCATGTAACCTTTAATTAAACTGTATTATTTCATCATAAAGCAGCTGTTGATTTAAGGGACATTAAGGCTTTTAGGATTTGTGTATTTGTCTGCTGACTGTCTAATATATTACTGCTTTCCCGTGATGTACGGTACACTAAAGCATCCACATAGTAGTGATTAAATAAATTACACAGTATTGTTATATTGCCATAAATGCTGTTATAAATGCATACAACTATTTCACAAACTGTCAACTTAAACTGGTCAAAAAGCCATTGTACCTCTTTTTTTTTTTTTCCAACACTGTTGTCCTGACCCAACATACTTTAGCGGGGACAGTGCAACGAGCTCCTGTGGCGCCATTTTGATAAGGAATTGTCGTTTTTCTGGCTGACAGGGTGAACTCTGGCCTCGCGTGTTTCCAGAGCTCACCACAGAGACATGGCTGGAACTCGAATAATGCCTCAGAGGAATCCATGGCATGGACAGAGAGTCCACATTTAGCCTTTCGTGCAGCATTGCCGTGCTTTGCTTTTGACTAATATGAATGTTGTCGAAGGCGGTAGGTCAGCCAAATAGCCAGCGGTTTACATTTCTGAAAATTCAGACATTATTTGGTTGTTTCTCATTTTAACCACTCAGTATAGCAGTCAATCTACAGACTTAACATCTGCTTAGGGTTTTCTCTTGAAGCAGCCAAACATGGAAGCAATCATGGTTAGCAATTATATTTCATATAACTGTGAACATCATTTCTTTGTATCATTTGATTTTTTACAAACCAGATGAGCTCCTATTCACTTTGTTCTCAGAGAAACAACACATTGTGTTCTCATAGCCTCATAAAAAGCACTAAAGCTAATGGACTGAAATCTTCATTTTCTTTTATTCCTCAGTGAAAGCAGTGGGGAGATTCTGAACAATAACTGTGTGATGGAGTACCACCAGACGACGGGCACACTCAGTGCACACTTTAGGAACATGGTGAGTTGAACAAATGTTTCAGTGATTTGGCTAATGGAAGCAGCAGGTGATGAGATAACTAAGTATCCCTGCAAACTAAAATAATAAATATTATTGTGAAACAGTTCCTTTTAAATGAATCTGTTATTATTTTTAACTGGTGTGTCCTGAATCACAGAGGGTTTCAGAATGTGTGTTCAAGAAATAAAGGCTCCTGTGGAAGAATAAATATATGTGATCCCGTGCCTCGGTGGCTCAACTAGTGGACTAAGTGCTGCGTGCTCGGGAGACCCGGGGTCGCTTCCGGCTTGGGTCGTTTGCCCCGGTGTTGTCCACACTGAAGCTTCTAACTTTTATTTCAAAATCTCATTAGACAATTCTATTAACCTCGCAGTATGAATGTGTGTCATATGAAATGCCATAATGTTACTGCGATGCACAAACCACTGTTGTTCACATTACAATGACTATAGAGTTGTGCAGCCCTTGTTAAAAGTTTTAGATCTTGTGGGACATTTATTTTTACAAAGAAAGCAGAATGATGACCTTGATATGAGCATAAACTTCAAATCAAGTTATATTGCGCAACACCTATCCAGTTGTTTTTATTCACATGCAAATAAACACATTTTAATTTTGTACATAGCTGTTATTCAATCAGAAAAGAGTGCAAATCCAATAGCCAATACATTTTTCACTGTCTGCATGTTAGCTTGATGTGATTGTGAATATTGTGAAATATTTAAGTGGTTGCTATTTTGAAGAGCTTCATCCTTTTAGCACTAAAATGGACATCTGGAGGCTCTGGTCTGGGCTTGTTTTAATTTTGAGCATAAGATCCCAACAACAATATGACAAACTTAGATTGGATTAGGTTTAGCATCAGCCCCATTATTTAACTGTAAAAGGAAAACCTCAAGACACTGCTTTTGTCACGTTTTATTACACAATGCCAGCAACAAAAGAATGTGCTTTGGATTTTCAGGCAGCATTTGAAAGCCCTGTTGCTGCTGTTTTTTTAAGGCAGTATATTACAAGGATCATTAGGATTTCATTCTCTTTCCAGAACAGAAAAACTTCATAATCAGATTATTTCATATTGATTATATTTTGTGAAAACAGACATTACAGCGTGAACGGAGGAACATTTTAAGGCAGTTTCTGTTTTAAATAATGCAACAGCTGCTCAAGTTGGGAAAAAAAAGTCCCAATAAACACTATATGATGCAGTAACTGAAAAGAAGATCATAATTAACATGATTCAGTTTCAGAGAATGGCTTTGGGTTCATCTGATACAAGTCTGTTCACTTTTTTATAATATTAGTAGTATTTGAAGTAGGGTGGTATGTGTTACTTCTGAATAGATGGCCTGATGACAGATTGGCGGGACAATACAATATCTGTGTTTCCCCAGTGCTTCGATCTTTAAGGGAAGAATACTAAGGCTCAAAATTGTTACCAAAATAACAGCTGTTTTACTGTGAGATAATATGATGTAAAACACCCTCATGGAGCGTGAAATTGTGCGTATTCATCAGTTTGAGGAGATGGTGTATCCACAAGCAAACCCATACAGCCCTTCTCTAGTTTGCAAAATAATCTTTAAAAAAGCAACTAAGCAATATTAATTTCTTTCTTAAGTATCCCAAACCATCACGCTCAACTATGAACGTGTGGTCTCATTTTATTCAGGAACAGGAAGTAATGGCTCCTTTAACAGGGTTCTATTGAGCTTGAAAGCAAAGAGTGTCATTTTCATGTCATTTTATTTGATATTTAAATGTATACCACTAGATTTGAGACAATGGGCTTTTAAACCAATATGTAAATACAGCAGGATTACCTGGAACGATCTATTGTTGTTCACAGACACAGTTACATGTGTGTGATCACTGTTATGGAAATTTGCCACAGTGACGGCGCAGCGAAGGTAATACACTATTTATTGGACAAAAAACCCTCTGAGGAAGCGCCTCAGTGGGAGCCTCTTCAGCAAAGCCCTGTCTCCGTCAAATGTTGTTAACAACACTCCCCAAAGCCCTCCATGGATTATTTACATGTGATCTCACTCGGGGTGAATTATGCATGTACCGACTCTATGCGTGAGCCCTTCTCTTACACATGCATTTCCTCCACACAGTCTTTGAAGAGGATTAAACGCTCAGACAGAAGAGGGGCAGAGTCTGTGACAGAGGAGAAATTCACCATTTTGTTTGAGTCACAGTTTAGCGTCGGAGGCAATGAGCTTGTCTTTCAAGTAAAGGTAACAGTTAGCACATAAAGAGTGTCATCATGTACTTCACTTAAATTCATGTATTACTTAAGTGGCATTCATCATTCTTTTATTAAAGCTAACCTTCTCTCACATTTGCTCTTCTCATTATCTCTCTCCTCTGATTTTTTTTTCTTTTTCTGAGCAGACATTGTCCTTGCCTGTAGTTGTGATAGTTCACGGTAGCCAAGACAACAATGCCACTGCGACTGTGCTGTGGGACAATGCTTTCGCTGAGCCGGTAAGGAAGTGTTTGTGTAACTGTGTGTGTGTGTGTGTGTGCTTTAAAAACCTCAGTGTTAACCTTTCTGCAAATTACGTTCATTTAAATTCAGATAGAAATATAAACACATACTGTACACATAACACTGTGCCCATGTCCCAAAACAACTAAATAACAACACTCACATCAGGGTTAATTCATTTGCCTATAATGTAGACATTTGCTCACAATATAAACACATGAAGAATTTTGTAGGGATATATGCATTGTCCGGGAAGGAATGAATGAGTAATTTCACATGATGTTGTTATTGTCTATCACTATCATTCAAAAGTTTTGACAATGGCACTTTTTTCTGTTGCTATGGTGACAACATGTATGGTGACAATGTAATCATGACTTTTTTTTCTGATTTTTTTTTCTGTTATTCTTGTTTGTTAAGTTTAACAAATATAAGTAGAAACTTATTATGCTAACAATGATAAATGACCCAAAGCATAAAACAGATAACAGAGAAATTGTTCTTCAAGTAAAGTTATGTGTGTACATAACACATCTTTAAGACTCCAAACACATTTTAGGATTCATAAAGCCATCCTAATTTTTTTGTTTGTAAAAAGATTACTCCTTGACCGCTCCCTTTTTTCTTGGTGCTTCATGTGTTTATATTATTTTCTTCTCAAGATACATCAGACCCAGTTCTCTCAGAAACAGCTTGCTTTATGTCTTAATTTCTTTCCAGGTGAAGCTGTTGATAGTTTAAAAATCCATTTACATTTATTTAGACATTGGCACTTTCTGTCAAAGCAATTATTGTTATTAATAGTAACACATAAAGATCAAAGACAAGTTTGGACTTGTGAAATATTTGTACAGAGGGAATAAGCTGAATTTATTTCCTAATTTCATGCCAAAACTTTGGATTTTTAGCACATTCCCATCAGTAGTTACTCTTTGTGGTTCCTGTGCTCACTCAGAACCACAGCCAGACTGTGGTATAATGTTCCACAAATAAAACCAGTGAAGTAAAAACAGCACATTTTTATTATCTCACGGATTACTATAGACTACAGTTGATGCCATATTCTCTGCATTAGACATCACTTAAGCTGTGTTAACTATTAATTAAAAAGACTATCATGGCCTGTACATTTTCCCTCTTAGACTCTAAATGAACTTTTGAATGATGTTCCCAGCAGTCACATTCATTGTTAATCTAAAACAAATATCATTTTACCTACTGTTACATAAATATTACCAAACACTGTCTTTGCCTTTTATCTGTGTTGACATTTGCTGCTCCGTATCGCGGTGAGGTCCATGGTCTCTGCTGTGTTCACAGGGACGGGTGCCTTTCCTCGTGCCTGACAAGGTCCTGTGGCCTCAGCTCTGTGACGCCATCAACATCAAGTACAAAGCCGAAGTGCAGAGTAACCGGGGCTTGTCGGAGGAGAACCTGGTGTTCCTGGCCCAAAAGGCTTTCAGCAGCTCGAGCAACAACCCAGACGACTACCGCAACATGACTATGACCTGGTCACAGTTTAACAGGGTCAGCATAAATATCACTGGGGTTTTCTGTGTGGAGAGAAAATAGTCTCACTCTTTTTTACATTATTTTATGTTCATTATGAGATTTACATGTGAGAAATGTATCTGCACATCTGTTAACAGGTTGGTGCATATCTAGTTTCTGTAAGCAGGCTAACTCTGGTGTTGGAAATTCATTAAGAAAACAGTAAAAATTGAGAGCAATCAATAAATATTACAAAAGCAGGGGATTTTCTTTTTTCAGATAAACTAAGGTCAGACATGAGTTGTCAGCTGTTTCCGATTTTAAAGGCCTCTTTTTTTAACATTTATTGGTAAAAGTTTCTTAGAAGACTAAACTATTACCCTCTTGAAAGTGTAACAACAATATTTCATAGAAAACAGCAACAAAATGAGCACAGAGTGGAGAATAGGTTCATTCACAGTGGTTTGACCCTCGCTGCATGAAAACAAATGCACATTGTCACAAACACTGCCTTTTCTCATTAAGCAAAAGAAAAAGCAACCGTTATTGATCTTAATTTTTTACTCAGACTGCAGCAAATTCCAATTAAAACCTTGTATCTTTGGCATCACACAAATTTGATTTGCTTCGCCTAACATTTCATGATTTCCCTTGAAAATGTGCTTTTTATTTTAATGCAGGCACAACTTAGGAGTATACATATACACGTGTTTCAATCCACACTTTCACGTATCATTTACATCATTTTTACCTGATGGTAATTCTTGATACATTGAGCTAAATAGTAAAAAAAAAAGCAATTAGTAAAAGGCAGACATAAACTAGTGTTCACTAAAAGCCCTGTTAGTATCAGATGATCTATGCTCACTCATTAAAGGATTTATGTGAAAAAAACAATCACATAAACAATTTGGAATTAATTTGAGTGTTAAAAATTCTTCTGTGCCGTCAATTCAAAATCTGAGTATACATTTATACCACATACACTTACTACAACATGTACAGTTGTTCTATGTGTAAATTAAAACGCTCTTGTAAATAGTTGCGTACCAAACATTTTCAAATATGTTTTCAAACTTTTTCATCTCCGTATTTCAGCTTTGAAATTCCCTTCAGCCTTGTTCCAGCAGACCCCATGCTTGTACTCAATTAACTCCATTATTGATTTACTATTATTATCACTGTGGCCTGAATACATTGATTTTTGCCCTAATACAGGCCTATAAGAGCTTCCTTCATTAAAAAGTGCCTCATTCGTCGACAGCCAGGTCTCAGTATAAAAGGCCTGTTTGAATAAGACAGCATTTTCGGGCTCCAAAAAAGCTTGCTCTGACCGAATATGCACTCGAACTCAAATCATCACTCATTATATTAAACCCACACGATATTATTGTGCCTCACCGCTCATTTCTTTTTTTTGTATTCGGTGAACAACAGGAAATCTTAAACCCTTCATCTCTTTTCTTTTCAGGAAAGTCTACCAGGGAGAAACTTCACTTTTTGGCAGTGGTTCGATGGTGTGATGGAGCTGACTAAAAAGCATCTGAAACCTCACTGGAACGATGGGTGAGCATTGAGGAAATCTTGACTTTTTGAAAAATAAATGACCACGCAGTCAGCCTTTTAAAATGGTTCTGTTTCATCCATTCGTTCACTCACAACAGTTTGGACAAAAGCAAAAAAGAAAGACGGATATCCATTTAAAAGACACTGTTCATGCTTTATTTTGAACCTCTTTCCTTTCAGAGCGATTTTGGGTTTTGTGAACAAGCAGCAGGCTCAGGACATGCTGATGTCTAAACCCAATGGTACCTTCCTTTTGCGCTTCAGTGACTCTGAAATTGGAGGAATTACAATCGCCTGGGTGGCAGAAAATCCCAACAAAGCAGGTACACATTTGAACACATTAATCAAAGCACATTTTACAAACAGTAATATCTGGCAAATTACTGACAATCTCTAATATCTGGTGATTGGAGTGGTAACGTTTCTATTTTGTGTGCTTCAAATCAAAAGTAAAAATAATATACATAGAACAACTACTTTGGCAAAATTCGCAGAAAGCAACTGCTACAGATAAAAACAATTACAAGAGAAAATAGTAACCAGATACTAAGAATGAACTCTTCTCTTCATTAAGTGGAAAACACCTGTTAGCATCTGGTAGCAACATGAGAGTGATTTTAGCTGTAGTGCTCATTGATGCTCATTGACCACTTCAACTTTATTAAACCTCAAGGAGAAATTCAGTTGTTAGGACTCTTCAAATAAATTAAAAAGCAAATGAATTGCTTCATATTTTATGTTTTATGAGTGATTGCAGCTCTCTGATCTCAGATGCCCACTGGCTGCTCTCTTTTGTTCCAAAGCCCAATGCAGGGGACGGTCCATGTTGTTCAGTATAGCATCTGTCCTGTTGTGTGTCTGTTACTCCACTTCAACCAGAGACTACAACCAGACCAGCACTAAAAATTCTGTCACCTTATGCTTATTTTTGTTCATTTATTGCATCCCTGGCTGGGTCCTCCTTCACCGCCCTGGCTCCCTGGAAATGTCAGCTAATGAAGGCAACTAAAAAAAACTTTCACTTTTTGATTTTTGATTTTGAACTAAAACTGAGGTGGTGATAATTAGACTAAAATAATAAATGATATTTCTCAAGGTAAAATTATATTATGTTCTTAATGGAATATATTGGCTTTAATTTTCTGTTTGGAAAGAAGAAAAAATAAGTTGTACATCCATTGAATCTAATAATACACTATGTTTATTTCATTTGCTAGTGTTTAGGGTGAATGCATTTAACATGTTTAGGTACTTTATAAAGGCAAATCTCCAAAACAATAAATATTACTCAGATGTGGCAGCGTATAGAGAGGGCAAAAGGGAAGAATTCATAAGTCTTGCAGCCTCAGGGACTTTAAACTCTTGGGAAACTCTTAATTATGTTGGTATTTGGTAACAAATATGTGATTTTAATAGAGTTTTGTGTCAGAGAGACAACTTTCGATAGTCCACTGATTTTAAAGCAATAGCACCAATGGTTTAAACACATGTAAATAGTTAAGGTAGCCATATGAGTTCAGAGAAAAGATAGATTAAGATGCAAGGTCTGAAGGGGACCTACTGTATGTGTGTCTTTAAAGCGCTATATATTGATTGTATATATTGATTGTTGTGTTTGGAGCCCCTTGCAACCACTTTCTCTTGTGTTTTTACTACTTCAGACTGAAATGACTGCTGTATTGTTTTTGCAGGAGAGAGGATGGTGTGGAACCTCATGCCCTACACGACCAAAGACTTCTCTATTCGCTCTCTGGCCGACCGCATCAGCGATCTCAATCATCTCCTTTTCCTTTACCCTGACCGACCCAAGGATGAGGTTTTCTCCAAATACTACACCCCGCCGCTCTGTAAGCAGACCTTCTAGACCTTCCAATCACAGCCTACAAATAATGGTCTTGAATAATGAGTAATTTCCCTTTCCTGTGCTTGTTTCTTTAAAAGCCAAAGCAGTGGACGGCTATGTGAAACCGCAAATCAAGCAAGTTGTGCCAGAGTAAGTGCCTCGATTCAAGCCTCGCTCATTATTCCCAATCCTGCTGCGTGTTCATTTTTCTCCGCTTTTGGTCCATTAGCTTTTTCTTGTTTGAATTCTAAGTACTACATCCTGAATTCAGATCAGCCATTACATCTGGAGTCAGCCAATTAGTGCTTTTTTCAGTGTTCCTGAGTGAGCTTGTCTTGCACTCATCACTGGAGTTAGTCTTGTTAGTTAGCCGGCGCCTGGCTCAGCGGTCGCCTCACCCGCACCGACAGACGCTGATTGGATTTTAACCAGGCTTTTGTGTGTGTGGTCTTTCACAGGTTCACTACGGCCAATCCAGACCCGACGTGTGCACAAAACCAAACCTACATGGATCACAGCGCGTCCCCAGCACCTATCAGTCATCCACACACCTACGGCATATACCCACCAATGTGAGTCATTCGATATTTATACATTTATACACAAACGTGGAAGGTACAGTACGTGTGGAAATGAGAGGAAACATTTATAAATGTATCCGTAGATGCGCCAAGGTGTACTTTTACCCTCATTTCGCGTAACTTTTGCTTCACTCATGTTCCTTTTCAAGCTCTGATTTTTGTCGTTATTTTGTGCTCCATAAAGTCAACTCGATTATCATGTATTACAGTAATTCATTAGCATTAGCAACAGTCTTTTTAAGTTATAGCTAATGAATGCAAATAAATATCAATCTATAACTAACTAAACTAAAACAGTACAAACAGGTCACTATTATTTTATCATAAACTACTTTGCTTCATGTTTGGAAAGTCAGGCAACAAATTTTAACCCAAGTTTTCATATTTTTTTTTCGACTTGAGCAGACATTCATGTGCATTTTGCAGCTTGGAAAAAATATTTTCCCAGGTTTCCTAGGACCACATGAAAACAGCGTTGATTCACAACTTTTGAGATCCTGGTCGCCTAGCAACAAAGATGCTGTGTTTGCATATGTTAGCCGTAGCACTGAAAGCACAGCTATTTAGTAGACTAAAAGAGTTCAAATTGCGCTATGAAGGTATTTTTATATATCTCTACTTTGCTGTTTCTCTTATTAAATGGAAAACTTGTATTTGAGTCAAAAGACACTATGTTCCCAGATGCTGATGGTGTTGTGGCTGAGGGAAAAAGTGACCTTCCATGGCTGTAGTGTTAAATGTTCTGGAAAAGATTCATGTCATAAAAATGAATTTCAACAAGCTGACTGCTGCCAGGTCAGTAAAAATAATTTTGACCTGATATATTTCTAGTTAGAACAAAATAATTATCACGTTTGTACAGGTGATAATATTTCAGGTTATTACGAAATACTGATTTATTCTGTTATTACAACGCGACCCGATATGGATATAATTTATTTGACCTGGCAGCATTACATTTCCGCATATGTAGCAGTTTTTATGTATTTTGTATTGCTATGTGCTAAGTCCACTTATATGTTGGTATTTAGGTCTCTTGTCCACATACAAATAACAATATCATCACAACAAACTTATATTTTTCCAAAGATCTTGTGAAGCTGAGATTTTCTTTTACTTTTATGTGCATTCCCATGGTAAACACGACTTAAATCTATCCTCCTGAGTGGAGTCTGGCACCATTTTGTTCAACTCTTTTTGGAAAATATCTTTTAAACATCCTTTTTATGGGGTCAGAGCAGTAGACCCGCCACATGCAGCCTCTAATTTTCAAGTCTGCATGTGAGATGTGAGTGTCTAAATTACATTTTTCTGACGTCGGCCATATTGTTCCGTCCCTTCTTGTGCAGGAGTGACTCAGTGCTAGAAGCTGAGGGAGACTTTGACTTGGACGACACCATGGACGTGGCGCGGCACGTGGAGGAGCTTCTGCGGCGGCCGGTGGAGAGCCAATGGGGCGGGCAACAATCATGACCTTTGACATTTTAACTCATGACGACACCAAATGAACCCAAACTTTGTCCCCTGTTGTTATTAGTCATGGTTTAATTGCAATTTGTCCATTTGTCTTTTTATTTCCGATAGCTATAATGTGAAATGTTAATAATGGTGATTTTATTTTTCGTTTTGTTTTCTGAGCATGACGACATGCACATGCATCAGTTTAATTTGTGTCCAGTGGTGTTGGTCAAACAGACATGGATATAATGCAAGATAACATTGTTACAGTATAGATCCTCCCATGTGCATGCATTTTGAGTTGATTTTAACAGAGTCTAAAAATATGCTACTGTATGAAGTCATTTAAACAGTTGAACATTTTATTTTGTCATATTTCCTCCATTGTAAATTGGTTTTCAGAAGTTGACAATGAACCTGCCCTTTGACAAAAAAGACACTTTTGCTTTTGATGAAGTACTGTCCTGAACTCCACATACACTAACAAAGAAGTATCTGTACACATCAGTACGTTGTGTCAGGGCCACACAAAGACTTACTCTTACAAGAATAGCCACGGTATTTTGAAGAAAGTGTTCTAGTCTAATATTCTCATGGGCTAGATGTCTTTTTTTCCCCTTCAAGTTTAAACATTTTATTAAGTGAATACATTTTAATGCAACACTATGTAACCTTTACCATAAAAGACATAGCCTCCATATTAATAAAATATATAGGCCCCATGTTATTTTTATGGTTCCCATCATGAGGACTTTCCAGAAACTACTATGTAATTTATCTCAACTGAAACAACTCAAATTTCAACTCATCTTCTGATTATGCCAAATATAACAGCCCCATGCAAGTTTGTAGCAGCACAATTGTGCTTTATTTGGAGTGCTTTAGTTGCAAAAACTGAACAGTTACATAGTGTGGCTTCAGTATAATTCAATAGTTTTTCAAGTCCCATTTGAACTGAAAGGAGCAGTGCTGTTTGGGTGAGAATTATCAAAACAGTTACAGTAATAGATTGTATATGTTATTTACAGACTTATTTACATTATTACTTATACAAGTAATGTAAATGTCAGACTGAGCCACGTACACCACAAAAGTGTTTTCAAAGAATCTGCAATCACATGGGTCAAAATATATATCACACAATACATTGAATAAGCAGCTGCCTACTGCTATTGTCTAATGTAGCATTTACTTTTAACCAAAAAGTACATAGCCTCAGAATCAGTAAAATATGTACCTTCAAGGTCATTTCGATGGTAGCTGGTGTTAAAAAAGGAAGAATAACTCTCCATTTTGAAGCACATCGCACATGGTTCGCCAGATGCTCCACTATGTAACTAACTGTGACATTTCTCACCAGATCAACACAACTTTTCACTCATCTGACAGGATACATACTGAGACATAGCAGTCCCTTGTGGGTTTGCAGCAGCCCATTAGTTTGTGCAAATCCTGAGGAGTTATGTAGTCTCTGTCTAATATAACCCTTATCCTATTGCTTTCTTCTCAAAATATTCCCTCTTTATTCTTGTAACATTTGGCCTTTGTCTATTGTGGCCCTTTACCGTCGTACATACGTGAACTGTGCACATGTTCAATGTATTTATTCACCAGCTGAAACCAGGCGGCCGAGTGCTGCCTCACTCTCATAGGGCTAATTGTCTTCTGTTTGTAACACAAATGCTATTCCAGCGCTGCCTGCTTACTCTCTCAGGTTCCTTTTGTCCCCCTCCATCAATGCTACCTCGCATCAGTCTACTGACAGTCATTGTAGCCTGGTTTCGTTGTTGTTTTGCACCACACACACACACACACAACAAAAGGTACAGTCATTGGGTTTGTTTCTTGTATTTTTGTGTATTATATTATATATGAAGAATCTCGCTTGCTGCCAGAGGGCGAACCTCTATTGGCTGTTTTTATGCTTGAAGAAATTAAAAAGAATAACCTTGTTGACTGGGACATCTTGACGTTTCAGCCTGTCCGTCCACTAGATGTATGTGTGAGCGACAACATCACAAATAAATGCAAGCTTTGGGTGCTCGTAAAAGCTCACCTGCCACAAATAGATTTGAATATATGTCTATTTGTCTATATCTTCACCAGCTTCAAAACTGTTTCCATAGCTTATGGCTATACACAAGCACAAATAAGCAAATGAACACATAATTTTATTACACGTCGACTGCCGCCTTGCACCTCAGGAATGATTGGCTTTGCTTAGCTGCTGTACGCATAAGCCAAATAGAAAAAGATCTATGTATACAGATGAATTTATTTTCGCAATCATAATTGTATTTTAATAACGTATCACTGGCACTTACTCTTTTCGGTGTAACCTCTCTGCATGACTCGCCAGTTCAAATTTGGCACCTGCGACTCAAATTTATCGTTCCTTTTGTGTTTGTCCATCAGATATGACTATGTTGAAGACACCTCCCTCCTGTTTTTTTTCTTCTCTTGTCCTCTGCATCCTCGAAAGTTTCTATCTACGGCAGTCTCTTGATGTTACCTTCATCAATTGGATATATTTGTCTCACTGTAGGCTGTGTATTTTTTCAATGATGTAGATGGTGCTGTGTGCTGTTCATTGTACGTACTAATGTTTGTGGATTGGGATTGTTGCTTGGATGGTTTTCCAAGAGAAAAGGCTGTTCAGAGAGTTGGAGAGACAAGAAATAAAGTTTTATAAATAATTGTACTCGGCGTGTCGTGGTTAAGTGCGCATTTCCAGCAAGTCACACAGAGCAGTCCATAAGTCAAAGAGCAAAAGCTGTGCGTTAAATCTTTGCATGAAGCATTTAAGACATCACCTTGAAGCCAACCCCACTCCAGAGCTATTTGCATCCGAACCTACTGGCTTTCATTTCAATGTGTCGTAATCATAAATAAATTTAAGCTTTTCCCAGAAGTCAACCACTGCATCTATGGAAAAATGTAACCACTGCAATTTTATTTACATGTTTGTGTCACCAGTGCAGAGCTACACAGCAGTCAGTATCATATTACAGATGATTACAGGCACTATTACTACAAATAATAAAAACAATAATAGATCCCCTAATCAACCCGGGTAAATTTGCCTTAAAAGACCTGGAAAAAGCATACCCAAATTAAAATTAAAGCTGTTCCTGAACCCTTTGGAGTCCAAATAAAATTTTAGACTAAAATTCTATATTTTGTACTCAGGCAGTCAAATTATTGCAGGTGTAACTGTTAAATTCTTAAATGCAAATTATTTTACAGAATTTATATTCTCTGGATACTTAGAAACAATACGATCATTTTTATTATCAATGTTTGAACTGCAGACAAGCTTCATAGGTGAGTAATTTGCTTTTGAAAAAAAAGACTTTGTTGTACAGGCTTCTATTGTGGGGCTGTAAATTGTTTATATAACTGAAAAGACAGGAATTTAAGCTTTCTAATGATATGTTGCATGTCCTAAAGCTCAAACTGGGAGCTGTATTGGAAACAAGTCACAATGTCCCTGCAAAAGCTACGTATAGCAATGGTTTTGTTGTAATATAGATTTAATTACAAAGTAGTGTGTCTGATATACACATCACAATCAAAGTTATTCTAATATTTTATTGTAAATAGTCAGTAAAACGTCACTTAATCTGCTTTTCTTGCACTAGTCTCAGCTGTCTGTTTGAATTTACACCTTTTCCTGCGCTGTACTCCTGCTCCGACACTGATTTCTCTAACTCCTGTGTCTAAATTGCCATCTGCTGGTGACACAACATAGCTCCTTGATCCAGGTCTTATCACTTTTTTTTCTGTGCTCTGTCGAAGCAGAAGTTATCAGAGACGAGTAATTAAACATTTTATAGGGAGTATATGTAGAGATACGTGGCAAAAGGTAACTTATTCTCTACTGTAGGTAACTGCCAGCACAGCCCAGGTTTGGAGAAGCAGACGGGAGCAATGACATCAACCCACAGGTCTCAAAAGTACTATTTGTGCAAGTGTCTGCTACATTAAAGACAATTATGTCCAATTAATTGGACACATGACTGCTTTGAATTCTGTTCCTCATTTACACAGAACCAGATTTTTAGTGTAACGTAAATATAGTCCATTTCCCTGCAGCTTATACTCTGTACAAATCCTCCATGGACCACACATTTAAATGGACAATCAAGTAGCTCAGTAAAGTGTTTATAAAATCCAATTTTCACTTTTTTTCTGGCCCTATTTAAAGTGTACATGGTTTAGTCCTTACTCCTGTCTGATGTTGCAAATAGGGAGTGTGCTGACAGCTGTCCAGGGAATAAATTAGCTATCTTATCTTATAGTACCCTATTTACAACATACTAAACAATACCTTGAAGTGTTTTCTATCAGGTTGAATAGCAAGTATGAAGTAGATAGTATACATATATAGGCTGATGAGTCAAAGGCTGCAGATAGGAGCCATGCTTGTGATGCAGAGGAAAGGGCACTTGAGGTTAATGCTGGTTGTTGCCTAGTTACTAAATAAAGCTTTGCAGCGATCTACTTTCAAACCACAGGGGTGTGTTTCTGTAAAGGGTTTTCCCTGCAGCACAAACCCATGTTTTCATACTAGATTTAGCAGATTGATCAATAAACATGAGTTAACCGTGTGGGAGGAGCAGGTAAGAGACTGGCCTGGACTTAGTGGATGCTATTTTAAATCCAATTGAACTGAGCATCTGTATCTATAAAGCTTAGATGCATTCATGGTCAAGAAAAAAGGCCAGTGCCAAAAGTTAATTCATTAAGAAATGCTAGCGTTTACTTTTATGGCATTAGTTTCAGTTGTGACAATGTGTTATGGTTGAATTTAGAGCAAATATAGGGTCGAATATGAGAGTTAAAACCAAGTGTTTGTTGGAAGTAGACAATTATTGTAGCCAAATCAGTTTTGTTTTTAATCATGTTGATAAAAATGCTCTGCACTGCAGAACAGTACAGTACAATGTAGTCAGACAAAAACACTGACAAAAATACACACTGATGCAATACACTCATACAGTAAACTCAAGTGCAAAATACAGCTTTTAAAAACACTTGATTATTTCATTACCTGTCGTGAGCTAAGATAATCTAGGAATAACTTTCAAATAAAACCAGCTAAAACCATGTCTAAGTACACAATAAAAAGTTAATATCATTTTTTTTTTTTTTTTTTTTTGCCTTTATTGGATAGTAAATAGTATATAGAAAAGAAGCAGGGAGAGAAATGGCAATAAGATTTGGCAAAGAACCAGGAAATAATATCTGAAATGTGATGTAACATAGTCTGTCTAGTCATATTCTGTGATGTAATAAGAAAACATTTCCCGACGTATTAAATATTATCCACCACCAGAGGTCAGTAAAGTTCAACACATCAAACCAGTCCCATCCATGAGAGAGCTTACACTAACTAAATCTGGCATCTTACAATACATTTTTATGAAGAATATCAGTATCTTTTACCAACCCTTTGTATTTTATGAATGCAGTGATGCTGTTAGATTTGAATTTGTAGATTGGTTTGTTTTTATTTACTTTAACTGTTGAGTGACTGTGTTGAGTGAATCTGAGATTTTTACTGCCGTGCAGTATTTCACACTATAATGTAAAAGTCTTATGTCGGTTGTCCTTATGTCCTGTCTGTATGTTTCAAACAGGTGGTAATTAGTTTAAATGAAGCAGTCATTGTTTGTTTAGATACAGTGGTGACAAAAAGTTTTCGGACACCTCATGCATTTGTGAAATGTTGCATTAAGAATCACTCTTAGGTCTTCAAGTGCATTTTTTAGTCTATTTTTTGTTCAGTTTTTCACATTTTCAGTTATTTGTTGACTGAGAATGTTGTGAACTGACATTGAAACTGTCAGGAATTTAGTTTTGTTCGTTTTTTATTGTAAACGGTAAACAAAAAAATATCATTTATATTTGGTTGTGTCTGTCTAATGCAGCCACACCTTTTGAAACACAAAAATACCACAAATATTTCATGATAATTTTCAGATTGTGTACAATTTTAAGGGTATCCGAAAACTGTTTTCCACCACTGTATGTAACATGCTCAGAGCTGCAAAGGCCACATCTTGCAGACAATATAAGTCATTCTTAATGCGGAGGCGTTACCCGCTCTTTTCCATGTGATTTCTGGCTCTCCGTTCTTGCACCCGTGACTCATTTTTGTGGCTGTTTTTGTGAGGGAGTGTCACTTTGTTTAGGGTTCTCACTTGTGCCTCCAAATAGCAACTATACATTCAACCCTCAACTGTAGAAACCACAGTCTGCTTTGAGGAAAGGGCCTTGATTGTGGGTTTGTTTTGCTGATAATCACATGGGCAGACACACAGGAAGCGCGGTGACTGCTCACAGCGACCCGCCCTGCGCTCCCCAGGAACTTCCTCCTAATTAGTCATCGCCTCAACGAACAATAACCTACAGAGATGAGCAATAATAGTTACATATAGTTAGCCTCACACTGAGAAAATTTGAAGTATCATGGCAGCAGTGAGCAAACAGCAAACAGCTAATATGACAGCAAAGAGTAACAGGAGGAAAGCGGAAAGAGTTTATGGCAGAATATATGCAAATACATAAACAAACAAACCTGAAAACATGTAGTAAAAGCTGTATGAAGAAGTTACAGCTGCATGATGGAACATTTTGTAATCCATTGTCTGCATGTTATTTTATTGTGGCCCTTTTTCTCCATTTACTTTGTTCATACAGTAAAAAAGAAGTCCTTGGACGTATAGAGTTGTTTTCTAGTCTGTGAAATGGTCTGTAAATTGTTTAAAGTGTCCTTGAAATAATGTGTATTGTTCTGGAAAATTGTAATTGGATTGCAGTCAATGACATTGATGGTGTCTGCCCCCGTTTTACTCAAAAATCAAATGTTGCCCTTCAGTAAAACCCGTTTGGAGTTTTTTTTGGAAATTTGACTTAATATGACCCTCCTAGTCTGCTGCAGTTTAAGTCTTGACCCTCTAAGGTTACTGTAGTCTCAGTTTTGACCCTCTAAGGCTGCTGTAGTCTCAGTTTTGACCCTCTAAGGCTGCTGTAGTCTCAGTTTTGACCCTCTAAGGTTACTGTAGTCTCAGTTTTGACCCTCTAAGATTACTGTAGTCTCAGTTTTGACCCTCTAAAATTACTGCAGTCTCAGTTTTGACCCTCTAAGGCTGCTGTAGTCTCAGTTTTGACCCTCTAAGGTTACTGTAGTCTCAGTTTTGACCCTCTAAGGTTACTGTAGTTTAAGAATTGCCCCTTTAAGGCAGATGTGTCAAAATCAAAGTGGTGAGGGGCCACGATAGTTATGTAGTTACAAAAAGAATCCTTTCAGGGGCCGAAGATGGAGATTAAATTTTAAAAGTGAGATTTTATCTTCATTTGTGAATAGGTTTTACTCAGATTTGAACAGGTTTTAGTTGGATTCAAAAAGGTTTTAGTTGGATTTGAACAGTATCAGGTGGATTTGAACAGATTTTAGTTGGATTTGAACAAGTTTTAGTCAGATTTGAGCAGGTTGAAGTTGGTAGTAAGGTTGTAGTAGGTAGTGGTAGGTTCATCTTTGCTCCACTAGAGACCTGAGGAATAAATCAGTGTCTGCCATTAATGAGAGACTTCTGTCCTGAATTATTGAGAAAAAGCAACAAGTTAATTCCACTCAAGTAATAACAGCCATGACTACTGTTACTCCTACTTGTGTCACAGTTATTCTGACGTAGAAGTACTTTTCCTTGAGTGCAGTTTTCTACCCACCGCATCATTGAGACTGCGGAGCGCTAACCCATCTTTTCTCCTGAAGTGCGCTGGGATTATGAGATCAATGGGCGTCTGTCATGAATGAGGCAGACTGGCTCGTGCTGATTGAGGAGGGGGATGTTAGAGGCCCGGAGGTGCACACAGGCAGCAGTTTGAGCGTGACAGCTCCGGCTGCTGGAGGTGCCACACATCCTGTGACATCCTGCCACAGGAAGCCATAGCAAACCACACTGGAAAACAATAAAGCTGTTATGCCACTGCGAAATAACAGATACTGCTTCGCTATATTAACTGAGCTCTTCAAACTTTAAGTGTCTATCCTTTATTCTCTGACGTTTATTAGCTGTGGTGTAGCTCAATTAAAGTAGAGGGAGTATGCTTTTTTTTATGTATGTGAGAAAATTAACTGTTTTATCAACTAATAGTATTTATTAATAGGAATCAATAGCTTTATAATCTAGGATTTTAACAGACACTGAAAAGGAAATAGCGGTTGCCGATAAAACAAAGAAAGCGTATTTCAGCACTGAATATGTCTTTGATGAAATGAAACAGGGCAAAAAAAAGAAAAAAACTATAAACAGAGAAAAGGGAAGCAACCTGGATAAATATTGGCAATGTTTAACAAGGAGGAGATAACTGTTGGAGGCTATGGTCAGACTCTGTATAATTTTACATCATTTGTGGAACTCAAACAACTCTAACAGTGGTTAGAGTTTAAAGCTCAAAAAGAGAGATTTTAAATGCAGTAAATTCAGACTGAACACAATGCTTGACTCAAACTTTGCCATTGGTTACGCACTGATCACATGACCATTTACGAATATATATATATATATATATGGTCATGTGATCAGTGCTATGTTAGTTAGTAAAAGTGATTAGTTCATTCCAAATGTGTGACTCTAGTTTTAACTTTGTCACAAATCATTCTTGTGGCGTTTTCTCTCTTTCTGATTCAGAGCACAACAGATTTATCTATGACGTTAATTCTTTTTTTTTTTTTTACTTTCCGCTGCTGTGTGTCCACAACAAAACATCGTCGTCATAAAACATAAAGTATACATATGTAACAAATTCAGCCTGTGCTTGTTCTCTCTGACCCATTTCTGAAGGGAGAACAACACGTCCTTTATGACCAGCTCAGGTCAGATGGATTTGTGTTAATAACCGTCATTACATCTAAAACATGAGTGTGGAAGGAGATTTACTTTCTCATTGTACTATGTGGAGTGCAAATGGACACTAGTGTATACATTACACTACAGTTTTGCTTCTACAATGCTGTTTTAATTTGCAGTTTGTTTGTGTGGATAGTGCCTGAAAACATTATTCAACATGCACTCAGATTTAATTAATTTTCTTGTTGTATTCAAGGGAAAACATACTTGACCCAGTATTTGACATGAATCAGAAAACATTCTTGCTTTTCTCATTATCTCATGTACTCAGGAATATAGGACACCGTTGCTTTTTCTAAATAGTCCAAATTCTGTATATATAGCTGGTCTTAGCCTAAACTCCCATGTTCCCTTACTTCTCTCTGTGTGAATCTGCCCAGAGTCACAGCATGGCGGGTTGAGGGGGCTTTTAAAAGCACTACTTTTGTTAAATAATTTCTGAGGATGCATAATACATGATCCTGAGAGATGATGATGATGGAGAGAGAGGGGGGAGGAAGGAGACAGTGTAAGAGTGTGGCTATTTTTCTCGCCTCGTCTTCCTGGACATTTATAGTGGTTATCTGAACCACAAGCATCCTTATTCTGCATTCCTCAGTCACTTCATACATACATTCATTCCTCCACGTTGCTGCGTTGCCTGTCCTTGAAAAGTATAAGGCTGTCTTCGAGTGATTTGCAGGACTCAGTGTGATGAATAACACTGTGTTTCTGCACTCAAGTTAGGTGTGGTGCCATCTATTTAGTTGAAAAAAAGGGTCTTGGAAGCTCAAATCCTGAAATGTTTTGATTCAAAGCTGAGTTTAGGGACCCAGAAGTAACCATATTTGGATTAGGCTCACAGTTTGGGCACTAATTCCAGAAAAGTACAAAAAAAAGTAAAGGCAGATGTAATTCCAAGCCTCACACTTGTGTTTTATAAGCCATGTGAACGCTACGGTAGCCCTGCAGGGACATGTCTTTGAACAAAACAAAAAAGTTCAGATGGTGGGTTTAATTTAACAATCTAAAAACAAAATCCATTTACCTTTGACGTCATTACCTTTCACATTTGTCCCCTCTGGGCTGTTGTAGGAACAGGAAGGTGAATATACACTGAATCTGTTTATTGAAGTAGAACATAAGGAGAACACAATCCTCTTTAACGTCATTACTAATATGTTAATGTTTCATGTTTTAATGTCTTCGAGGCTAGACGCTATGCTAACGACAGACTGCAAATTGATATTGATATTTTACAGATACAGGAAAGCAAGTTAGTGAGTGGGTTTTCAAACACGACAATAAGACTCCGATTAAAATGGTCAAATGTTGTCTTTATTTAGTCACAGATAATATAATAATGTAGTGGACTATTATAAACACAGTGAGCTCATGCTTTTCCTGCACATGCTTCCTTCGATACAAATTGACCATGATTTGATTTGCCCCCTCAGTAGGTTATAAATGGCCTTGTATTATCCCAGGTTATTGCATATGCTCTCTCCATCGTGAATGTTTCATCCTTCATTGTCACTTATGGCATGTGAAACCCACAGAGCCGCCTACACATACTCATAACCTCTGTCTCATTATGCGTGTGTTTAAAAGATTTCTACGCATTTCCACATTGTTTTTGCCTTGATCTGTTTTTTTGTCAATACTCACTGACTTGTTGCATCTTTGATAAGAGGTGCTCTGTCAAACATGTTTTTACATATTTATTATATACATAATCTTGAATGTATTCATTTGACTAGGTTCAACTATACTCTGTTATCACTGACACTTTTAACTCTTGTGTGAGTGAGTTTATTGTTAAAAGTGTAAATATATACATATTACTCAAATAACTAAATCTGTTCAGCAGCGGCATTTTTTAGATCACATTCGCTAAAAGTAAAATGACTACATTCAGTCGAACAAAAATATAACAAGGTGGGACTTCACATCTTTTCTAATCCAATAGGAGAATCATTTTAGCTAAATTAAAATGATCAGCATTTATGACTGAGAAACAGATCAATTGCTGTACATAATAATAAAAATGGACATAAAGGTAAGAAAAAAGCAGAATTACATCTTCCATGATGAAAAACCACCAATGATGCAACCAAAGACGTGGACCTAAAGCACTGTCTGTGTGACCTCCGACTTTGCTGATATTACCACGACTTCTTCTTAACCAAAACAAAAACTTTTGATTCTGTTCAAGAAGGTGTTATCATTTCGTTTCTTTCCTTTCGTTTCAATATCCATTGCATCACTGTGTAAGACGTGAAGACAGCGTCCTCAGGAAAAACAATGTCATTCCAAGCAGGCCCTCAAAAGCTAGTAGTCACAAACTCATGCTCTGATAATACATCATCAGTATTAGCTGTTTAGTCCACATTGAGGCTTCAGAGTTTATCAGAGCTGCTTCAGAAAAGGCACAAAATGTTTTCTCTTTTCGGAGTGGACACCACCATGACTTCTTGTGTGACTCACAGCACCCCTACTGGCCTGACAGACATACTGCAGCTCTTTAAACAGCCATCAGTGTGAACGAGGATCATTTTGATTACTGGCAGTTTTGTTTTGGCATTGTGTAAATGGTCCTTTAATTGCTCATGGTGAATTAATATCTCTATGTACGTGTTAGGTCCTCATGGTTCAAACAGCTGGGATAGGCTCCAGTCTGCTGTGACCAGTGAGACTAGTGGTACAATTAAATGCCGCAAGTGTAGATTTGCAGAAACATTTAATGGCATCTTTAGCGAAAAAAACTAAACTTTAGGAGAAGCCCTTTCTAAGTTTACCAGCGTTAACAGAGCACTCGTGTGTTTGTAGCAGGTGTCCCATCAGAGCCTCATTCATATTTAAGTCCTGCTGTGTGCACATGCAAAAACTATGTAAAGTAACTCCTTTCTCTGCACTTTTTCTGCACAGCAACAAATCTCCTTGACAAAACAAGGACACACTTTATCAGTGATGCCGAGCACCTGAAGCCTGCAGCACCAGTTCAGTACTAAACCTGCCGCTTTAAAAGTGCCTCAGTGTGTCTGACCGGCAGTGCACTCTTTTATACAGGGATTAATGGAGATGTGCTGTTAGGGGCTGTTAAACAAGATGGGCTCCTGATGACTTTAGAGTCAAGAAACAGAAAAGAGCCCAGTGCAGAGATGATATCGAACTAAATGTGTGGAGGGTAATGCATTTATATGACACAGGAAAGTGAAGATACGCCGTAAATGTAGGACAAATAAGACATATCTGCAAATGGTGCCTTTATGTCGCCCATGGTTTAGCCCCAGGACAAAGAGGGTAATTACTGTTCCCAAGGGGCCGGGTGAGAAACACGGGACCACTGCTGGACCTTAAACTGCACTCACTCACGCTTAACATGAAATCTGTGTAAAACAAAGGTGAAATTGTGTGTTTGTAACTTTTTATTAATCACCAGCACTAATAAAGCTGTATGGAACTGGTAGACTTCGGCTTTGTGCATTTTAATATATTGTTCCTGTAGCAATGGCGACTTCTTTTGGATACCGTCTTCATTTAATTGTTAAATAAAGACATAATTCAGCAAGAGCATATATCTCCAGCCCACTCTCAAAATCTGGATATATAAGAAAATAAATGCAGACTTAGATAACAGAAATAGAAAATATGGGCAAGACAAAATGAATAAAAACAGATTAAAAGAAATATAAACCACTTTTTTTTTTTTTTTCAAGTAAATGCAGCAGAAGCTTTTACATGTATTCATGCTGTATTCAGGCTGGTATTTAAGAGACAGAAGGCCAAATGTTGCCCAATCCCCACGTGGGCCTGATGTGTACTAGGCAATCAGAATAATGCACTATTTATTTATTGATGGGTATAGAGCTGGTGAAATGTAATGTTTTTACTCTTAACCATGTCATTGCTGTGTCATTTGACTCCATACAATAAAAGTATATAGCATTGTGCCACTGTGTATTGTATGACACACTCTCAAGGGCATTTTTTCTCAGCTAAAGCACTTCTTTTGTGTGTAGTTTTCTCTTTGGTGTCACGATTGTCATATTAGTTCTTCAAATAAAGCTGTACCACTTTGAGATTCAAGGTCTATTATAGGTTTTGAACAAGCTTTATTAATTAGCCCATGTGTCGGCATGATTTTTAATGACGAATGGTCAAAAATGTGATGTTTATAATTTACTGCTACACTTTTAAGAGCGCCATAGGGGTTGAACTGTATGATTGTGGACAAATGGCTTGAAATTGTTTGCAGATGCTGGACATGGCTGCAGTAAAAGTTTGTGCAGGTACAACATGGTGCTGTATCCTTTATGGCCAGTAGGCGGCTCACTTCTGTTTCTTTTCCCTTCAACTAAAGTCTGATTGTTGATGTTTATTGATATTTATCCATGGAAAGTAGCTGCTTTAGCATTTTCCATGAGGTAAAACATGGCACAAAACAGAATCAAAGTTAATAGCCTGCATATAAATAAACAAATGTTATTGTTTATATTACGTAATGACGTAATATTAAAAAATGAGTTAATGAAGGAAATGTTTAAAGTGAAGCTAAGTTACTTCAAACACAACAAAACTAAATAGACTTTCTGAAAATGCAACCAATTCCCAGGATGCTCTGCTCTGTACGCTGCAAATTAAAAGAGTATTTTTCAGCTTCTGTGGCAGATTTTGATTCCCAGAGAAGACTGAATTCGCCCACACACGAAGAGTCCAGCCGTGATTGTGCGCGCCTAATGCTCCATTGGTTTCATTACGCGTGCGTGAGCCTGTGTGTGCGTGGGTTCGACGTGACCGCGCTCTCGCCTCAGTCTTGAATTTGTCCCGCGGACGCCTCGCGTTTTCAGAGAGAAAGAGGGGAACAGCAAACAAGAAGCTCTAGCTCAAAGTGTCGAGGCGAAAGCGACTCTCCGGAGCAGCACAGGGACACGGAGCTGGAAAACAACGCAAAGCGAGACAAAAAAGCCATCAAGAAGCAGAAGCACGAAGCAGTTTTTTCCCTGTTTGTGACTCCACGCCTCAGAGAAGTATTGTGGGGGAACCCGGACTCTACGTGTTTCGCTTTGAGATGGACAGTGAGTGCTCAGACGCCGCACAGTCCACCACGCTTTGACAGAAATGGGCTGCTTATGTTTTTACGCCAAGGCTGTGTTGTAACACCGGCAGAACATGGCAGGGGTACACGCTTCGGACGCCTTGTCGGGGCATATTTTGGATCCTCTAGCCCAGGGTGCGACTAACGTAGCGGGAATGGCCACAGAGACGGCCCCGCTGCCTCTCACCGGAGCCCGGGTTTATCTGGACGCCTCATCCGCTGCGCAGGGCTACGGAGCCGGGCAAGGAGTGTTCACCAACGGCCGCTACAGGGAGGGGGGCAGCCGGGAGAGCTCCGCCGAGAGGGGGACCGCAGCTGGGAACGTACCTTGCGGCATCATGAAGGTTGGTTGATTGAAACAGTTCACCCCTGGTTCTCAAGGTGACACCAGGGGAATGACACTACATGACTCTGGATACACTTAGGCTGCGTTCACACTGGTTCATTTTTGGATCTGATTTGATTAATTAATGTCAACAGCTTTGCTACAAGAAGTCCTCCCTTATTTGGCCCTGAATCAGAGAGTTGCAAAGATTAATGTGAATGTGTCTAAACAGGCGAATTCAAATGACTTTCTCTGTCACGTGTCACCAGCATTATTTACATATGTAAAGTGAAGTATGCTCTAAGAAAACTCTTTATTAGTGAATGGCTGTTGTGTACTTTGAACGGCCATTAGTTGATTAATGTGCACTGTAAAAAAGTATAATTTTTTTAGTTTTTATAGTCACGTGATATTGTCAAATCATCAGCATCAATATAATATAATACCAGTTACAGTGTTGCGTAGCATTTTATTTACTTCATCCAGGTGCCTGTTAGCTAATTTACTGCACAGTGATTTTTTTTAACAGTATTAGTATAATACCAATTACAGCATTATTACTTTGTTTGCTTTTAAAGAACAACATGATAACAAAATGACACGTTTCAGCTCTTAATTCAATGTGAGATGTATTAATTACACTGTGACAAAAAAGTGGCATTTAAAAAAACAATACAATTTGCATTTGAGCCACTTTTACCTTCAGTGTGAACATTGACTCCATTTGTTTGTTATAAAGTGACCTGAAGCCACCTCAGTGCCAGTGCTTGAAGCCTGAAGGACACTACCCTGAGCAGCACCGATAATGCACCAAGAATCTGTCTTTGAAACTTTACCACTGACTTACTGGCTTTGAGCAGTGCAGCAAATCCCAAATTATTTCAACATCGCTTCAACTTTTAGAGGTCGAACTAAATGCAGTCCTAAACATAGCCGAGCCTGACAATAACAAACAACAGCCTCATTTTAAAGACCATCCAATGTCACCGATAAGCAGCTTCAAAATGAGCTTTTCCGCCAGTAAAAGTGAGACCTTTTCTGCATGAATTAAAGTTTTCATTCATTGAAGTAAAAGGTTTCCATGAGGCTTTATCTACTATCACCTGCAGAGCAACTTTTATCAGCAAATCAAATATTATTGTCTTGTGTTACTGTTACTCATGATAATAAATCCGGTGCCAAATGGGCCCATGTGCCTCGCATTTGACACACGCCTTGGTGGCTGTCTAATAAACACACAGCTATAAAATGTACGCTGCTCTAATCTGTTGTTTTAGTGTAAACTCGATTGTGTCTTATTCCTGTGTCAGTGCATGCGACGGTGTACTTTAACGCTCATAATGGTCCGTTGCCTTTGCCCAATTAGCGCTGCTGCCATAAGTGAAGGTTAATTAACTTGTAGTCACGCTGAAACGGACAACACGACAAGTTGCCTCTGATGGATCGCCGGTATATAATGTTACACGGTGTAATGCACTTGCGACATGGGGCTGCCTTGTTCCTACATTGCTGTGCTCAGCCTGTTGTATGACAGACTGTGGCGCGGGGTCCTCGGTGCAGATACGAGTATTGCGTAGGTGGGACACAGTGGAGAGTCGCGTTCTGACATATCAGACTCTCTTCGCTTAGCAACTGACACAAAACAGAATATTCTTCTTCGTATTCATCATAATTCTTTGTTAGCCTTGTAATCGGATTCCCGGTAGATCTAGACAAATACAGAGCTCCTACTCACAAGCAGCGTTTACATGATGTCCAGATGGTCGTCAGCTGGACTCCAAAGATACTCGCCTCTCGTTGTGCATCCTGTGAATTTCTGGTGGAATTCTCCAAGAAACGGTGCACTCTCTGAAATTCATACATATATATTACATCTTTTCAAAAGCTTTAAATCCCTGGTTGTCTGCTGTAAATGTGACAGCAAAGCCTGAGGTGTTGGTGCTGATACGCCACTGATAACAAATATGCAAAGACTTCTTTTGAATACTATGTTCATATGAAAACATAGAGTATGACAGATTTGGCTCGCACAGTGATTTAACGTAACAGAAGAACGGCTCTGCAACGTACAGTCCTCTACAAACACAATAGCATTACTATAGTCCACTCCATCTGAGGAGATATTAACAGTATTAGATCGGAGCAGATGCTGTTGTTTTCATTTCTTTCTGATCTTGTTTGATATCGAGCCCCATATCCTCGACATAATAAAATAAACTGACATAAAAAAAAGAGCACATATCTCCACATAATCAAGATATAAATCCAGATCTTAAACATCAAATTGATTCAAGATAAACCTAGTCACCGATCGTTATTGTTTTGTTTAAAGCTTGCCCTATTTTTCCAGTTACAGTCAGGCTGACAGGACTGTAAACCGCTGTGAAAGTGAATGGGTTTGGCTGGCCAGACCTGTCTTAGTCCAGCCTTAACAAAATGGTCTATAAATGGCACTGTTGCATACATAGAGTTAGTTTTTTTAACATTGAATTTTTTAAATAAAGCACAAAAATCAATAATTACCAGCGCTGTTATTAGTTACAGATTGATTGAAAGCACTCACTGAATCAATTTAACCACAAATCATTTACGGTCTATTCTTCATATTAGCTCTAGTACTGGTCTGACCATATACATTTCTACATTTGCGTGCAGTGACCTGTCTGGTAATCCATTGACTCTTTCTGAGAAGACTATTGACATTTGGAAGCCTTTCTTCCTTTGACAGTGACATGCATCAGGCTGTGGACACTTAATGAAACGTAATTGAGTTATTTCCGTGAAAGAGAGAACTGCCTGGCGACGAGACAAAGCCGATGAGCGAGTGGAGGACATGTTACTTGCCATTGATTTGCTGACTCCATTTTGAATTATAGCTTCTTAACATCGTTGCTAAGTATTTTGTGAAAGGTGCTCTGAAATAATGACAGGTGGAGAAAGAGAGGAGAATCAGGAGCTGTCAATGGATTTTTTACATACAAATGATTCAATTATCACAAACCCTTCCCTCTTATAGATCTCCATAATTGAAATATCCAGCAAAACTGAAACTGGTTGGTCTCAGTAGGGTTTAATGGGAAGAGAACTCTTGATATAGTCATGCAATATTGACTCAAAATGTAATCTTTTTCTTTTTTTGATAATGGTTTGATATATTTTATGATATATTTTGCAACCTGGGAAGAATGTCGTATTCCTATTTGTAAATCCCTCTATAGTTATCCACTAAATTATAGCCATATAGTCTTTCAGGATGACATGTTGAGAAATCAGCCATACATAATATGCCAGACATCTTTTGTAATTAATGTTATGCAATAAATATGCAAGGGATTTTTTATATAGAGTCTTAAATAGTGATTTTTTTTTAATGCGTGTAAAGAAAAAAAAAGAACCTTTCAATGACCTAACAGCATGTTGTAATAGGAATAATCAGTGAAAAAATAGACCTTAAGACCTCATCTTGGCTTTATTATTAAGGATTTAATATAATTTTCTGTCCTGAACGGCAGCGTTGGCCAATCACAGCTGTCTTGTTGTGAGGTGTCAAGTTGGAGGCGCTCCCATTGGTCCACACAACTTGCCAATAAGGAAGTAATGGCTGCCGATCAAAAGGGAAAGTTTATATTCAGCGCTGAATATGTCTTTTAACCCAGTGAAACAGTGGGTAGTGCCACTTTAAATGATTTTGTGAAAATGTTAGTAGCACCAGTCTGACCAGTGGAACTGTACATTAATAGATTGTCCTATGTTTCTGAATTAAAAGCATCAACTAAAATTTTTCCACACTCACCCCCAAAAAACAACATACATTACATCAAACCGAAGTTAAAAGCTACCTTAAACCTTCAACGACAGACCAATGCAATCCCACAATTCTCTCTGCCTCATTAAACATCTTGTGAATGCATTACAAATATTTATCAGCATTTCACTTTGCTTCTCTTTTCTCTATTTACTGTATGTTTTTTCTTTTCTGTTTCTGTGTAAGCACTTCCTTGTTGTAGACCAATAGGAGCATCATATATTTGAGAGCGAGCATGTGATTGGCCAAAACTTCTAGTAATGCTCTGTATAAGCTAATGTATTAAAGTCCTTGATATAAAAGCCTATATATATATATGACATCTTTAGGTCATGTTTTTTCCACACATGATTCATATTCTCATACACTTTAAAGTGAATAACATACTGTAGATTTGTCCTTGTTTTGTTGCTCCACTCCGAGTGTGTGGACAGTTGTAATACATTAACTGCCAACTCCAGTTGTAATAAATGCACTCTGAGCACAATAATAGAGGTCACTTCATTGTTAATTACCACATACGGTACACATCGTGGCCCATTTAGAGACCTATTATTGGTTATTCACGGAGCAGTGAAAGTGTCCTCGCACAACGGGTTTGACTATTTGAATTTATTGCAAACACACTGGGACTTTTTCTGTTTGAGCTTGAGGCACGAGCCTGTGATACTCCCGTCACTCGCGGCAGGTGTGAATATGAGGTGCCCCGTATATCTGGAGGAGCTGTGCACTAGTATCAACAGGGTACACTCTGTTCAAGCGCTGGGAAAGTGGGTCAGCGTTATGTAGACTGGGTTCGTGCGCGGCTCCGACACTTCCGCCCACACTCGAGTGTCACTCCACGTGTGCCTTCGAGGAGACAGGTGAAGGAGTCCATGGGAATAAAGAAGCAAATGAGCAATTACAGCGCCGCGTTACCTCATTAGCAAGGCCCTTCAGTGAGCAAATGTGTGTCTCTCCTTGAAGGGAAGACTTTGCGCGTTCCTCTGTCCTCCGAATGGCCGTCGGAGTTTGTCGTCTGCTCGGCGGGGTGACGGTGTCAGGCTGGAGAGGCAGCGGAGTGGCCGGAGGGGGTTTGCGGTGGAGCCCTGTTATGTAAGCGGACTGTGGACAGCTGCGAGGTCAGCCCTGCTGTCTGATCGAGAGGCTCTGACAACCAGCTTGACTAACGCTGGCTGGACATCACAAGAGTTTGTTTTTCCAAAATCGGAAAAAAAAAAGTGTGGGTGAACTTGAGGGTTGTCACAAGTGATTATATGTCCAAATAATTCTTGATGTGCAGTGGAGCTGAACAGGGTATTGAACATTTTTGTCATGCCATGCACAAAACTGCAGGACACACACAAAGATAGATGGAACTGATTAAAGGTTATGCCAGTATATTCGGGGTATCATCCAAAAAATGCCCAAATGTCCTGGAAATACTGTAGGCTGCGTTGTCATTGAGATTTATTTTTGGTGCACATTTTGTTGATTTTGTTGCAGACCCATATCAGAAAGACATTTACATCTGCTTTTGTTTCAAGGTAATTTAAAGACTGTTGTTGTTCCCAATGCAGAAATCCAAAGTCACCGTATCATATTGACTCTATTCAACAACGATATTACTTATGTTCTTAATATTATGCAGTGGTAGAGCAACAAAAACAATCCTAAATGTTTGATTCTTGCAGTTTTAGATCAGGATTTCCACAGTATCCAGTGAGAGTGATGATAAAGGGAAGTATCACAGACTCTATGCGTATGAGCCTCTCTCTTTTGTCTCTCAGCGGTGTTACTCCTTCGAGCAGGACCTCAATTCTGCTGATGTCAGTCTCAGCAGGTGCCTCAATCTAATTATTCTCCACTGTAATAAAAATAAAGTGAAAAGATATATAAAGCAGCTCATCATTGTGATATCATTAGATCGTACAGGTTTCCGTGAGAGCTAGGGTCTGATGAGTTGGCACTTCGTTCTTCCCAAATGTAAATTTAGTCTGGCCCGATCTTTTAATATAGTCACTGATGCTAGAAATCTGTTGAAAATGTGCTCATGTGCGTTGTCTCTTCTGTTTAAAATGGTTTTGAGTTCAAAATCCTTTAGTGTGGCTGACAGTGAACAGAATGTGTCATGAATTGGGAGTCGATGGACAAGCTGTTCAAACCCAGATGAAATAGGTCAGATGATGAGCTCACTTTAAAATTGAGAAAGAAAATTAATTTAAGAACGCATGTCCTACGCCTCCATGCAACGTTGTGTACTCAGCCTGACCGCTCTGGGCTAAGTTTGTCCACTCTGAGCTGCTGGAGGAACAAGAAGAAATGGCTCCTGGGTTGTGTGTGTTCTTAAATGTCTGTTTTTCATGATGGACAAATCAAAAAGGAGTGAACGAACTGAAAACATGGCCTACGTGAATATTTTACATAAGCCTCCAGAAAAAAACACGTTTGGAAAACACCTTTGGGTAATGTAGGAACAAGAAAAACAGGCGTCAGCAGTGTCACCATTAAACCCTGTTGGGAATAAAGATCAATAGAGATCACATGGACATCTATCTGTCTTGTGTAATGTCCTCGCTCCCATTCACCTCGGCTCTGTGGATATCAATACATGCTTTCATTCACGACCCGGTAAAATGGATTTGAGCTAAAATGACCCAGTGCACCCCTCATCGGCTCAAGAGTGCACTGGGACGCTTAATAAGGTTATGAAATGCATTACAGCTGCGTGGAGGGGTCAATCCAGTTGAGGACCTCTCTGAGAACTTGAAATACAGATAATCCCAGACAAAGCTGAAGGAAGGTGCAAGAGACGGACGATTCAAGATAGATTAAGGTAGACGTCAACATTTAAAGGTTTCCTCGAAGGCAGAAGCAATGACGTCTTGTACCTTTTCAAGTAATTGTGTACAAAACCTTCAGAAGAATAATTTCGCTTTTGAACACTGTATATATTAACACGGCAAATGAGTTTGTGAGGTTGAGATGTGCTGGTAGGCAGACTGTGTTATCTGTAGGCCAGACTGGCTGACTCTTTGTTCAGTTACAACCTGAATCACATGAATTTCTCACATGTCAAATGTTCCTCTTAAGAACAGGATATTTCCTGAGATAATGGGACAATGTGTTCAGTTTGGCAGGAGCTCGCAGCAAAGATGGAAAAGAATTGTTTTTCCTTTAAGATTTTTCTCAAAGGGGCCATCTGTCAATTTGTCTGTAATTACCTTTGCTCCGTAAACGTTGAATTGTATTTAAACATTTGGATAAAAAAATATTTGTGGAGGTTCTCAGTCATCCAGGTAGTAATCATGCTAAGGTTAAAAACAAAGCATCTGGACAAAGTATAAAAAAATACTAAATTCTTCTGATTCTCTGGTAGCACTTACTTTTACTTTGGTTGTGCCACAGTTTAACTTAAGGCTTTCTTGAGACAATTATTTAGATGTGGATAGTGTAAATGTCTAAACGTGAAACAAACCAGTAATAACAAACATACAAAGCCGAGGTATTTCTTATATAATTACATATACTTACATAAATCATGGTAAAATCACTAATTAGCTCCTACTAGAATGTAACCACAATATGCACAATTCACTGTAGAATATTGATTAACAAAGAAGGGAAGGTTAAAATACATATTATAATAGTCACTGGTAGATAATGTATTTCCTATAGCACATTTACAGCAGACAGAGCAGCAAAAAAGAGACAAATATATGTAACAAAAATATCGCTTTTTAAATCCTTTTAGTGTAGATCTACATCTGGACATTTATCCATTCTCCGTTTCTTTTGTTGCCGAGAACATTCACAAAATCTGCTCCATGATTTGATTAGTTGCATAATTAAATTGTTTAAATGCACTGTTCAATTTAAAACGGGTCTTTTGTTCGCAGACAAATACAGGCTTTGTGTTGGTTGTTGACCCCGTGACCCCGGTAACAGCTTGTGTAGTTACAGCAGACCTCTGTCGACCCCGTCATAAGGCAGACCACGTGCACATTGCGGCCTTTCAAAGTGCATCAACTCAAGGTTGACGCCTGGTTAGTCCTTTTGATGCTGCCGCTGACGTCGTCCCACAAAGGTCTGCTGAGGCTCGGAGATAATGGACGTCCGACAGGTGATTAGTGTCATTCTGTCTCTACGCTTCGGTGGGGTATCTTTTCACGATGAAAGGTTAGATTATATTAATGAAGGTATGTGTCCCCTCGGGGGCTTCATAAAAGAAATGAATATCGTGACCTGACCTTTAATGATGTGGAGAAGTACTTTACCAAAAGGCGATTAATGTTTTTATATGAATAACTACTTTATAAAAAGTGTATGAATACGAAAGTTGTGCCATTTTCCGAGGTTATGTATTTCTTATTAATATTTAAAATGTGGAGTCAGTGGAGCTTTTATTGTCTTCCAAACAGTACAGAGTCTAAGTCTCATGGTGCTTTTATATTCTGGTTTTAAATGATTGTTTAAGGCTATGTCCCCTCTTTGTTTGTTTTCATTTTAAAATAACTTTTGCTTTGATTTGCCTTAATGCTCACATATACAGTGTCTTTGCATGATTTTAACGTAGAGCAGTATTTCAGAAACACTGCAGAATCCATTTTGGTTCGTTATGGTTGGATTTTAGTGTGTGGAGACTAAAAGCAGACTTTTGGAAAGTATTCCAAAATACACCAGTGTTTACTCCCTCCACACAACAGGATTTTTCATTGTAAATAATGAAGAGGCTGGAGAATCTTAAAGCAGAATTGGTGGAGCTGTAAAGTAAATCAAAGCTGTGCATTGATTGTGAGCTTACATGCTAATGAGCTTTAAGTCTGATATTTTCATCCCAAACCATTTAGGCCTAATTGTTCTTATGGTAAAACATTGTCAACACCAATGTGTCAAATGTAGAAGTACGGTTTGTTGATGGAGTTTGTAAGTCAAGTATTGTTTGACATTTACTTTGTTAACTTTGTGACATTTGAAAGTCAAACAGGTAAAGGTTTACTTGTTTGACGGATGGATTGAAGCGGTGTTATTAGACGGTGCAGAAAGGCAGTGGTGTCACCCTGACGGATGGTGCATCCACGTTTTCCTCGGCCATTGTTTCCTTAATGTGAGCTTTGGCTGATCCCCCGAGGACTGAGGACACCTCGCTACAAGGCTGAACTAATAACACTGATTACACCGGGGATCATCTGAGCTGATGATGACTATTGGAGCCTATCCACGCCTCACTGCTCATATCATAGGCTTTACGTGGAATATGGGCTGCCCTCCTACTCGCACTAAAATCTAATTTAAAATAATGGAATGTGGGCTGAGGCTGAGGATGAATACGTGTCTCTTTAAAGGGTTTTAACAGCACAAGTAATTCCCACGGCTCTGGCAGAAGCTCACCATACTGGATAAGGGATATTTTTGGAAAACAAGAGATCTGCAGTGCGTTAAAGAGGAGGCGATGTGGCGATTAGACATCGAGAGCTGCTGAATCATCTCCTGCTCTTTCGGCTGACTCTCACAAATCAGCACTCGACCCTAATATAAACATCTCCAAATGTTCTTGTTGTCGTGGGTTAAAGCATAACAATGGCAAAAAGGACACTCCTGCAAAATCATCCGAGTGGACTTAAAATGAGTGCAGGCCAGGTCAAGTGATAAATAATAGAAAGTGACATTCAAAACCTTTCACTGACACAGTCTTGCCCTTGGCGACTGCAATTGCTTTGGGATTAGGATATGTACTCGTTCATCAGCAAATGTATCCTACATTTAAGGATTGAGCAAATTCACTCAAACGACATAAAAAACAATGTCCAACTTATTTAAGAATAATTTGAGCTCATATAAGGTTTGTTTGTACAGTATTTTCATAAAGAGTACAGTGAATTGAGGACAGTGAATCTGGGAGGATTAAATGGGTCAAAGTTATAATGTGTTTATCAGTGTACTGACAGGAAAGGTCAGTGCCTAAGCTGCCAAAGCCTAGTTTTAAACACATCTGTAAAATAGGGCAGCACAAAAGTTATCATTACCCACACAGACAGTGTAGGCCTAACGCTGTGTGATAAATAGCAAATAAATGCAACGATGCTACAGGTCCATGGCAGTTCTCCTTCACCCAGGTCATAGTTCACCAAAGTATGCATCTAGTGGGCACCTCAATAGCACACGTGACAGAGCGTGTACTATATAGGTGTGATAATCCTTGCCATTTTTAAAACCACGTCCTAATGACCATAAAACTACTTGTATGCTAGCGGATGAGAGGCATAGGCTGCTTAATCTCAGGGGTCAAAGTTAGCAGTGAACGAGAAGTAGAACAGAAATGTAAACAAAAGTAGTAGTATTTCCTATTCATTTATAAGAAAATTAACTTAAACACTTGATACTGATGTGTGCTCACTGCTGTGTTGTTTCCCATAAGATGACGATGCAACGATGATGTAAAGACATAGTGTGCACATGTGTTGTGTGTTACTGTACTTAATATGCCTTTAAATAATGTCTTTGATGCAGGCAAATCACCTTAATGTAGGTTTTGCCATTCTTAGTGATATCTATGCTAGTAATCAACTTGTAGCGTCACACACTGTTTAAAGAAGCAAAATATCAAGCCACTCGACAATGTTCTCTACCCACTCACTAACAACACACACATCCCATACCTATGTTGTCCATATAAAATGTGCACACAGCTCATGTTGTTTACAAAAGTGTCTCTATCAGCACATTCATCTTTGAAAACTGAAGAAAACGTTTTTATTTGTCTACATTTAACTCAGCAAACATTGGACTAACCAAACTGCTTTTCCAGCTTTTCCGGAGTGGACGTTTTTGTTTTGCTCACCTTCTCAAAAGAGGACAAGTATCAGCTGATGTTGCGTGCGTCCTTGTCTCCACAGAGTTTGTTTTATGGGTGCAGTTGTCCAAAGTCTCCTTTAATCCAACCTCCTTCATGATTTCCTTAAAGGATAATTACTTGAGCCTCAATCGCCCGTGTGTTAAATTAGGCCTCAGATAAAAAGAGGATTCCCAACAAGGACAATTGATGTGATTGGACAGCACCGTGGCGTGTTTGGCGGGACGCCCTATCTTGACCATCCTTGTGCAACAGTGATCACAGACCAGCTGTTTCAGGGAGGCCATTTCTTACTGTGTCTGTGGGCCACACATTCAAAGGGAAGTCTCGCAGGAGGAGGAAATTGGTTTGATCAGAGGTGATACTGCAAAATATTCACAGGCATCCAAAATCCAAGACAGAGGCTTTTTCATCTGTGCATTCAGTAGATTGGATATTTCAAAGGACCACATCAGGAAAAAATCTCTAGCCTAACCCTAGCCCTCTAACCAAAACCAGATGAAAGGGACGTGTATTAAGGGCTAATATTAAGTCATATCCTACTCACGTCCATTGACGATCCATGTTAACACACCCGTCACATTTTGTCTTAGTGAGTTTTGGCACTGGATGTTGGGGTTCAAATTGTAACATTATTTTGAATAGGCAAGATGATATATTAAATGCAATATAAGACCAGGATTTGTGAACTGTTCTATGTACGGATTACATAATTACAAAAACCCCACAAAAAACCCCACAAAAATATACTTAATTTAGCTTTATTTCTTTTAGTTTTTGGTCTTATATGATCTTTTCTAGGGCTGTGCAATTAATCAAATTTCCAGTTTCTATTTCTCCTCCCAACAATCACAAAAAATTGAATATATTATTTATTTTAAAGAGAATTTACTGTTTTGTTCAGTAAATCCAACATTTTTCCAAAATCAGTGAGTAATCATGTAAAATAATCTGGATTATAATAATAATGACCAAAATAACTGTGATTTTTCTATAATTGAGCAGCCGTAATCTTTTGTATGACGTCTGTCTATGTTCCAGTCCCTCCTTTCTCTTCTTGGTCATGGTCACCCGACTGGATCATATACATGTCATGCTCTGACACTGTTCCTGTTGCTTTTTCCTATAATCCTTACGAGCAAAGGTCGTCTTATTCTGTTTCAGTGTTATCCATTTGTGCAAGCATTCAGTTACTACATATTCTAAAAGTGCTGTGACGTATTTGTGCTGTGATATTGTCTTTGTGACTCTTTATTGTTGTCAATATTCTCTATTGTATTTCTCCTTGGGCTTAAGACAGAAGTTCACGCTGACAGTATTTTTTCCATTGCACAGATCCTACCCTGTTTGTCATTCAAAAACAAAAACTTGACGTCATCTAAATTAATTCAGCTTATTGCCCAGCTCTACAGTTTATATAAGTATGGCAGTGGTGGGCCGTCAGGGCCAGCAAGGCCTTCTCTGCTGGCCTAAACATGCTCAGAAAAGTATTTTCATAAATATGTAAACAAAATTATTCTCTATTCTCTGTTCTCTTTATGTCATATTATATCCACTTAGTTGAGTGGCTTCCAGTGTTGTTTATTATGGTAGAGTTTTTATTCAATTATATTTCAGCTAGCTTGTGTTGCCTGAGACCTTCAGAATAAACAGAGCAGGCCCCTGTGCACTGTTGATTCTGTGAACGGACACAGTCAGTCGCAATAGCCAATCAGATCTGGATTCTGCAGACCAAGGCCAGCCAGAAGGTCTTACGTTGAACTGGACGTGTACGCGTCCTGTGATTGGATAAGCACTTGCTAGAGCCTGAAAGGTGGCAATTTGCAAAATATCAAACTAAACCCGGAGATCCAACAGCTATCGCTGTAGTTTTAACTCATAATGGCCGAAGGAGGAGAAGAGATTGATCTGGTTGCAGATATACTTTCCACGCCATTTTCAAGACGGGCCTTTCATGAAAAGCTGGATATTGTGAGAAGAGGTCTGTGCTGTGCTAGCTAGCCTGTCCCAGCAGGAAAAGGGTTTGTCCATCATTTCCAGACGAGCAACTATGAACGGTACCTGTGGCTCACAGCTTCTGAGAAACGCTGCAAATTGGTGGCATTTTGTTTGGCATTTTTAAATCGCCTTTTTATTTTTAATTTTTGACAGTATCTGTGAACTTAGTTTCCTGCTCTTAATTGTGAATGCATGCTTATTGGTTTTAAATGCTCCTGAATTAAGAGTTGCTTGACTAGCCTATTTTGAGGTGATGTTGTAATGTGTAAGTGGGACGTCACTGAAGGCCTAAGCGTGAAATGCATGGTCCGCCACTGAAGTATGGTATATATTGGTTCAGTAGAGGGTGTATGAAACACCATGGGAATGACACAAGTTAAAGTTTACTGACACTCTCTTTAAACTGCACTGAATACTTAACCATAAATCCTAACGCTCGCTTTGCTCCGACATGTTTTACTGCTCTCCAAACTTACACAACTCTCTTTTTACTGACTTTTCTTCGCGTCTTAGTGCTCAGTAAGGGAATACTTCTAATGGCAGCGGGTGACTAAAGATGATGACACAGGTTGCAATCAGCAAAACAGCAGTAGTGGATTAAAAAAGTACATTTAAAAGTGATCCCTACAGCTGATTGTTTTATTAAATCCTTTAATGTTTTTTATGTCAGAGAGGCTGTTCATTTGGCTTTAATTCTACTAATCTTCAACTATTAGAATCAACTGGATAGATGTAGAAAGTCTGATTGGGATTTATCTTAATCGTACTTTAGTTTAAAACAGTATAAAGTGATGGCAGCAGATGAAATACAGCCAGGTCCTTTAGTGGCCTTGGTTTATGCACTAAGACTTCAATCTGTTTTGCTGGAGGCTGAGCAAGTCTTCACGTCCGGACTGTTTTATTTACCCGTTCTTCTTGGTCCCGCTGCAAAGTGTGGTCTGCTGGAGATCAGAGGAACAGAAAGAGCGATTAGTAAAAGGATGGATGTGATGGATGGAGGCTCGTGTGTGGCCTTTTTCAGTCGTGGTCCCTCTGATACGAAGTGACACTGGTGAATAATGAAGTTGGATTTTGCAGCAAAATACAGGAGGAATTGCATATGTAACCACTCTTCTTTATGAACCTTGTATGTTAGTAAGTGTATTTTGATTAAAAGGTTAGAGCTCTATATTCAATGGGACATTACTCAGTGCAGAAACATGGCTGTGCAAGTGCCTCTAATTTGTACAAATAGAATATTTTTTTCTGGCGCCTCCTCACCTTTTATCCAATCAGAAGAGAGAGCTTAGCAAATAGACTTTTGTAAAGAACAGTAATGGCGGAGCTGTATTTGACTCATCTGTAGTCAGATAGATGTTTGTTTGCTCAGTTTGGTTTGTACTCAGTGCTCCATAATTGCTTTGACAATGCTAACTTTATCCTTTCTACACCTTGCTATGAATCCTTTTTCTTCTCGGAACCTTGAGACTGTAGATGCATCTTTTGTATAGTTTTGTATATTTAAAATAGCACAGAATAGCCTTTACCATCCATTGTTGAATACAGCACTGTTTATGGATGCTTCTGATAGCTGTCTTTTTACCAGTGCAATTAACTATAAGCACTTAAAACTCATGCCAGCGACTCACAGATGGCAGCATTTTTCAACCTGCCTTTCTGCAGATGGCATACGATGGTGATATGTTGGGCGCTAAGCATGTGGCATTTACTGTAGTAACTTATTTATACCACAGTAAAATGAGGTTGTTTTCATTATTGTCTTTATGTTGGGTAGAGTTAAAGTGGCACTACATGATTTTCTTTTTGCCGTCCATCTCAGACACCACTCACACGAACAGCAGTCTGAGGGCATCGCCTGCTTTTCTTTTATAAAAAAAACAAAAAACAAACCAATTTTCCTTGTAACTGTAAACTTTTAGCTCCAGCTTTAGCCTCCGACCGAAGCATCTGACAATCATCTCCATCTTGTCAAACATTGCGTGACTGAATTGTCAGTATTTATCTCTGTTTCACGTCGCCTCCCTTTTATCTGTTTATGTTTTTTGTCTTTTGCACTGTTTCACTTTCTCTGTTTTATCGACAGCCGTTACTTCCTTATTGACAACTGATTTGGACCAATGAGAGAGCTCCTTTTTCCAGAAACTAGCTGTGATTGGCCTAAGCTCCCGTTCAAATTTCTCATCTATTAAAATACTTGATAATGAAGCCTAGATGATGGCCTAATTTTTTCACAGATTATTTCTATTACAATATGCTGTTAGGTGATTAAACTGTCCTTTTTTTTTTAGACATAAATCACATCCTCCACATTGAATCATTCCTTGTTATTTAACATTTATTACCTTAAATTACAGGCAATTTGTAGATTCAAAATCACTGATACACCGCATTATCTTTCTGTTAATCTATACCTGGTAATTCAGATAAAGCTTTTTATCAGTGTAGGGATGGAAAGGTGGATGATTAGACGAGAGTTCAGGTGTTTGATTGATTTTCTGTACCGTTGTGGAGGTGTGCTCTCCTCAGTGCCCTTCTGTGGTTTGACCCTTGTGTTTTTGTGCACTGTCAGCCCCAAACGTTGCACAGATGTTACGGTGTCCATCTGCGGTGTTTGTTTCCGTCGTTTTCACCGCTGAGCTGTCGTTCAAGCTGTCTCGACCTCATCTGCGGCCCCTCAGGGTTCCTCTCTGCAGGTGACGGCACAAGCTCGGACATGTCACTCACACATACCTCTGACGGCGTCAAAACTGGGACAAGTGCTCATCTGCTCTGCGCAAGGCATTTATGATCTAATGTCATAACACTGCCACGAATCGTGTGTAGGAGAGGTGTCAAACTCAATTTGGTCACATTTCTATGTACATGTTTAGATTGCGTTTTGAGATATTGCATGAAAAAGAATACAGTTTGCATAAATGTCCCAATTTCAACACGTTTTTTCTTTTACCGGTGGGGTACTCCTCCAACACTAGGACATACCATTCAACTGCTAATGGCCTTGACTGATACCAGGCCTCGTTAACTATTGACCAATGACAGTAGACGTCAGGTTAAACCACTCCCTCAAATGCAAGTGATAATTAATTAATATTGACATTCACTTTGATGGGGGACAAATTGCCTTCTTCCTTCAAATACTTTGTCCCGTTTCCTTTTGCTCATTTCTTACAACGCAATGACCTTGAAGACGGAGAATCTCCACAAGCAGCAAAAAAAAAAAAAAAAAAGTCTTCCAAAAGATATGTTTCCAGTTTCAGAATTACATTTCTGGTAACACATACAGCTTCTTTGAATTGGATGATGAGAACATACTAATTTGGAGACTGGTATGATAGTAAAATGGAATGAGAGCAGTGACATGCACCAGTTACAGAAATATAACCTGAACTACCTGATTTAAAACCATGTTTTTTTGGGGAAAAAAAAAAACCCCCAAACCCAAAAAAAAGGGAGACTCTTAAAAAAAAAAAAAAAAAATTTGACGTTTTAGAAATATACAGGTCCTGACCTGTTTCACATTTTATGGAAACATGCCATTTGCTGTAGGGTCATACAAGTAAATAATGATATCGAGGGACAATTATATTCGTTACTGACTGCTTTATACTGAATTAGACTTGCTGTAATTCTGTAACATTAAAGTAAAATAAAGTCGAATCCCATACGTCCTGAAAAAAAATCAGTATGCTTTCATTTATTTGCTTTTTACTGTAGCTTGAGTCCTGTTCCTAGTCTTATTTTTATTTGACTGTGATGCTTTGTGTGCATTTAACCTTATTTAATGCAACTGAAGGAAAATTTGGTTTTGTATGGTTCTGTTCTTCTATTGCTACGTTCTTTATCATCATTTTTAGCGTCATTTGGGGGCCTTGAATTCGGCGTCTATAGTGTTACAATAATATATATGGGGGATTTGGTGAAGGTTTTTGCTCTGCCTTGGGCCTCTGCTGCACCAGAGCTCATAATTCCCTGTTTATCCGTTTGTATATTATCTGAGCGAAAACAGTTTGTGTGGGAAGGGAAGAAGTGGGGAACACTCCAGGCTTCTGCCGTGACACTGCTGTGACGGATCTGTTGCATGTTATTTGCATCGCATGTGAAGGGGTCTTGGGAGAGACCGGGATCTGGACTCCACTGTGTGAAATATGATACGGCGCCGCGAAACAGACCCTGAAGCTGAAAGATAAGGACGAGTTCACTGTTGTGGTTCGTCCTAAGTTGTATAAATAAGTAGGAACCTTAACCGTAACCAAGAGGAGTCTAGCTTCTGTTTATGCATCTGTTTAGCGTATATTGTTTTAGACACGTAGTATTCTCTAGTGTTAATCTGCTCCCGCCTCAAAGCAACAAGTTTGTCCCATTGATTTCTGCAGCTGAATAGCAATGGCCTTTTTGTGCGGAGACGGAATGTCCTTCTCCTTCGTGCTGCTGTGATTTCTAAATTGAATCTAAACTGCCTATAGTAAAAAAAATCAATGTTGGTATGAGTAATTGTCTCTACGTGTTAGCCATTATCCAGGGTGCAGCCTGCGTCATGCCCTTTGCAGCTGGGATAGCCTCCATCCTTAACAGGAAATGAATGGATATATAACATATTCTTCTGGGACACGCTGCCAAATACCAATGAAATTTCTTATATTGATTTTTTTTTTCAAACATCATAAGCCCCTCCAGAAATCTCTCTTTAAATTCTGTGACTGCATTACAAGCAGAGCCACTCAAAATCGAGCAAACACCCATTTCTCTTCTGGCAGGGCAAAATAAGGGGTAAGACACAAGTTGCAGAAAGCCCACAGCGCTGTTTACGTCCTCAAGAAGTAAGTGCTAATTTTGGAGCAGGAATTCAAATTAAAAAAGAGTCAGATTGAATACAATTATCTACAAGAGAATCCATCGAATGATTAAAAGCATTGTGGGCCATTAAACAAGGTCCCGCTGCAAAAGAGTGTTCTTCACATGGGCGTCGTAGTAATGCGGTTGCATAATGTCCGTTTCCAATTAGCCGCACAGAGCATGTCAGTCAGACTATGTGGGTACACGATGTGAGCACCGGACGACCCGATTGTCAACAGCACAGACAAAATGTGTGACACTTCCCTTTTTTTTTTTTAGACCGAATCAGGAGTCTCTGTCGTAAACCTGATTTCATTTCTGCTCTTCTCCATGCTGCTGGATGACGCCATTAACACGTGCATGTAACTTAAGTGTGCACGATTGTACGACTGTGTGAAAAGGTCAGCCACTTGTGCAGCAGGAAAGTCAGTTTGGTAATCAGAGACAGCGAAGGTCAATGAGTGGCTGTGATTGTCACTGGGCAGGGCGAGGATGAGGTGTGTGTGAAGCACTATAAGCCGGGATCAAAAATAAACCGAGAATCTCAATTAAAGTAGCATTGTGTAGGATTTAGTGGCACTTAGCGATGAAGCCGGAGACTGCCGCCAGCTGGATGACCTTCACTTGACACTGCGGTGGTAACGACAAGGACAAGATACAGTGTCAGCTAAAATGTCCCGCACAAGCCTCAAGAGACAGTGCTCGGGAATCAAAGATGGCTGCCAGAATTCATTTAGTCATTGGACTAAAAACGTTCAAGGTTACTGATGTCACTGATGGTTATACTACAATCTTAGGCTGTCTGCAAATCAGAAGCAAAAGATAGGGCTGTATGATGTAAGAAAAGCATGGTTATGTTGAATATTACAGTGACAATAGGATTTGCAATATCTGAATGACCCATTGATTTAAACAAATACAAGTCTAATGGTCAAACTGCTGCCTTTTTCATTTGGTTGAACCACAGTGTGATTTAAGGCTCTTCTGGACGCTTATTTTGATATGAAAAGGGTTTTAATGCCTGGTACTTTGAATACCATTTTATTTCGGGTAAAGCAGTTCAATATATTTGTAGAATATTGTAAAAAATAATACATTTTGTGCATATATTAAACAGCCCATTTACAGTATATGTCTAACTTGGAAGATTAACATTTTAACAGCAGTTTTACAGACATTCTTACGTAGCTTCAGCTGTAGCTTCAGTCGATGCTCTGAAGAATACAGCTCTCTTTAACCTAATGTAAGACATCATGGTATTAATTACATGGCATCACTGTGACCGACAATATTTCAGTGGTTGTGCTGCCTCACGGTTGAATAATACTTTCCAGCCAACCTTCAAACCTACTTCTTATTGCCACCTCTCTATTGGTCTTGGCCTGGATCTAAAATGCCCCATGCAGAAGCAGCAGTGAGGAAAAGAGCACACAGATCAATGGGCCTGCTGCTCTGCTGAATGCTGCTCACCACAGGAGAGGAAACAAAGACGGAAAATCAAGAACCGGAGCTGGCGAGTCTTATGAAACGGACGGAGCTTGAGAAATAAAAGCAGTGATAGATGTAGGCCTGTTGTACAGCTACCGGCCATTAGCACCTTCACTTGGCAGAAATCCTGAGTAGAAGAGACTGCAGACTTCTCCCAGCAGCGCAGTCACGAAGCAGGACGACGCAGAGAGACGCAGAGAGACAGGAAGTGAGACACAGATGCACGGGCGCAGGGAAGATGTGAAACCATACATTTTGCATGTTCATGCTTCAGTGAAGACGTGACGGTGTTCATCTCTCTCAGCCTCTTCCTGTCCTTGTTTAACCCAGAGTCAAACCCATTTCCCTAAAACGGAGACATGGGTTGGTTTAGCAACTGCAACATGACGTAATAATATACTTACTACCATTACTTAGAGGTCAGTTACATGTGGTATATCCACATTTTGCTTGATATAATGTTAAATTATGTGAAATAAAACCTAAAATATTGAATTTTCTTCCTCTTACATCACAAAAAAGCAGCAAACAAATTTGTTTTTAGTGGGAGAGTCATGGTTTTTTTTTTACCTTTTGTCGACTGAGAAAATGAGGAAAATTTGTTATTTAAATGTAAATATCTAACAAAATTTTGGGTTGGAAACCTAATTTATGGATATTCTTTTTAGCAGTAAAAATTCATGCTGACACAATAGACAACCCCCTTACATCTTACACCTTACTTCAACATTTTAGATCTGAATACAAGGGCAATTGTATCATAGTTGTCTTTTCAGTATTGTCCAAATGCATTGTACCACTTCACAGTCCTTCTTTAATTACAAACAGCACACTCTGCCCTGAAGTGAATTAATATTGGATCCAGAGCTTGTGCGTTGTTTGTCGTAGAGAAATGAACTTTGACCCTTAGTAGGGGCTTACTCTGGAGGGGGTTGGAGTGGGGGGTTGGCAAGAGTGTGTTCACTTACAAATCCTGCATTGTACGTCTTTAAGTTATGCAATCACAACACTCTGAATTTTTAATGCACGTTAATGTCAGTCTGTTTACTGTACGTCATCATTATATAAAACAGTGTTAAACGTTTGATGACGACGCCCCAGTTAAAGTTTAAAGCCTATTTTGTGTGTGTTTTTTTCCCTTGATTTTCTTGTGTTTCACCATTTTCTTTCTTAAATGACTCCCAGTAGACGTTGGTTGTCAGTGAATCACTGCTGACACTTCGGCGCTAGGTTTCACTTCTCCTTTTTCCTTTGACTAAAATTCAGTCGTCACAGTTAATGCTTCGATCTCTGTGTTTACCAACACGCTGAGTGAACATTCACAACCAATTAGTAAGTTCATCAGTAAGTCTATTCGACCAGTGACAATGATGGCTGTCTTAATTACAAGTGAAAATCAGGTTTTAAACAAACAAGTACAAATTAAAATTAAAAGAGCTGCAGCCATCCTCTTTGGAGTTAACCTAAAAAAATAATTCACATTTTCAAGCACCAGCAGAAATAGGAATTTTCAAATAAGAATACCCAAAATATTTTAGGAGACACATCATTAATATAAAACATCACAGTGAAGTTCTTTATCATGTTATGTTATCTTGTTACATAAAGGCTACAGGTTTGAATTTGCATTTCTAAGTGGATTTTGCATGCTTTCCTCTCAGTCTCAAAATATGATTTTAGGAAAGGTTAACTGATACTATGTGGCTTATAGGAGATGCTTACACACAGAACAAAGCTGCATCTCTGCTCTCTGGACAAAGGCAGCATGTGATTATGGCGGCATCTCGCCACTGGTTTCCTGTCACTTTCAGGATCCAGTTAAAGATAGTTACTTTTAAATCATTAAACGAGCTGGTCTTATCTTCTCTGTTGGGATCAAATGCCTCGCCGTAACAATGAGACCAACCAACCAGCTGCTTTTTCACTAAATACAAAGCAGATTTAAAGAACTTATTTTGAATGTTACAAAAACCCAAATGCTTTTCAGGAGTTTTGTCCTTGCTCGTTCTTGTGGTCTTCTTCTATCTTCTAAAGCTGACGACAACTGCTACTGTTTAATGCAGGCAGCACGGGTCAAATGTGACTAATATAACGAGGTAGAGGCTGAAAACCAAATTTGATGGAGCCATTACCGTAGCTGTGTGTTATCTACAAAGCAGTCAGTGCCTTCGTTTCAGTCTCAGTCCATATAAAGTGTATCCAACGCGGCCCGTCTCTTCCACGGCCGCAGTGTTGTTGTTATTCTTTACCAAGTGATGTTTTGGTTCATGGACTTGTGTGCACGGCTCTCTAGCAACCTGCCATGTTTAGTTAATGAGATAAAGACATGGCTGTAACATCTAATACGTGTCAGTCATCTGCATCACCTCAGGTAATTAGTATTCACACTGTATTCACCGCCACCTCACGCTGCGACGGATAACGCTCCCTCCGGCCTCCGAGGCGCGGCAGGTGCATGGCTCCATTAGTGTTGCTGTGTTTGTGCAGCTCGTGACTCGGAGCGGGGGATGATAATGTGCCTCGGCGTGGACGTGTTGTTGCTAATGCCGGGGACAATGCCAGCCCCTGTGGTGTTACCTGTTTTCTACCTACCTCACTGTAGACTCCCGAGACCTGAAAACCCCTAATGAGTGCTCGCTTCAAAGCAGTGCCAGCAAACACAATGGCACCGCAATGGAGATGTCTGCTATCAAAGGATGAGCTGAGGGAGGCCAGTGGAATATGGGCATGAGAGAAAAACGTCGGGGGAAAGGAACATCCTGCATATTTAAGTTGGTTAATTGGTTTCAAAGATGAGAGCCTTAAATTGTTAATGGGAAATTGCTTATCCACTCTTCCACAAGCACAAAAGCAGGATGTTTTCCAATTATTTATGAGTGTGCCAGTTAAAAACACCAAATTAGACATTTTAAAGGCGAGCCAAAAACTCTCGTCTTGTTTGATCAGACGGCTGTTGTGTTGTTGGAGCCAGAACGCTAAAAACCAATGGTCTTAATGTATTTTTCCAAAGCCCTCTAGATGAATGTGTGTCACTTGACCTAATATACTACATTTGTATGATGTCTATGTCAGTAATGGCGACCTTAATGTAGGTTTTGGAAAGAAAGGAAGACCAAAAAGGAGGTTTATGGATGTAGTTAAGGAGGACGTGAAGGTAAGGGATGTGAGCGAAGAGGAGCTTCAATAGGTAGGAGAAGAAGAAGAAGAAGAAGAAGAAGAAGAAGCTGTTTAGCTGCAAATCCTGAAAGTTACATGGTGTTGCTTTAAGCCTTAAGTCTGGTCTGACTGCTGCACTTACTAGTCAACTGCTGGAGCAGACGTATCTGAATTGAGGCTTGAACGTCAGCGCTGGATTTCAAGTAATGCAATTTGACGTCTAATGCAGAACAAGAACAGGACAATAGCGCGCTGACCCCAGTCTCGAGAGGTCAAGGTGAAACGGAGAAAGAACGAGGGATGTTTACAAAGCAGGCTGAAGAAGATGTTGGGGGATGGAGGAGGAACGGTTGGCACAACTCTCAGTGTTTCTTAAAGGCTGGACAGATGCCATTAGCAGATAACTACACGGCAATCGGATTACGGAGGCCAGTTTATCAAACAGTGACGCCTGAAAGACTGGAAACCTCACACAGCCAACACAGGAGCACATGCAAACATATTCACATGCTTTGTTTGTCCTCCCGGGGGTCTGTCCTCGTTCAGAAGGATGTGCCGCTCCTCCCTCGTCTCCCGCTCTGCCCCTCCCCTCTCAAATGCCGCTCATTGCCTCACAACAGACGGATAGACTCAGAGGAGAAAGGATCGCATTACTCTGAGTCAACGCTGCACAGACGATATGAGAACCAGACAGCCGGCCATCGCTCATAAGCATCGTCGAACTCAGATCCAAAGCCAGGGGTAGCCACGAGCCCCTTTTTCCCACTCCATATATTGATTTTACTATGACACCAGCTTTGATTGCCGCTGCAGATGTGCCGCTATGTTTGGCAGGCCTTCGCTCTGTCACGCTGTTACTTTACTGTATGTCATGGCTGTCATGTTGGCGGGGGCCATTAGCGAGTCTGTAGCGTTAGGTCAATTGCTACATCCCTTATTGATGGAGGTTCTGACTGGAAATAAATTGAAGTCGAGGTATGGGTTGTGGAAATGTGTTATTGACTCGGGTCAGCCCATAAAGTATATCACACACGAAGTGGATGGGTAATGCAAAAGCCCCATAGGCCCCAGCTTTCAGAATAAAGGAGGACTAGATATCTGCTTACTCTGTGAATAACTGTGCTTTAAACAAGTTATTGCGTCTGACAGCAAAGTCAAATTGTATAGTCAGCAGGCTGGCAGCAGATACTGAATATCGACAAGCTATATATTTTTCCTTCATGGAAATTTAATGTTAAAGAGAGTTTTATTGTCAGGTCGGTAAGTGATTAAAACTTCCTAAGTCTAACATTACCCAGTTCTTTTTCTCCCCAGGCACCTCCACCTGCTTGTTTTGAAAAGGCATTCTCTGGCCAGTGTGGTATAAAGACTGTCATACAAGTCATACAAGTGGTTCTTCTATATGAGACTAAAAGTGTATTTGAAGCAGTCTTCCTTTGTAGTGGCGCAAAACAATCACAAGGACAAGACAAGCTTATTTTGAGAAAACGTTGCCCATTTTGGAAACTGACCCGCACTGACATAACTTGTAACGTACTGCTTTTGTGGAAATGAGGCTTGGTCCCTTCAGCGTCTCCTGGGTTTTGAATGCCGCTCTGGGGAGGTGTTTGAGGTATATCCAGGGGGCATCCAGGATAGATGCCCCGGAAGGCCCTGCGGAGAACACTCATTTCAGCTGCTTTGAGCTATGAGTTTGAGTGACTTTGCAGATTTGCGTTAAGGATGCAGCGAACTTTTCTTTTGCTTAATATGAGATGGAAATGTAACGGCAACAGTGACATGCAAGTCTATATTGCTTCTTGATGTTGTGCTGTTATGTTGTAGAGCAGTGGTGTCAAACTCAAAGTAGTGAGGGGCTGTGATAGTAAATAAAGATCTTTTCAGGGGCCAAAGGGGAGTTGAATGCAAGGTTTCATCTTCATTTCAGTCATCAGTTTGTTTTTAACATTCATTTCCTTCTTTTATGCATAATTTTCACACATTCCCTTCAATTTGTGCCACTTTGTCCCCATTTTAAGCCCCATTTGGCCCGTTTAAAATAGTTACCCCATGAAGTTAAGTGTAATTTTGTTGATTTGTAGGATGGCATTCTTCTCGATTACATATCTTTTGAATAGTTACTACCAAATGTATTGAAGGGCCAAATAAAACATTGCAAAGGGCCCCCGTGCCCTGAGTTTGACCTCTGTGGTGTAGAGCATTTTGTCATTCAGGCTTATGTTGCTGGTTGGCATTTAAAAACTTCTTAAAAGCTATATTCATTTTTTCTTGTACCAGTTTAACGTCTGGTCTGTCACCTCACATCATGAAGACACACCCTAATTTACATTTTCCTTGTGCATTAAACTCTAAAGTTAGATTTGCTTTATATTTTATAGACTATAGAACTGCAAAGCTCATCCGTGTAAGTCTTCTTTCTATTTCCTGTCTTTGTGTTGCACATCAGTGTAGTGACATACTTCTCCAACTCTTCTGAGCTACTACAATGCCCTACAGGAATAGACTAGAGACACTGACAAAGAGTGGAGATCCCCCATATCAGGTTCACAGCATGAATTAGCATAAGCCCCTCGGGTATTTCATCAAGGCACCCGTCCAAATTCTTTTCTGGGTTTTATGTTCTTTGCAGTTTTGTCTTGTGTGCCTAGCAAGGAGCTCACTTTCCCAATCCTCATTCATATTTTAAGAAGTTACAAATGATATCCAGCAACAACAACTGGCTAAAATTGAGTAAGCAGTTGCTATGGTAACGTGTAGTCATATGTCAGATAGCAGGTTGTTTGACACATTGCAGACCGAGCGCAGTCTCTTTTCTAGTTTACAGTCTGTTGAAGCAAGTCTCTTGTGTTGCTGTAAATATTTGCCTTTTGTGGGAAGTTAAGACACTCGATTAGATTTTTTTTTTTTTCATTCATTCATTCATTCATTCATCTTCTTCTGCTCAGTCCTGTCAGGGGTCATGGGTGACTGGAGCCTGTCCCAGCAGCTTTGGGCCTGAGGCTGTGACTAGTGACAAACAACCATTCACTCTCACATTCATTCACTAGAGGCAGTTTAGATTGTTTAAATCACCTACACATGCATGTCTTTGGATGCTGGAGGGGATACCAAAGGAGAACTTATGACCTTTTTGCTGTGAGGCAGGAGTGCTAACCACTTACATAAGATTTACAGCCCTTACAATAATAGACAAAGGAACTGAAGAGGAATACTAGTACCACTGACTCTAATAAAAAACAATCTCACAATATCACTATTCTCTAGGTAAATTTTCCCATTATTGAATCATATCCTCAGATAACTGCTGGCTTCAAATAAATACTTAAAGCACCTGCCAGAGTCTGTGATTTTTGCCGACAAACAAAACCGTAATTGGTCTTGTACATCTCGCAATGTGACAAGATCAAAGATGATGGATTTCTCTATCACATAAACAAATATTGCCGTGACAAATATCTGACAGAAATCGTCAGAAATTGAGTAGAGCTGTAAAGAATGCTGATCCAACCTAAATAACTATAGTATAACGTCCTTTCAGAGCGGTTTGTGAGACAGCCATGTAAATGAACTAATGCTTTCTTTGCAACAATGGACCCCAGATCTCTATTTTCCAAACCACAAACCTGTCCAGACTCTTTTGCTTTTTTGTTTTTTCTCTGCTGCTCTAGTTGATGCTTGTTGTTGATCATAGTTCAATAAATCAGCCTGCTCAGCATTAGCCATTGCAGTGCTTTTATTAAAGACTACTTTGGCTCGTGTCTTGAGCCAGATCCTTTACCTTACATGGCTCCGGATGCGTAGTATGATAACATTCAAAAATACTGCGTCAGCTCTTTTCTTAAAATCGCTTTTCTTGTGTTTCAAGCTTCGTCTGCTTTGAAAATGTGACCGAAGTGACGAGTGAAAGAGGATGTTCAGCTGCAATTGTACTCTTTTCAGCTTTAGAAATTAGGAAGCTTGAAGCTGAACAATGACCCAAAAAAGTGAGGGAGATTATGTGAAGTGTGAAACCCAGACATAAAAAGAGAGAGAAAGACATCTGGAGCTCTTTCATCTGGCTTTGTTTTATTGAAGTAACCTATTCAGGGGGTGGCTTTTGACAGGCTGATGTTGTGCAGGCCATAGCGACTGTTGCTTTAGACCTTGTGTGCTTGCATCACGCTGACTCAGCACTGTAGGAGAGAAAACCAAGATACACAGAGACGCTAAAAATGCACGTTTTTTTGTTTTTTTTTCTCCACTGCTTTTGAACTCACAAACAGAGCCCTGCATCATTCCATTCTCACTGTTCTCGTCTTTGTGTAAAGTGATACCATAGACCTGGATTGTACCGAACAAATGTAATCCTGACACATTTTAGAGGAGTTTTTGTGGCTGTGAAACAATATTTGTAACACAGATCTACCACTGGCAGCTGTCTATACCCTCTGTGGCTTTTCAGATTTAGCCACAAAGCTGGAAAACATCCCAAACTCCCACATTACACCTACCTTCTCACATTCTTTCAACCTGCCTATCGATTCTTCCTCCATTTAAGCAGAGTTAAAAACGAGATGACTCATTTCTTTGCCGAGTCCATTGCGTTTCATGCAGCGCTGTTGTACAGTGAGTCTGGTGGCTTTCAGTCCACCTCTGCACAGCAAAAGAACTCCATGTTCCAGTTTGGTGAGAGCGGTGCACTGAAGCTCGCAGATGTATCGACGTTCATTAGCAACACACTGGCTTTTGTCTTTGGCAAACAACATAGAGAATGAACAGTTTGGGATCACCATAACATCTGTAATATCTTTTTGTCATGATTATAAACAGCAATATTAAAGATGAAAGCGCTAGTGTGCAGGAAAAAATGTAAGACATGCACAGCTCCTTAACAGAGAAGCATAGTTCTGCAATTGTACAATGTTTACATTCCTAGCCATTTAGTTTAGAACAGTGGTGTCAAAGTCAAAGTATTGAGGGGCCGCAGTAGTAAATAAGAAGCATTACAGGGGCTGAAGACTGTGACAAATCCAACTAATACCCGTTGAAATCCAACTAAAAACTGCTCAAATACAACCGAAATCTGTTCACATCCAACTACAACCTATTTAAGTCAATGTAAACCTGTTAAAATCCATCTAAAACCTAAAACCCCAAAGATATTACCATTGAAAGGCCATATAAAACATTGCAAAGGGGCCGCATTTAGCCTCCGGGTCTTGAGTTTGATATGTGTGGTTTAGATCTATACAAGTATTAGTATTATGGTTGAATTGCTTTTAATTAGATGAACTTTTTTTTATTTACATTGCAAGCTGCTAGCCCTGAATATAAATTCCATTTGTTTGTGTTTTGCACATTGAATGATAATTATGTAACCCTGAAGCAGAAATGGAAAATACTCATTTATTCTAAATACAGATTAAACACTCCTGCATCACAGCAAGAAGGTCGTGGGTTCGAACCCCGGCCCGGCCGACTCTCTGACTTTCTTTAAGGAGTCTGCATTTCCTCGGGCTTCCTCCCACCGTCCAAAGACATGCATGTTCAGGTAAACTGGCGAATCTAAATTGCCTCTAGTGAATGAATGTGAGAGTGAAGGGTTGTTTGTCGCTGTCTGTATCTAAATGTCATCCCTGTGACTAACTGGCCATTGCCTCAGACCCAAAGCTGCTGAGATGCTATATAGGCTCCAGTCACCCTCCACCCCCAATAGGACTAAGTGAAAGGAGATGAATGAATTTAAGATAGGGCTATACCCGTATTGAAATTATTTTCAATTAACCTTTTTTAATCTGCAAGGAGTAATGTAAATTGTTCTTCAAATGAACTGATTCAGACTTCATCTGCCATAAACTGATTGAGTGTACAGTCTTATTCAAGTTGAGAAAAAGGAGTTCTTGTGGTGTATTTATCAATTTAACTACAGTATTCAGTTATTGCCCAGACCTTTGAACCTAAATAAAAAAAATCACCTGAGTTTAAGGGAAGTAGTGTAATAGGTTGGCCCTAATAACCATTTTTGGACCGGCGCATTGCAAAATCTGCAAAGTGGACTGCCAATGACTTTAAAAGGTCATTTTTTAAAAATATTTTTCTTGAGAGTAGATTGTTGTTCATAGAAAATGTTCACTAAGTTACATTACCAAAAGCACATGTGGAGTGAGACACCTTCTTGAGTTTCAAATGTCAAGTGTGGCTTCCTCTCCGGGTTTTATACGATCAAGTAACAAAACTGACTTGACTCGACATCATTTTCAATAAACCCTAAATCTCCAAAATGAACAAATCGTAGTAACACTTACATATTTTTCTGTTGGCCTCTCAATAGTTGCTCTTATCCAGGCCCGTAATATGGTTGTTAGCGCTAACACTAATGCGCCCACTCTTGTAATGAAGTGGAAAATAGAAGCGCTCTTAAGTCAGCATCAACACCACATCCTTTAACTCCCCACAGAGTCCGTCAACAAGTCCGGCTGTTTCTGTGAGCTGTCAAGCGAAGTCCCAACAGATTTAAGCGTCCTTCTGCTGCACATATTTAGGTGTGAATTATTAAATGAAACGCATCACTCGGTTGCCTAGTAACCAAGCCACTCCATTAACCTCTTGGTACACTTCCACATATGCGAGTTATGTAAAGTGTTATCAAACAGAATATCCCTCCATCCACTTGGACGTCAAGGACAGATACGATAACAAATGAATTAACACGGGGTTTACATGCTCAAGATTCAGTTTTTTGAATAAAGGAGTATAAAATGGATTATTGAAGATATACAGAATCTTACTTTTGGTCTAGTGTTTCAGCAAAAATGTACCCCTTTCATTTGGGATCATTAATTGTAAGAGCGGGTGCCTTTAGAAATGAAAGCCTTGTAGTAAATAAAAGGATGCTTTGTAATAAATGGGGATGAAGGACAGGTAAGGCTCATAAAGCCAACAATCAACATCAACAAAACCCTTTTAGTGATTCATTTACCTTTTCATTGACTCATATACCATTTAGTCTCCAAGAGTCGAAAAAAGGAAGCATTTTTGTACTTAAAACTGACTGTTTGTTAAATTTAGTAGGATTAAAGGTCAATTCTACTTACATTACAAAAAAGTGCTTTAGACTGTTTATTATTGATTGACTCTTAGCGACAGGTTGGAAACAGTTTCATTTTGTTTGCATCTAATAGTGTAACTATTACATCATGTGCCTTGGCATCCAGTTTTTATCACAAATGCTATTTTTTCTCAAGTGTTTACTTTATATGGATTCCCATTAGCCATAACATCAACAGTGGCTACTCTTTCTTCTTTATGCAATAAAAACGCAACATTGAATACTAAATCATGAAGTATCACAATAAATAATCACAATACAGACATTGTAGTACAAAATATCACCATAAAAAGTTCCAATGCAACAGCAATGATCAGTTCAATGGTTCTACACTCTATTTTTAGCTCCTAGTGATATGTAATCTGGAAAATGACGATGGGAAAACTGTTTTACCGTCACACTGTCGGTAAAAATATGGATATGTGCAGAAAATTATATCACCCTCCATATTTAGCGTAATGCCATTCTCCATATCAGTTAATTACATATGTTGATATAATACAAGAAGAGACATGTCATTTATTATCTGCTCTGTTATCAGTCAGGGCTGTGGATGTAACAGCACTCGGCGCAGTTTTACCTTGAAGAAAGGTCACAGCTAATGAATAATAATGAGTTGTGCAGGAATGGGCAGCAGATTGTAATCCGTGTTCACATGTAGTGGTTTCACTTGTAGCTGGTGGAATAAGTCTATTTGTCTATAGACTGAGCTTGGTGAAGGTATTTGAGGAACGCGATACTAAGATATATATATATAAATAGTCATAGATTAGAGAATTGAGAAGGGCTTCACACACTTTGACTAAACATCCGTCGCAGTCGCGTAGTAAAACTTGAGACGGCGCTGTTATCACCTCGCTGCGGTGTTACAATACTGTTAAAGCGTCAGTGCGGAGCGGGTGTCGCTACCGATGTTAATGAGCGTAGGAAATCTGGGATGCTCTTCTTGCCAATGTGCAATCCCACCAAGAGATTTGGACAAGTAGGTACAAGAGGATTCAAGCAGCAAGCGCAGATTTTTGGAAATAATGACCCAAAGGAAAAGGGGAAGTGCAAATGAGGGCTAGCTCCAAAAAAAACCTGACTCCCATTGACTCTAATTCAAAATGTGCAAATATTAAGTCAGTATTTTTTCTCTTTCACTCTCCTGTAGGTGTTCTTTATATATGCCTTTTATAAAGCTAAATCAAATCAGCCTGTGTGAGACATGATTGACCTCTCACTTGATTGCAGCTAGATTGTTATGCACTACAGGCTTTTTTTTTCTTTAAGGTGCATTGCGTGGTAATCATTAATCAAATCAGCAACTGAAACAAAACCTTTTAACAATGTGTAACCAACTGAAAATGGTGCTCTTTATTGTCCTTTTGGTATGAAAAAAAGTAATTTAAAGCTGTACTGAACCCTTTAATTCCTGTTTCTTAAAATGCCCAAATTGGACTGATCCTGAGATCACATTGAAGTTTCTTTTTATTTACTTCAGACATTTATACAAACAGCTTTAGTTTCTACATAAAGATCTCCTTTTTCCACTGGGTCGACTCCAGCATGTCCCCGTAGGGCTACCATAGATGCTCACATGCTGTAAAAAGGAGGGATGTGAGATGTGATTCTGCAATATGCAATTTTAACACCAGAAGATGCCAAAAACTGTATAATACACTATTAAACATATGATGGATTATACTGAAAAGGGTTTAATCCTCTGTAAATATGGCTAGTGTCAGAACTAAAGCGTCTAATGCACACATGTCAAACTCAAGGCCTTAATGTGGCCCTTTGCAATGTTTTATGTGGCCCTTCAACACAGTTAGAAGGGGATATTTTTGATATTCAGCTTTGAATTGGATTTCAACAGGTTTTAGATGGATTTGAATTTTGCAACAAAGATAAATAAATAAATAAAGCCTGTTCAAATCTGACTTAAATCTGTTTAAATCAATGAAAAACCTGTCCAAATCCAACTAAAACCTGTTCAAATCCAACTAAAATCTGTTCAAATCTTACTAAAACCTGTTCTAATCTAACTAAAACCAGTTTCAGTAAAAGGAGGAAATGAATGTTAAAGCTAACTTTTATAAGACTCAAATGAAGATGAAATATCACATTGAAAATTTTATAAAAGCTTCCTAATGTCACCATCTTTGGCCCCTGACCGTTAGCATTATTAGCTAGGAACATCTAACTTTCTTATTGATGAGTTTTCATCTTTGTCAAAATGGATTGCCTTTCAGCAGCTTAAACATGAAAACCCAAAACTCCCCCTCCCCAGACGCCTCTTTAGATCCATTGAGGGTTAAACTGAGGCTTTTCCCAGGCCAGCCAGAGACATTAGCATCACTTCTGGCTGCATAAAATCTTTCTACAGCTTTACATCACCGTTGGAAATGTACGTAGATGCTAGTCTGTTTATCCATTCATTTTTACAGTCTATACAGTTACAAGGGATGTTAAAAGAAAGTGAAACCCAGACACATAACAGTCATACTCACTTCGTTCAACATATCCTCGTTGAACCCTGGACAACAATTCCCAATAGAAGGAAGCAAGGAAGGGAGTTTTCATTCTAGGAGGCTACGTCCTCTCTGTAGATTTCTGTATTGGATTTGCGGTGGACAAATGTTGCTGAGTTCACTTTGCTAGAGAAGATTTTTCATTGCAGCTATTGACTGTCATACCCCAAACCCCTTTACACTGTACAAGTATTGATTTTGTACAGGAGTTTTATTCACTGCTTGCATACAGCCCAGATATATAGCATTTTCCTTGCGCTGAAAAATCACACTGAAACACAACTCCAGGCCATATTTTAGCTGTATTCATCACGCGTTTTCTCTCCCACTGCGTCCGACTCCCTGAAGCCTACAACAACAGCCGCCCTGACCTCAGTCCCCTCTGTGGATGCCCTCTTTACACCCACACACTCTTCTGCACAGTGGGATTTTTTTTTGTTTTTTTTGTTTTGAAGGACACTCTTCTTTCTACTCTTCATAATTAAACACATTGAGAGCGCTTCTGTCCTTGGAGACGGATTTATAATGTTGTGACTTTGGGCGACGCATCAACTTTGTAGTGGAGCTCCCAGCTGTATTTTTTTTTAGTTGAACATCTGAAGAGAAAAACGTTAATGTATAATTGGCCGTAGTGGTTAGCGGTTTGGATAAAAGTTACGGAGGCGGTCTTTGGAGGATATGTAGCTCTCCACAGTGAGGTTTTAACGACAAGTGCTCGGGCCTGAGCTTGGAAGGGCCTCTATTTAACACAGATGCTGCTGTAGCTCTAGGCTCAGGCTGATTAGGATTTTTGTTATGCTCCAAAGTGGGCTCAAATACACTGGTAAAATAACCAAATGAGAATCATGCCTTTGTCACCAATCAAACTCATTATCGTCCCCTTCTCCCTTGTAACAGTCATTTCATTACGGCTATAAAAGATTTGAAGACTCTGCAGACTCTTCCCGAAGCAGTTTCATCTGTGGTATTATTGTTTTCCAGCAAATAACTTCCGTGCTTGAGCTGGAGAAGAAATATCAAACATGTCTCCTGACAACAGGCAAAACATGAAGAACCAAAGAGAATAACAAATCATTTTTGTATTTTTGTGTATATTTATGTAATTTCCATATTATATCAACAGGGGCATTGCATAAAAAGTAAGAAAAACCCAAGCTGGAAGGAACATGCAATTACTTTTTGAAATTATTTATAGATTATTCTGGAGTGTTATTATAGCAAGTATGGTTATAGATATGTTACAGTTAAAATGTTAATTCAAATGGAGTTATGGATAAAATGCATTATGTTTTTTTTGTTGGATACATAGTAGATATTGTTTTATTATCTGATTTATCCCCAATTGTTGGATAGTAACCCTCACCTCTCCATTTTCTCCCATGACTCTGACCAAAAATACTTCTTGTGTGCATTTCTCTAGTTTGTATTCCTCTATCTACCTGTACTACTGATATTTCTTACCCCTTTGACTACATTTGTTCCCGTTCCCTGTGTCACCTTTGTATGACCTGTGGATGCCTTTGCCTGTAGGAGCACACAAAGCAGCAGCCTGTTTGTTTCCATTAAACTGGGCCAGCACAAACAAGGCCTTAATGTGAGCGTGACTTATTTATGCATCCACATCAGATCCACCTGTCCTCCTGCGGTTCTGCTCGCTCACAGGGAATCCTGACTTCACTTCCTCCCCACCAACCAGAACAGAGAGGCCTGTCCTAAAAATAGGAGCGGTTGTTTTCTGCCAATGGCATACTTTCTTGACGCAACAGACCTCAGTGCACCCGTGTGTTTTCTTCTCTTCTGATCCGATTCTTGTCTTGATCCACAGCAGTACAAGATGTACACTAGCTGTCTTTACTGCAGCACTGCCAAGACTCACTTCTGGCAAACACAAAGGTCACCTTAACCTGGCGCTGGTCGAAAATCTCCCATGTCCTGTCCTAGACTTAAAGGAAATCAGTGCCAAGCCGTTAACCATGTGTTTGAGTGTGTTTTCTCACATTAAGAATTCACAAATGGTGCATTATTCATTAGGTTCAGTAACTTTTGCTTTCATTTTACATTTATAAAAGCAGACTATTGGACTTTCCCTGATACTGTGATTACTGTCGTCATGACAACGGGGTGCGTGCCTCCAGTAGACGGCTTTTACTGTGGTGAATGTGTCTCTGCAGAGGCTCATTTTACAGTTGAACTGGAGAAATACAATAATCAGACTGGAGTAGGGGCTATAGAGACATGTTATTGTTAATAATGAATTAATACAAACTTCAAATGCACTCTTTAATACATGATTTAAATCACTATAACACTTTACTTCCTCCATTTGCTCTTCTTCATGTGTTTCATTGGCTGTTACTGCCTGCATTTGGTCTGAAAAGCTAAACTATTGGCAAACAGGCTATCACAGACAGTCTGGACATTGGTTCAGTTTGGTCCGATCGAGGCCACCTCTTTTTGCCGGACCAAAGAGCAGCTGTTTGGTCCGAACCACGGTCTGTTGGTTTCACACCTGAGGGAACGTCTTAAAGTCCGTACCAAACAGCAAAGGTGTGAAAGGCCTATGAAACATTTTGAATAGATTTACAGAAGAATTGTGAATGTAGAAGCCAATTGTTGCATGTCTTGCGTTGTATGTACCAGACCTCACTCTATTTAATAGCATTGGGCCCCTTTTGTTTATTAGCAACAAGTAATAAGTTGAAAATATTGAGTTAAATTCTTACCTACGCTCAAAAAAGGACAGTTTTCACTATTTTTTTAAGGGATTGCTTGAGGAGACACATTTTAGTTATCTTGTTAAATAAAATTTGGCAAATCTCCCTGACTCTCAGTGTGATTCCCATTTACGAGTGTGTCCCTGAGTGAAAATGATTGGACACTACTTGTTTATGGTGTTAAATCTGGAAGAATGGGCATCCGCTGTACTGCAACACCACGCGATTCTCTTGAGAAAACGAGAGGCAGGAAGCTTTGTAGAAGGCTCATCATCCCAGATCAATGATTAGAGTTGTTTTTCGTCTTCTCTTTTCATTGGCATTGGTACAGTCCAGGAGTCTTTCTCTGTGCCAGCCTCTTGACGAGAAAGAAGGAGCCGAGCCAAGGATCAGGCTCACAGTGATTATTTATAGAGTTGAGTGGGCTTCGTGGACGCAGGCGTGGAATGTGTCAGAGAGAAAATGCATCATTGATCAAAGCCTGCGCAGAGATCTCGTTTTATTTTTGCCAGAGTCGAGGGGAGAACGGGGGCTCGGGAAGAAAACAATAGCTTTTTACGAAAGGCTCAGAGTGCTATAGTAAGTTCCCCGCTGCTGCTGCTCCCACACACAGTCCTCGCTCCTACACAGGTGACCGGACTTCTGTGAAGAGTTGCCAATTTTAGCCTTCTCCTCTTTCTAAATAGCTTCCCCAGCCGCTCTGTCTAAAATACAGGCGTAGTGGGTGTTTGGAGCACAACACGTGGGTTTCACATTGTTGCAAGTGAAAAACTCCAGAAAGGAAAAATGTAAGCGCTGATGTAGAAGGGGTTCAATGCATGACCAATTGAAGCGGAGCGCTGCAAAAGCAAATGGATTTCCAAAAAATGTATTTGAAAATAGCAGCTTTAGAGTCCCTTTCACGTCTATTAGACTCAAAAGACACATGTATTTGAAGTTCGTTAAAGCTGAAAGTGATGCATAATTAATGGTTCTGTTCTTCAAATGGCAGTTCGGTAACAGTATGCCGTCTCAGTTGCTAATTAAGATTGCTGAATGAAATATTTCCCGACACAACTGTCTACTCTAACAAAAATACAACAATTGTGGCTGAGAAATTAGTCACAGCTATTTCTGAAGCTGGTGTAAGCAGTATTTTGGGGGGAATCTCCGCAAAATTGCCCATTGTGGGACAAAATTGTAGCTATCATGGTGTATATAAAGTGCAGCATGTCTCCAATTGAGGCTGTTTTTTAGGGAGCAGGCATTGAAATGGTGTGTACTAAAATGATCATCTCTGAAATGTGTTACAGGAGAAACATGGGAGCGGCGTGATTGGCAGCTGCTTGCCATTTATCTTCAGAATTAGTCTGGTCTGGATTTCCAAAAGGCAGTGGATGCATATATAAAGGACTCTGCAAACAGATGTTTAGACATACGACCAATCAAAGAAGCGAAGGAGGCATTCGCAAAGCCCATTTTAGATAAATGGTTCTGATTGAAGGGTTTCTTAAATGTAGAAATGCTTGTGAAATGGTGCTGACCCATTTCAGTAAGAGAAGAAAATGTCTGTGAATTAAGTGCATTCTGTATTTTAAAACTGGTTCAAGGGCTGGTTAGCTACTCTGTTAGTAATATTTTGGGTTGAATGTTACTTTACGGTTACTTTTATCTCCTAAATTTTGTTTTTCCAATCACTTTCAAAACCAAGACATATCATGTACCTTTTCTAGTCCATTAAAAACCTTTAGTCCCTGCCACTCAAAGCTTTTTTGTTCACTCATTTTCCTTTTGCAGCATTTCAAACATAAGTTTTAAATGTGTTTTTATGCTACAGTTATTATGTCATATTTTATTAGCTTGTAGTAACCTAAGAGCCCAGTCCACAATGCACCGAGTGACCTGTTGCCACATCTTTCTTAGTTTGTAAGCCCTGGGCATTACACCTGACCTTCTGTTGGGATTCTATCACACAGATTATGAACATCAATAATAGACATCACAGTTTGTCCCCTTGTGAATTTCTCAGCTCAAAAGAGACGGAGACAGACGGGAAACGGCGATGAAGGACGTGCTGTGACTTTGAGTGCATTTTTATATGAACCACATCTGTTCGGCGGATGTGCTGCTCTTTATCGGTCCCGTGTCCCATTTGGGGAGAGGAGTAAAAAGCACACAAGGTGAGGCGAGTGGGGGGGGAGAGGTGTCCCGTACTGCAGCAGCGCAGCGGCAGCTCTCCTGTGGCATTTCTGTCTCTCGCTGCAATGCAGACGACGGTCAAGGTTACGGTCAGATATCGAGGACGGCAGAACAGCTGTGAGATGGTGGGGGGAAAACTGACAGCCCCTCGCCTTTTACATGAGTGTATTTATAAAACGTCCATGCCCAGGTTTGCTTGTGATGTCTCTAACGACTTTGTTTTCTGCTCTTTAGTGCAGTGCGGTAAGTAGTCATTTGACAGGCTGTCATTTCACGCCGGCGTTGTCTGAGGTGGAGGGTAAATGCTGCGGAGAAGTGTGGCACAGGGTGACATTTGTTGTTTAATCAGCCTCTTGCTCATCTTCAGCACTCGGTCTCTTACGCTGTAACGCCGAGCTGCATATGAAAAATCCATTTGAAGTCCTGCTGGAGTGGGCGCCAGAAATTGCACGTACTATGAGAGAGCACGCACAGGAGGGTATTTGGACGGAAAGGAAGGAAAAAAACGATCAAATAACGATAACATCATCACCAGGTATTCTTTTAATGTATCGCAAATGGAACATAACATGGAGCTTTGTTTTGTGAGATTCAGTGATTCCTGTAAATTACTACAAAGTTATAACAGCCAGTACTTTTTCTTCTTGTCTCCTCGGCTCATATTGAAAGAAAGCCACAGCATTGGAGGTTTTCATACCGTGACATTTGGAAACCGTTGTATACAGTGAACGTGGGAATGATCCCCTGCCTACGACAGTGTTACAGCGATCAAATTCATGTCTCTTGTTCATAATAAGCTCTTCATGCAAATGTTTCCCTCATTGTGTATAAAGTCATTTGGTTGAGGGCGTGTGGGCTGCCTTTATAAAGTCTATCTCCCAATGACTCTCATCCAAAAACGAAAGAGCATCTTAAAGCGTCTTTTCCATCAAAGCGAAACAGTATTTTAGTTCAGTTTGGAATAGTAATCCATAATTAGGCTTGCATTTCCTCTGGGTGTGTGTGTGTGTGTGTGTGTGTGTAGGCTGGTTGGCAGTGATAGCAGCTATGTAAATACTGTGACATCATACCAACACAACACTGAAGCCCCGGAAATTAATTCAATGAAGAAGAAGAAGGGTAACAATAGAGGACATTACGCATTTATGTCGTCTTTCTTCTCGGCACGTAGCTGTTTATCACATGAACAAGACATGCTTTGTTTGAGAAACGATGCGGCGCGTGTTTTGTTGCTATACCATAACAGGGGACTGATGTGGTGCTGTATGGATTGATAGCATCCTTTGTGCAACGTTTACAATAGAAATTAAACAAAAGGCATAAACGGAGCTGAGCCTGACGTAGTTTTCTGAAGCAAAAAATGCAAAAAAAAAAATGTTACGAGTGTTTACGAAGTTAATATTAAGGCATAACTGTTGCATGTATGTTTGCAGAAATTACAATCATTTTATCCTTAAATAAATCACTTCTGGCTCCATAAGCTCTTCTCCTGTTTATCCTGTGTCCAGTGAATTCCTCTGGCCTGGTTTTGTGCCAGAGACCGAGGTAGACCCAACAGCTGCCTCTGTCAGATGTCATCCAGGAAGCGATAGATCACGTCCCACAGAGTGGAAACCCTCAGCTCGCCGTCAGTCCCACCTTAATTGTTTCTCATATCAATTCCATCCCTTCATTATCGCCGTGTGAAGGCATAGCACAAGCTAGACAGGAAAAAAGTAATTAAATCTCAAAGTGGGAGAAGCATTGATGGAGTGACAGAGAGGTGACATGTGAGAGCAAGTAATGGCAGAGTGAAAGGGCAAACAGTAGATGGAAATGACGACGGCGCGCGGGTTCGAACGCATCAATTATCTACGTTGATTCTGCTGTCGTTTTGAGTTAGATAAATACGCTTACTGCACACTGTCACATTTCACAGCAGGGAAGTGACCATGCTCTATATGATTGGCATTGGTTCAGTCTCATACGCCATCTTGTTTTTTCAACTGTTTGCATATGTAGCTCATTGCACTCAGTATAGATATCAGAGCATTAATCGCTGTAACTGCAAAGGAGCTGGCCCCATCCTCCGCAAACAGAGATTTCAGCTGTGGTACACAAGACTCATTCTCTGCTCTCGGTAAAACCACCCGGACCATCTCTGGACACGTATGAAAGCAACTCATGTGGATATTGGGCTTGTATATGTGCTGCATCCATGAATACAATTGCCAAGAGAGGAAAAGTATGACAGAATATTTGCACTCAGTTCTCCCATATGTGCATGATTTTGGATGGAGTGACGATGTTGGAGTACAGAACCCCTGCAAGAGATTGACATGCAGATAAGGCTATTGCCAGCTGGTGTGGGAATCAATCCCACAACCATGTTGCTGTGAGGCAGGAGCGCTAACTCTACTCTACTACTGTATACCATGAGGGTTTTTATAAAAAGAGCTGAATTGCCTGTAGCTGAACATCAATAGCATAAAGTACAGGACACTATGTTAATGAATGTAATGAAGAGAATAAAGATGAGGCAACAATATTTAATTAAAGCAAGTGAAAACCATCAGGGAGCATTAACATGCTTCTATCTGTTAGGAGTGCTTGTAGAAGCAATATGTGAGAGCAGCTTGGTGCAGTGTTTTTAGTTGGTTCGCTGCTGTCAGATTAGGACCCCCTGCTGTGTAGAGTTTCATTAAATTTGAACTGCAGGGCATCGTGAGCTTACGAACGCTGTAAAATTATTTAAAATGTCAGTATATCAAACACACCAGCGTGTACTGAACTAACGGAGTTCAGTTCAGTTCAGTTCATTTTATTGTCCCAGATGGGAAACTTGATTTGCAGTCAGTAATAAAATAAAAAAATGTCATTGGTACAATTCGCTAAACACCATAAATAAAGAACAAGAGTCACACGAGTTATTGTCCTGATTTTTTTACACTGGATTTTTTTCTATTATTCCCCAATGTTTTTGGTTAATTTCAAAAATAAAATATGAAGGTAGAATAATCCCATACCTCCTACTTTTCTATTACAGTGAGACTGATGTTTAACAAATGTCAGCCAAAAACAGGAAGTATAGGGCCAAGAAAATGTCTCATGACATCCACCTGCCAGCTGCCTCATCACTTCTTATTCAGGACCTCAACTGTACTATACTTGTATTCAGACAAAGGGTTGCTAAACGGAACTGATGTTGTGAATTTAATGGCAAGTGTCATTCTGTTTAGTTACACCTGCATTTAGCTTGTCTTAAGAGATAACATGGAGAGACAGAGCTTCAGCTAAAATAATACAAATGATAAAGAGATAATAAAAGAATTAGGTGATTAAAGTTAATAGCAATTAAATGTAAATGTTCACATAAACAAAAATCAAGCTGCTGGTTATTATTTACTTTAATCACATAAGTGCACTGAATTAAATGTTATTAATGTAGAATTCACATTACAATAATAAATCATACATACACGTAAAAACCTTACATCTTTTGTGCTGCATCTGTTCAGAATTGAGATAAAAATGTTAGATTTCTGAGCCTTGACATTGTGTGTGCAATAAGTTACCAGCTAGAAGTTGAAGTTGATACAGAAAGAAGGAAGATGAGGTGAAAAACGACTCATCGGATCAGCTTTGACAGTGCTTTCCTGTGTTTAACAAGCCACAGACGTTTCTCATGCTGTGACTGTTTGCATAAATTGTTCAACACAAACCTCCTCATGTTATTTTTACATTATGCACCCATTATCTTATCTTATATCATTATCTGGGTTTGCACAAACGCACCACATCTTTCTAGTTATGGGTTATGGAAGAAGCTCTCCCAAATGTCTCTGTTCTGTATCTGTTATTTTAATCCACAGGACAATGTCATGCATTTTTAGATGTATTGCCCCGGAGAAAGGAAATCTTGTGTGTGCTAAACTAATTAAAACAAACTGGTGCTTACTGCTTCCTCATGTGAAGAGTCTGGCGTTACTTAAAGCTAATACATAATTAACAGAGCAGACAGGCCATCATTGAGTGAGAGTTTGATTGACAGGGGACACCTTGCCTCTGGATGAAGATGTCAACCGAGCGATAAGACGCGACGCTGACGAAACCTAAACAGAGTCGGCGCGTCTCTTCTCTTTGTCATGCCTAGCAACATGCACGCTCGTGTGCACCCGTATACACGCTCAAAGTGACCTGAACACAGCCCGTGAAATAGGTTGCACAGGAAATAATTGGCCCCTTTGGTGATGTGAGGGGATGGAAAGCATGACGATACGGGGAGGTGTGATAGAGCAGCCACCGGAGAGACTGACATTGGCAGCGTGGTCATGGGCTTGTGAGCATTCAAATGTGTGGAGAATGCACAAGACAGTGGTGATTTATGAGCAAACAAAAGAAGGTATTGTGATCATATTGAGTTGGTTTGTACAGGCACAATAGGATCCTAACAGTGGCGGCTTATTTGTGTGGTTCCACAGCTCGATAACATTGACCTCCACTTTCTCCGTGGGCCAGTAATTAGTGAGATTGTTCGGTGCATTTTGCCTAGTTCAGAGTCCTATGGGGATTTTCACAAAGAAACACAGTTAACGGCAAAATCAAGGCTCTCCATTCGAAGCACAAAGAGAACGGAGCACGGCCGAACACCTGGAATGAAAATGTAAGCCACGTAAACCGTTCACGCAACTCCTTTTTTGTAATGTGACATGTTCTCTCTCAGACTGTACGTTTTCTCGCCTGTTCACAGTACGTTCACGTCCGAAGATGCTGCTACTGTGTGTGTGACACATTGTGTGGCTTGGACTGCCGCTGTGTGAATTAAACCATCCTCCCACATGAGATTTTATTGCGACAATTGCTTTTCTCTTTTGTGTTCCATCAACCTTTCTCCATTTCAAAATCTGACAATAAGAAGAAGCTGCGTTGACGAGATAACAAATTTGTTTATCCATCTCTTCTGTTGCAAATCTATTTAACTTGTTCCACATAATATCAAAGTAAATTAGTTTTTATTGCTGTCTTTTTGAATATCGTCTAATGATAAGATGAGCTATGACTATAGTTTGACTGGGTCATTACATTACACTACTGTCTTTGCCCCAAATACATGCACAGAAACAGATTTGGTTTATTGACCAAAGTAGCAGTCAAAGTTTGTCTACCTGCTACTGTTCCGGTATTATCAGTTGATCTTTCTTTTTTTACCCAACAGAGCGAAGCACTGACCTTTGTCATGTTTGTTACTGGGTTTTCCTTTTATATGATGCCAGATTAGTGGACTTGAAAGCCCAGTGTCTGACCAACAGAAGTGGAAATTACCCAGATATATTCATTCATTTATTTTCTACTGTTTGTCCTGATATAGGTTGTGGGGGTGTTGAGCCTATCCCACTTGCTCTGATCGTGTGAAAACCCTCCACGGTCACATTCATTCTCTATGTGCAATTTTACACTCACCATATCACTTTTCATGAATGTCTTTGGACGTGGGAAGAAACTAGAGCGCCCTGAAAGACCCCACGGTGGAAAAGTGAGGATGTTCAGAGTCCACACAGAAAGACAGTTTTCAGCTCGACCTACAACCTTCTTGCAACCTTTTTTCCTAAAACATTTTGGAGTAAATAAAGTTACTCTTACTCAAGTAACATTTCAAAATATGCTCATGAATAAATTTTACTTTCAGACTTTGCCAAATGGTGCCAGGTTTCGAGCCCCAGTCAGGACCTGTCTCCGTGGCAAAGGTGTGGACTTGGACTCGAGTCAGACTTGCGTCACAAATTTGATGACTTCCTACTTGTGAAAATGTAAAAAGACTTGTAACTGGACTCAGACTTTAACACGAAAGACTCGAAATTCACTTGGACTTGAGCCTCTGACCTTAAAAGATTAAAAGAATGTAATTTGAGAAGTAAAATTCATTTTCTTGAATAGTTTGACAGAGTTAAACCACGCGTTACTCGCATGACGCTGCCTTCAAATGCTCTCTGTAAAGCTCAGCACTACAGGACTTTACAACTAAAAGACTGATAGAGTGGTGCTAGTGTAGTAGCAGTAGTGGCAATAGTACTCTATTTCCTCAATTCATTATTGCAATAACTAATCATTACATACTTTTAACTGTACTTTAACTTGATAGATTTTGACTACTCCACCATCTCTGCCGACTAAGGCTTATACATGCATTAGTAATCGTACTTTAAAAGTCCAATGTCAGTCACAGACCATTTAAATCAAGTGTCATTCAAGCATACTCCATGTTTTCTTCTCTGTGTCCTTTCATTAAGATGCCTCTGTCTATTTGAGTATTTCACAGAAGAGGCCAGTTGAGGTCTGCCTTAAGTTGAGAGTGGCATGATTCAGATGTCAGCTTGTGTAACCGTTTTGGAAGCGATGTTGGAAGCAGAAGACGTCACGGTGCCTCGGGGTAGTGCTGGGCCGTACAGATGTGGTGCCTGTGTGTGTGTGTGTGTGTGTGATGGTGACCTCCCACCTGCTTCATCCAAATAAACCGGCGAATCAGCGAGCTGTGAAATCCTTTAAGGAAAAAGGCTTTGATTCTTCAGGTCTGGTGCCTCAACAGGAAACACAGTGGGGAGTTTTCTGAAAAAAGATTAGACCATTATTACATTTTTCATTCCCGTTGAGCAAACACTACTACAGTTGGGGAAGGGCTAGGAAATATTTGATCATTGTAAATGCCTTGTCAATTTTCAAGACATACTAGATTTTTAAATGATCTTATTAAAAGAAATGATTGTTACATTGCTCCCCGGCCACATGATCACATCCACCATCAAAAAGTAAAGGTGCAACAAGAAAATACCCACAGACCATTTGATTGGACACATGAAAAGAAAAAGTCTTTAGAGATTTAGATTTATTTAGATCACAATACATGCAACAAATCATTCTATCATTCTATCAATTCCTGTACAAGTTCTAGTTTGTACCAGCTCCACATTATCATGGTAATAGTATTTTTGTAATTCTTTAAAGCTATTCTGACCAATTACAGATAAAGGTAGGGATATAAAGCCAATCAATAACAGCCAGCAGGACGGAGTCATGTTGCGTTTTTTCACCACTTGTTTTTGAAGCCAGCAACCTGGGTTTAAATCTGGCTCAGATAAATTTGCGTCATTCCCCTCTGTTTCTATGTTTTCTATCTGCAGTGCTGTGAAAAAGTATTTGTATTATTTTTTTTTTGCACATTTATCACACTTAAATGTTTCAGATAATCAAACTCATTTAAATATTAGACATAGATTACACAAGAACAAAATGCAGTTTTTACTTTAAATTTATTAAAGGAAAAAAACAATCTAAACCTACATGGGCTCATGTGAAAAAGTGCAAATACTTTTTCACAGCACTGTATCTACACTGTCAAAGGCCAAAAAATAGTGCTGGCAATAAAACTGGCTCCTTTTCCAGTGACTGTTAAGGCGACAGATTACCCTTAGGAAAGTATTTATAACAGACTGAAATCCTTGGGGCAGTTGTTTAATTAGTTTATTGAAGACAGCTCTCCCTAAAAATGTTATCTTGAAACTCACATTGGACATTGGTGACTAAGCAGAATCGCCTAGAGCCTATGGTTTAATTGACTACAGGCTTAGTTTTTGCACTGGCTTTTTTGTCTCTAGAGTCACCCTCATGAGTCTGTCGTCTGTAGGTGCATTTTGTTATCCTCAGTGGTTGTTTGAGTTCCCAGTTTGCCTTTCCACTTTGTATATTCAGTGTTTAATGTTGCTCAGCCGGGTGAGTTGTCAGTCACGGTGCTCAGTGAAGACACTGATCCGCTGATCCTCCGGTACACACTCTGTAACTGGCAACAAGACGTCATCGTGTGGCTCTGTTCGCTTCCATCTTCACTCTCCATTACCCACGCTCCCTCGCTGCCTTATTCACCGGTCCACTTTGCGCGCACACAAACGGGGAGGCGGCTCTGTGGGCGAGAGGAACCGAGCCGTAACTTCCTGCAGGAGCCGAGACAGCCCCGGAGCGAGTGGCAGGTAGTTAGCGCTGGAGTGACAGGAAACTGAGGAGGAGCGGTGAAAGACGCAGTATGTTGAAAGCCCCGCAGGAAAAGCGTACAGGAGGAAGAGTCATGCTTCACTTACTTAAAAGCAGAGGAAAGTTTAGGATGATTTCAGGTTTTAACTTCAACATTTGACAGAAACTGCTTTAATTAAACGTTTTCAGGAAAAGCCGAACTGCAGAAGCTATGAAGCGATAAAATTGGATCTAATCAAAATCATTTATGTCTCTTCTGAACAGTGATACAAATTTAGTCAAGACACCAATGATAAACTACTATAAATTTGCACCATCAGACTTTCTCTGCACCTCCTTTACAATAATGGGTTGCCTCCTAATTTTATAATTTAAACCGGATTAATAGAATAATCACACTGGCCTATAAAAACATGTTATTGTTAATATAGAATCAATACAACCAGCTATAATGGCTATAATGCTCGTGAGGCGGCTGCACAGGAGGCATCTGCCGCAGAGTAGCTATAAAAACACTGCCATACACATAATCTTAGTGTTTATGTGTTTTTTAAACCAGATTATACCCCCCTTTCCTTTCATTGTTTGCTCTTCTTTGTGTGTTTAATTTACTGTGACTTCCTGCATTTGGAAAGTCCGAACTATCAGCAAACACACTTTCACACAAACAAACTGGACCTTGGTTCCGTTTTGTGCAAACACCACCTGTTTCTGGTTCCAGACTAAAAGAGCAGGTGTGAAAGCCCCCAAGTGTTATGTATGGTCCCAGGATTTGTTTAGTAGTTACAGTGTTGAAGTTAAAATGGCATTCAACAAGACCGGTCATGACCGAGGCCAAAGTATGAGACTGAGACCAAAACCTTCAAAAAGAAGACATAAAAATCTGTTCAATAGCAGAACTTGTAACAAAGATAAAGACGTGACTTATGAAGTATCTAGAAGCAAACTCACCTGGGAAGTGGAATGTAATGGAGGTTTAGAAACACTATTAGGGCTGAGCAAAATGGGAAAATGAACATTGGGACATTTTGAAACAATGCAATTTAAAGTTTTGCATTATCTTAAGCTAAACAATACACATTTCTTTACTTTGGCTGAAACAAACATGACGATGAAAATGAAAAAACATGAATTATTCAGTATTGTCTGGGTAATTGTCATGTCTCTGGGATAAATTGATTTTATATTTTGAGGTAATGTATTACTTTAGTCTGTTACTCACAAAGAGAGAGTGTACAGCAGGTTTGGAGGGGGTCACAGACTGCACACTGACAATCAGCGGGGATCAATCCTATGACCTTCTTGCGGTGAGGTACGAGTACAAACTCCACTGTGCACCCTTGATCTAGTCTTATTGTCGATATGTTTGTGTGCTATGGCGAGGGACGTGTGCCCTTTTCAAAGCACTATTCACTTTAAAGAACATCTCCCACAGTCATGTTCTTTAAAGTGCTGTATCATTTCGGAGAGTTATTTCCAGCGCACCGTCTTTGGCGTAGGACACTGCATGTCCCCTGGAATCTCGTGGCTAACGCTGCATTAATTGCGTCTCTGGAGTTCAGTTCCAGTGTCGTACCGCTCGATACAGTCACAACAATGATGTAAAAGACAGTTTGACTTAGCGCCGACCTTGTGTCCGTCGGGAGATTGATCCTGCTGTCTGAAAGCATCTCCTTTCTGTCGGGGAGTGTTTGACCTGGCCCGCAGCGGACGGCGGAGCTACAGGAAAAAAGAGGCGACGGAGGGAGGTGGGCAGGTTTACCAGAGTAACTACGCATCACCGCGGCAACAGCGGCAACAGGCGTCCGAGTCGGAGACATTCGAGCTCTTATACATACACGCATAGGCTTCGCTAGTACTACTGTGCATCATGGAGAATGGAAATGTAAAACAGCAGAAGGAAAACAAGTCGAAGAACGGCTTTGGATGGATTGCGTCCTAATTGACTGTTAAATGGTGCTTGAGGAAACATGTTGTTGGCTGCGTTCGGTTTAGAAGCTCGAGCTGAGGTTAATAGCCTGATCCCCTAATTGTAACAACCTGTTGATGAGACGCACAATTACCCTCTCGACTTTTGACCCCTCAGCACTTACTCGGAGAAGGCCTGGTTGCAATCACACGTTGTAGCCTTTGCACCCAATCAGCCTGTTTTCTGTCTCGTAAATCCTCACACAACCCTTCCAAATCAACTGAAGTGAACCATCATTTCTGCTCAAGAGAAGCAGGGTAACTTTAAATAACGGTGGTAAACGCTGGGAATTATCTTGCAGTTCTGTGGCCCATCTGTCTCTTACAAGATCTCTTTAATCTCCATAAAGAAGTTGAAATAGAGTTATGCCCCAGCTGAACCAACAGCACCCTCCTCACTCTTGTGGTCTCGGCAGAAGCTGCATACATTACCATGTGTTTGTGGCTCTGGGCAACAGTGCTCATAATACATGCATGCAAGGATATCTGGAGAGGAAATCCCAGTGCAAAAACTTGTCAACACAAGCTGTACAGTTCTTTTGCAAATTCGAAATACTTTAAATTAAGCATACTCGTAAAAATACAACTCGTCGGCCGTATTTTGAGATGGAAATGGAAACTGAACTGGACCCTTTATGTTGCCGTAGACTTGATGATGGTCCCTGTAGTTTAGTATAGCATCCATCTGTAGCTAAAGATCATCAAATCGACGTTTTCTAAGGCGAATCCACTCTGGTCGTCCCTGTTAAGTGCAGCTTTTGGCCTAGTTTCCTGAACAGATGCACATTCAGGTATTCAGATTATGCTTTCTTCTCCACAAATGGACACAAGACAGGTCTTCCATTGTCGTAGAGTGCATGATGTTTTTTTCTCTCTCTTAGGTGGTGCTTTGGAGACAGCTTTTGACTCCATTTATAGAAGGTCTTTATTAGGCCTCTATATTTTCCTCCTATACATCTTTGATACCAGCCACTATACAGTAGCATTAAAGAACACTATTGCACGCTTTTGGTGTTTTAATAATGTGAGAGCCACAGAGCTTGTTTGTTTGCATAGATTAGATTCTGAAAATAGTTTTTGCCACCTCAAAGATTAATTATTATTATTAATTATGAAGTTAAGTGATACTGTTACATAAAGAGGAGACATAGAGGTTGTTCAACAAGGGCAAGACGGTGAGACGTGCATGTCATTTCTGCGCTTTTGCATCGAGTGTAGCCCATTAATCGTGACAAGGTGCCGAGCGTCATCCGGCTGTGACCGTCAGCTCTAAGATGGATAGCCCTGAGGTGTTTCATGTGGCTAAAGTTGAACCATGCTCTAGAAAGATCCATCAGACCTGTATAGGCAGCCGGTGTCTGGGGAGAGACATACTCCTCTGTCCCCTCGGGGCCGTCGTCGTCTTTGTAGCCGGTTATATTTCTCCTAAACAGGACGTGGAGCAAGGAACATGGGGAGGGAAAGAAGTTAAACGGCTTTGATTATGTTTATGTCACTGTGATCTACACAACTTTGTATCCCGGCCGTACAAGTCGGTCCAAGTTTTAACAATAGCTGTGTTAAAGTCTAACTTGTGCATAAATCTGAGTTTAAACTTAACATACTATTCTTTTTGGCATGCATTATTCAACAAGCCCATTTTCTAAGTCCTAAATCAGGCCATCTGCATTCAGGGTATCTAAGCTAACCTCGGCCCTTTGTCGAAGTAGGACACGGCGGCGCCTGCTCGCTGCCAGCTACGCTCACACAAGTATGAGCACAAAAGTTCAGCCACGTTAGAGCAGCTGGTGTGTGGAGGATCTCTTCATGTGCTGCATTATTTTAACTTTTTATTTTGGTATTTATTCTAGAGATTTTCAACGTATGCATTCAGCCCACAATATTAATATTTCACAAGAAAATCTGCCTAATTTGTGTTACATAACGTTTCTTTTTCAATTGTTAAGGTTTTTGAATGATGCCAATTGTATCCCTGATTGTGTACGCTGTCATTACAATGAGTTTACTCATTCAATACAAAACCTTTCTACTTACCTTTCAGGGTGACCTTTCAAACTCACAGAAATCATCAGTTTGTCCTGGACAATCTGATAAACCTGGAAATTTAGAAAGTAGTTTTGCAGTCAAGGAAATTTTAACTTTGAAATGTATTAAAAGTTTAATTATTTTCCAAATGACATGTTTAAACCTCCAGGTATGTTCTTTGTAAACGCATTGGAGCTTAACACTGATTTTTGACCCTCTAAGGCTGCTGTAGTTTAAACCAAATCAACATTCAGAATAACTCCTGGTGGCCGCGTAGAAAATAAAGAAGTAAAATGGAAGATGTCACAAAATATTTGACCTTAAATGAAAAAATGTTACCTGAATTGTCAAAAAAAAAAGTCCCCAAAATGCGTCTTGAAACCACTGTTTTTATATCATTTCTAATTCAGTCATTTACAAAGAGTGAACAAAGACTAAGATTTTTTTTCTCTTGTTTTTTTTTCAGGATGGATCCAAACAGAAGCAAGTGAGGAAGAAGACCGTCTCCTTCAGCTCCATGCCAAGCGACCGCAAAATTAACAGCACGGCGGCTTGCATGGCCTTCATGATGGAGGGCTGCGAGATGAAGAAAGTGCGCTCCAACTCACGCATGTACAACCGCTACTTCCTTCTGGACCCTGACATGCGCTGGCTGCGATGGGAACCGTCCAAAAAAGACTCAGAGAAAGCCAAATTGGAAATCAAGAGCATTAAAGAGGTCCGCTTGGGGAAGAAAACTCCAGTCCTGCGCAGCAACGGCCTGTCCGATCAGTTTCCAGATGAGTGTGCCTTCTCGATCATCTACGGGGACAACTATGAGTCCTTAGATTTGGTGGCCAGTACGGCGGATGTGGTCAGCACGTGGGTAATGGGACTGAGGTATCTAGTGTCTTACGGACGGCACACTGTAAACATGGTCGAGCCCAGCCAGCCCAGTCTACGAACATCCTGGATCGGCTCTGTGTTCGAGTTAGCCGACATGGAGAAAGAAGGCTACATAGACTTGTTCAGGGCCACCCAGATCATAAAAGGACTGAACCCTGGCATGAAAGAGTCAAGGATAGAGCTTAAATTCAAGGAACTGCAGAAAGCGAAAGACCAATACGGAGAAGCAATTAACACGGACACTTTTGTCGAGGCGTACTGTGAGCTCTGCACTCGGCCGGAGATTTTCTTTTTAATGGTACAGTTCTCAAGTAACAAAGAGTATCTGGACAGTAAAGACTTAATGCTTTTCGTGGAGGTGGAGCAGGGAGTCGAAGATGTGAGAGAGGAAATGTGCAGAGAAATAGTTCAAAAGTTTGAGCCGTCGTCCGAGGGCAGAGAAAGAGGATATCTCTCAATAGACGGCTTCACACACTACCTCCTCTCTTCCGAATGCCACATCTTTGACCCTCAGCACAAGCGTGTCTGTCAGGATATGACCCAGCCGCTTTCCCACTACTACATCAACTCGTCCCATAATGCATCCCTTCTCGAAGACCATTTCTGGGGCTCTTCGGATATTAGCAGCTACATCCGAGCTCTGAGGATGGGCTGCCGCAGCATCGAGGTGATTGTATGGAACGGCCCTGATAATGAACCAGTGGTTTACATCGGGAGCTCTGTGGCCTCGCAGTTAGCTTTCTCGAAGGTCCTGGACATTATAAACCAATACGCTTTCGAAAGTTCAGAGTATCCCCTTATACTCTGCTTGGTGACCCACTGCTCTATCCCACAACAACGGGTCATGGCCCAACACATGAAGAAGATCCTCGGAGACAAGTTACACGTCGAACCTCCCAATAAAGAAGAAAACTACCTTCCGTCTCCTGAAAAACTCAAAGGCAAAATCCTCGTGAAGGGTAAGAGGCTGCCCCCTAACTGCACGGACAGTGAGGGGGATGTGACGGATGAAGAGGAGGGTCTGGAAATGTCCCGGAGAGTTGGAGCTGATGAGAAAGACCAGCTAAATGGATTAAGCTGCAAGAGACTCAGACTTTGTAGGGAGCTTTCGGACCTCGTGTCTCTCTGCAAGTCGGTTCAGTTCAGGGACTTTGAGATCTCTAAGAGGGAACAAAAATACTGGGAGATTTGCTCCTTCAATGAGGTTGATGCAAACCGATTCGCCAATGAGTTCCCAGAGGAGTTTGTGTGTTACAATAAACGCTTTCTTTCCAGGGTATATCCCACTCCAATGAGAATCGATGCCAGTAATATGAATCCTCAGGACTTTTGGAAGTGTGGTTGCCAGATTGTGGCCATGAACTACCAGACCCCAGGTTTGATGATGGACCTCAACTTGGGTTGGTTCAGGCAAAATGGCAACTGTGGGTACGTACTGCGACCAGCCATTATGAGGGAGGAGGTGTCCTACTTTAGTGCCAACGCTAGAGACTCATTGCCAGGAGTTTCTGCCCAGCTTCTCCACATAAAGGTCATCAGTGGGCAGAATTTACCCAAGCCTCGTGGCTCTGCTGCTAAAGGCGACGTGGTGGAGCCCTATATCTATGTTGAGATCCATGGCATCCCAGCCGACTGCGCAGAGCAAAGAACCAAGACTGTGTCCCAAAATGGAGATAACCCTATTTTTGATGAGAGCTTTGAGTTTCAAATCAATTTGCCTGAACTGGCAGTGCTTCGCTTTGTGGTCTTAGATGATGACTACATCGGAGACGAGTTCATTGGCCAATACACCATCCCGTTTGAGTGCCTACAGCCAGGCTACAGACATGTTCCCCTTCAGTCGCTAACAGGGGAGTTTCTACCAAACACTACGCTGTTTGTTCACGTGGCCATCACCAACAGACGAGGCGGGGGCAAGGCGCATAAGAGGGGTATATCTGTGAGGAAGGGCAGGAAGGCCCGCGAGTACACCACCACCAAGACCACAGGAATCAAAGTGGTGGACGAGCTGTTCAGAGCCTCCACTCAGCCACTGAGAGAGGCCACAGACCTCAGAGAAAACGTGCAGGTAAGATACAGCCCTCTCAAAATATAATACATAAACAATACACCGAGGAATAAGAAGCAAAATAAATACATTTACAGATACAGGTATACAGATGACAGAACTGTTATCCATTTAATTTTGGGGAAAATGTCATATGTACCTTTTTGGCTTAAGTGATTATAAGCAGTTATATACAACTGAACTCAATCTGCAATCTACCACTGAACTATACCAGGTATCAGAAATCATGAGTTTCTTCTGTTCACTGATGCAACTCCAATCCTCCAATCCATATTGAAATGGGACAGATCAGCTGCAGGGCACAAATCAATGGTGAAAAATTGTTATATCAAAGCAGGCTTTGGTTTAGACAAAGAAGTACATGACATTTGCTGACAAACCTGACAAAGAGAAAGTAAAATGAAGATGGAAACCACTTAGAAGAGCCTTTTGCTTTGGGCTATTTTTAAATCCTTTCTCTTTCACCTCGGATCTGTGATTATATCTGGTTGCAATGCAACTCATGGTTTAATTGCAAATTAAGCATAGAGTTGCTTAATTGCAGCTTTTTGTCGTCAGTTATCAACATTCAGAGTGACATGAAGGCTGCTTTGATGACATTTTTTTGATGACAAGCTCTTTTCACACTGACAGCTTTTACAATAAAACCAAGGTTACTAGAGACTGCAGTGTTAACTAAGCCTCGTCTGTCTAGTGACAGCACTGTCATAAGGAGCAATAATAATGATTTTAGTGCCACTAATGCAATGTCATTTTACAATTAGCTAAGTAAACTCAATTTACATAACAAGCCTCTCCATACTAATCAGGGCTATAAATTCCAAGATCTCCCATTTGTCTTTAGTAACGGGGCCCTCTGAGTAATGGCACAGCAAACAAAGAGCAAAGTTAACATACATAAATGTGATTACAGATCCTGTGGCATGTTCATGCAGTTTTCAGTCATGGAAAATCACATGTGCTCAACTGCATGCTCAGAGTGTTAGACTGGAGCTGTCAGTCCCAAGACGTAAAGGATCAGGAGAGGCCCATGCCAAAAGCAAAATGCAAGACCCAAAAAAATCAAGGGACCATAATCACTTTGTTCTTAAGCTGTATGTTATTTGTGATCCTTGTGCACACATTTATTGTCTTTGAGACCTGAATTTGGATGGTCAGTGTAGGTTGCCTAGACGTTTGTATAGTATCATTGAAACTCGCACAGTTGCTATATTTTAGAATTTTAGAGGCAAATAAGACATCTTATCTTAAGAACAGCAGCAAATCTAAAGTAAAATGGCTGAAAAGTAAAAGCTTCAATGTTTTTGAGTGGCCTTGTCAAAGTGGTGGGTAGTAAACAAGCAATTGCTTAAATAAACTACAATATTGTAACAAAGCGGCCAAAATTCCTCCACAACAATGTGAGAGACTTATAAAGTGGTGGTGGATTTACAAGCTATTAAATCTTTTATTAGTTTAAATTAGTTTTGCCCAAATTTAACTCACCTGACCCTCTTTGCCGCTTAAAAAGTCATTGAAATATAGAAATGTCATGAGCAAGATGATATTGACTGTCTGAATGAAAGTTTTGATTATTATTTTTTGATTAATTGCCCCGGGTGAACCTAGAGGTGCGGTCTAACACAGACTTTAGTGAATAGATTCTGAGGTGCTTAAAATCCAATCAAATATGCTCTGCTAAGTTTGAAAATAATCACAGGGATGCCATGTGTCAAAACTGACACTTTAATCTGCCCGGCAACTCCGACTCATCTCTCATCACAAATTTAATCTTTGGGTTCGCTTGGGAAAATTGCGGAAGGTGAATAAAAAAAAAAAAAAAATGCTAATCTTTTTTTGAAGCGGATCAAACGGGCTTTTGCTGCACATTTCCGTGGGATTGAAATGTAAATGTTTCTGTTTGAAATTAAAACATAAAAGTTGATTAAATAAATAGAAAGCTTCACGTTGAATGAAGGCTTTTAAAGGTAGAAGGGCTTTTTGGAAATGTTGTCTTTTAAGATGAAGAGAAGGCTGTGGAAGGTGCAGCTGTGCGGCGCCTGGTGCCTTGGATCTAAAGGACGGCTGTGGGGCAGCAGCGTGGCCTGTAGCCAGCGAGCCATAAGGCAGCAGCCAAGTGTGATCTGGAGGCTGTAATGCTTCTCTCACATCAAGAAGAAAGCCCTTTTGTACCCTCACTCTCTTAACTTACCCCCCTCCAGGCTTAAAACCTTTGAACCTCTAAAAGCATTGCAATCACACGCACAATATGCACAAATGTACTCTAACATTTCTCTTTGAAAAGCACCATTTTGCCTCTGTATGATCCTTTTATCCTCAAATTCTCCACTTGGTCTGTTTTGAATAACAACCAAAAGGCATGTGGCTATAAAAATCACTCTCTGTGATAAACAGTGCCAGTGTTAGATATTTTCTCGTCTGGATCAAGGCAGCGAACAGCCCTGGCCTTACTGAAGTCCGTTCTGTTTTGCTGCGACCTTATAAAGTGTTGATGGAAGTTGAAAAGCGCTGCCTGTCTGAATTTCATTTGCTCCCCACTTATCAAGACTTGCCAACGTTCACTGCCCTCAGAAGTCTGGACCAGAGAAAAGAAGGAGAAAAACAGGATGAAAACAGATGAGAGAGAGGGGCAGGCACAAACAAAAGCAATGTTGTAACTGGAAACGGAGGTCTTGTTTTGGGAATGCTGGAGGGGTGCGCGGCTGAGGGGGGAAGGGACTAATTAAAAACACAAGCCTTTCATTGGGGTTGCTTTCAAACAATATGGCTTTTATTGCACGATTATTATCAAAAAAACATTCACGCATGTGGTCTCTGCTCACACATAATGAACGCTAATAGACCGCACTGAGACACAGGCAGTTCTCACAGTCTTTATACGACACGGCACCACAACGGCTTCCAACACTGTGTTTCTTCTTTTAGGACTGAACCCAGTTAACTGCACGCACACTGCCAGCTTGGTGTTTACTCAGTATGACGGCTTATTCTCAACACTCAAAAATACAACTCCTAATTCCTTTCTAAACCACTGTTCCTTTACCTTTCTGGTCAGAGTCATGGGGTCAACAGAAATAGGTTAGTCGCTTCCTTAAAGCGTTGCGAAAGGAGCTTTATTGGTTTGACAATCCAAGTTCCAGTTACTTTGACACACAACTGTTTGATAAAACCACAAAGTCTCGAAAATACCAACAAGTACCTCTTATCTTTCACCGAGCTCTAAGTTTAAGAAGCTCTCAAACTGGATAAAGAAGAGAAATAGTCTTGAGTGGCTCCACATCACTGCCTTCTTTTGAATCAAGAGTTATGTACAAAACTTAAATTTCCAAAATCATCATTTAGGAGGCAACATTTGAATTAGTATGGCTGTTTTTTATGGCTTTAAGGTATTCAGTTTGTGTCTTAATGTTCCCAAATCCAACATGGACGTAGTTTTACCACAAGAGACAATGCTGCTTAAAGGTTTTTTACAGTTTTTCAGTGAAGTCAAGCCAAGAGAAGGTTTGAATTGGATTAAATTTTAACACTGTGCTACACCGTTTCATACTGGCTCCTGATAAAGTTCTATTTACTATTTACCATTATCCGTATGAGTATTGTTTTGGTGGGGCAAAGATCAACTTCATCATTTGAAAAAGTTTGCAGGCCCCCACATTTGAACTGGGTACTCACAGATCCGCGTACAGTCACTCGCTTCAAAGACAAAGAGCCCTTTTCTAAAACGCCTCCGTACCCACTCCGGCCTGTAGTGCCCTCACCGTGTAGTGACACTCACAGCTGAATGGACTTACTCTGATCACAGTGTAGGGCATTTATACAGAGCTCAGGTCTCGGTCGCTCTTTCGAACAGTGAATTTCCATCTCCATAGTTACGTACCAAACGCAAGCGGCAACTTTTACCAATCTTATGTATGTGCTGCTTCTCCAGAAACCAACGGTGGAAGGTTTTTTACGCCACTCGCCCTCGACACTAATTAGTTTCAGATGGCTCTCCACAGCATTGTTTTTCCATTATCTAAACTTCTCTTTGTATAAACCTAATTTGGTGGTTTCCTAATCTTTCTGTTAGACACAATTTGTGACTTTGCACTTATTTAGTCCACTTTTTTGTTGTTTTTTTTGTGTCTGTGTGGTTTCTCCTGCTCTGAGAGGTGTTAACTGCAGCCAAGGCTTTGCATAAAGAGGCCGTCTGTGTTCCCCTCGGTCCACAGAAAGGTCGGCCTGCGGTGGCGGGACATCCTCTTGAGTCACGGAGGTCTGGCCCGGGGAGACAGCCGGTTCCCACACTGCTGAGATTCGAGTGTGTGCATTGATTCTCAAATACCAGCACCGGATTGCTCCCTCTTAATAGTTTTCTTCTATTCTGCCTCGACATCTCTCATGCTCACTCATGCACTCCCACCAATTCCCATTCATTATCCCTTTCTGTAGCTTTCTAATGGGTTGGGGCCCGGAGTTTATGTGCTTAGGTTTGTGCTGGCAGAAGCGAAACAGCGAGCTAACCCATTGATAGGGCAAAGCCACACATCTGAATGCAAACTACTGTTGTTACGTGCAGCCACTACGTTATGACTAGCAAAGGAAAGGGTGAGGACTTAGTATATCCAAGTCTGGGAGTGTACTGTCAATGAATATAAATGAGGTGGCTTTTCAAAGTCAAGCTGCTGTTGAACATGATCCGTCCAACCAGTCCTTTGTTCTTTACAAATGAAACAAATTCTTCTTAGACATTTGACAGGAAAGGAGCACAGGTTGAATCATCAAACCTCGAGGCTCGAGTTTTAGCTCTTAACCCGACATCATAAAATCAGGATTCAATTAATAGGCCACACATTTACTCGTCATTATTTATTATTCAAAGGGAAGCGAGGGCTTTGGTGACTCATTGATAGCGCTTCAAAACTGGATGGTGATGCTGCAGTGTGAAAAGACAAATGCACATATCAATAATTTGGATTTCACCTTTGCAAATGACTGTTGGGTAATTTGCTTGCAGCTCTAGGACATATTTTGTGGGTCCATTAAGCTGAAGTCAAAGGCATATTAACTCACCAAAAGAACCTGTTACCTGTTGGTTAAGAGAGATGGGAGCAGGGTCTTGAGGCCGCATCTTCTGAGGTACCTGAAGTCCAAAAGGAGGGAAAAATTGGGCTCTTGATGTGCACTCAGATGCTCTACCTCTGTGCCATATCCCCAGCTACTCATGAAAAAGCACTTACAGTACATATCTGTTAAAGTCAGTGAAAGCAGATGATGGGAGCCCATGTCTAATCTGCAGTACTGAGCTGAAACCCAATGTTCTCTGCTTAAGTGGCATTGTATTCCCTGCATTTGATATCTTCCTCCAGGAACAGCAAGTGAAGGGGGATCTGTTGTTAAATGCTCTGCCACCATGTTTTTTTTTCTTACACATTTACTATTACACAGGCATTACTTGAGTTGAGATCTAAGATGTTTAGCTGTGAGCAGTGACAAATATTAAGTCCAAGAGTTTGTGTCCTACATACCATTATACAGTGGTGGGAAGAGGTTTTTGGACACCCCATGCATTTGTGAAGAATCATGTTTTTTTTTTTGTTTTTTTGTATTTTTGTTCAGGTTTGAAACTTATTTTTTGTTATTTGTTGTCCATGTTGAGAACTGACAAATTGAAAGGTTTTTTGGGGGTTTTTTTTGGTAGTTTTTATTGTTAACAGTAAACAAAAAAATATAATTTGGATCTGTTTGTGTCTGTCTAATGCATCCACACCTTTTGAAACACAAAAAAGATGTCCACAAATATGGAAAAAAATCATAATCACAATTAATTTGGTCATTATTGAAATCACAAGTATTTTACACAATTACTCATTTTCTTTGGAAATATAGATTTATTGAACAAAACAATGAACTATAAATAATATACTCAAACATATACATAAATAGCTTGAATTGAGTCCATTTAAAATGTTTGTTTTTTTTCCCAGAATGCTATGGTGTCCTTCAAGGAGCTCTGTGGCTTGACCCCGGCGGCGAATATGAAGCAGTGCATCCTGACTGTGTCCACTTGGCTCATGAACAGCGAGCGCTCCCTGAAGGTGACAGTGGATCTGAGCGAGACCTATCCCACGATGGAAGCCCAGGGTCCCGTTCCCGAGCTGCTTCGCAAAGTGCTCAACGCTTACGACATGGTAAGGGTCACGTTACAACAAAACACATCACATTCAAGAGACGTTTTTGGCTGACCAGTCTGTATCGCTGCGATTTTACACTCCTCCTTCTATATTTGGTTCGTTCTTCCACACTCGCACCTCTTGACATTGGCACGGCCCAAAAGGCGAACCGAAGAGCTGTGGTTGTAATTAGTTATCGCCCGCTGTTTCCACTCCCCTCGGTTTTCTCTGGAGTGTTGGAGTGAGCTGGCGATCTGGGTCACGAGAGAGGAGTAATGGCGCTTAGGTCACAAGTGCAACTAAACGGGCACGTCCTCTTAGCATCTGCTTTGACTGCTTCAGTGATTTGCACTAAGAATTACAGCTTAGCGCTCACGGTACAAGCCTCTCACTTTTTAGAGCTTTAGCCCAGAGACCACACTGACCGAGACCGAGCCGTGACCCAGACCAGAGTGTACCACGGGACTGAGACGAAGCCAAAACCAAGAACAGTGCATTATACATGGGGTATGATACCAGTTCTAATATTTAAACAACACGTCAAGAGTTTGCAGGCTATTGGTAGAAGAGGGCTTGCCATTATTTAAAAGTAACTCACTTTTGGTTGCATTTGAAGAACCAGGGTTCAAACAGCTCTTGGAAAACATGGAAATTTAAAGGGTTCTTGACCTGGAAAATGATTAAAATTGAATAAGCGAGTATTGTCCTGGAAGAATGCTGCTATATTTTACCCCCTCAAGTTTTTCAGGATTGTGTTGCAATTATTTTGAAACTCAATTAACTCTACATAAACTGCATAGACCCATAGGGACTATTAAGTTGAATTTTGACCCTCTGAGGTTACTGTACTTTGTCAAAAGGAGTTCCAAACAAAGCAGAAAGGAATAATCTGGATAATTAAAAAAATAAAATAAAATAATGTATAATGTATAACAGCTAATGGTGTCTTAAAAAAGTCCTAGAACACTACATACATTTCAGTGTGTTGTATTTTGTCCTAATACTGATCTTGATTGTACAAAGTGTACTGCAGCCCTGAACTATTAAAAAGACATTCCAGGAATAACATACCTTTGAAATCTCCAAATATGCTGTGGATTATTCTGTTAGAATAGGACGTAACTCAATATGGACTGAAGAAAACCATTTTCATTCATCATTGTCTCGAGGCGTGGGCCCAGTCAGCTGAATGTTTGGGTTCGCCTCCCATATATTGGCCTGTTGGCACGCTCCCCGCTCCGAAACAGAGCTCCCAGTGTTGTGCCTATCAGAGCGCATGTGTGCAAATCAGTCTGACTTCATGGGAGCCGAGCTGCCAACACCAGGCCATTGTACGAGCGCCGTGTCCTCAGTCACCCTCCTCGTGTGGGCGGCAGCCGGGGTTCACTCAAATCTGCGCGGCGTCAGCACACTGAGAGGTTTTATCCGTCAAGTGCACACTCACCTTTGTGTTACATCATTTACAGTTAATGTTTTCACTGCTCTGCGCTCGAGCTGTTTGGAACTGAAGCGACGCAGACGAATAAAGACAACACATGTTCCAACATTGTTTAAACAGATATGTGGAAACACTGTCTGGCTGAAAGAGACTGGATAAATGTTGACATTGCAACTCGGTTTAAACAGCTCTCCTTTTTATGTGCAGCATTTGTCAAACTGAAAAACATAGTCTGTGAAAGAAGAAGATGGATTCTTTCAAAATCAATCATCTTGTGCATTTTTGGAGTTTCTGGAAAGGTTTACTCACTGTCTGGGCTCACCAAAAAGCAATTAGATTTGATATATTTAGCAGAATTTTGCTTGATCGCAATCTTTAATTTGTGGGCAATTTTGTTTTTAAATAACACAGAGTGAGTTTGGAGCAACCACAAATCGAATCATCATTTAACAGATGTACAGTCAGGACTTTGCCTTGTGCTTATTGGCTTGCAAGAATGAAACATGAAATGAATGTTTAAAACCGGGAACAAAAGAGTAGTTCTCAAAGATGGGTAAAGTAACCAAAAAAAAGAAATGTTAAGTGAAATGACTGAAGTAGAAGTAGGGTTTTTTTTAAGATTTTGCCCAACACAATGAAATATTTTGTATTGATGTGATTCTGGTGTGAGTCTGTCTTTGAGCCTGAACTACTTTGGCCAAAAGTATTACTCGACCCTCAGCCAAGTCAGATTAATGCTTGACCATTCTGAGGCTGTGATTGGTCAAACAGAGTCATGTGACAGAGCCATTGGCCCAGTCAGTCTATCTTTGAAACCTAAAAAAGACAGAAGAGCACAACTTTTACAAAGGGTTAAAGTGGTAAATTACTAGCACTGTCTGTGTCTCCCTTTGTGACAACTGAATATTTTTGTATTATTATTATATTATTTTTATTAGCTTCACCGTTTATATTAAAAAGCAGCAGCAATGTGTATAAAGTGACTGACTGACTGACAGAAGCCTGTGTCCCTTCATATCAGCTTCATTGACGTCATTTCTATCCTATATGTTTTGTAATATGTTCAGTATAGAGGTCAGAGCCGACATATCCTTCTAAATACTCACAGAACTGAGAGATAAACAAAAGATCACGAATGAAAACCCACACTTCTTTCTCGTGTCGACGTGTAAGACAGTAATAAACTCTTATTACATAACCGGCATGACTTGGCAGGTCCGAAGCACTAATCATAAGAAAAGCCAAACAAGAAAAGACTTGTGACACCCCGCCATATACACACTGTATGATTCAATTTCCTGTCTTACTGCTAACAGGAGTGTGAAACTTCATTAGCCTCCTCCTCAGCGCTGCGAGGCCGCTCCAGCTGCTCCTGTGCAGCAGTGGGAGGATGTACTGCATAGGCTTATGCAGGACCACTGTGCAGCACGACTCAGAGGCAGAAATAGAGGTCAAAAGGCTGCAGACTCGCTGGCAATGTTAATGCAAATGTAGACCGCGGGAGTGATTCGGAGCCTATAGAAAGCTGCACAGCATTTATTCAGGAGACAATAAGAGGACTTTTTATCAAGAGAAAAGGCACGTTTCCACTGGGCCAGCCCGGTACAGGTCGGGACAGTCGTTTCAAAAGGGGTGCTGCTCCACTTTAGTAGCTCATCTGGTTTGATTGCAACAATATGGAACAACTATTAAAAACTGCTGCTCAGCAATGTTTACTCAAATGAAGCAGTTGTATGTCAAATATAAAAAAGCTAAATGTGGCAGGAATGTAATTATGTTTTACAGTTTTAGATAGAGTTGGTGTTGGCCTTTGCTTTGTGAATTAAAAAAATTAAAATAAAAACAGGCAATTGCAGGAGCAGAACTTGTGACGTAAAATAGTGAGTCCATAAAATAAAGAAAACTAGTGCAGCTCTCGTTTTTTTTTTTAATGCTGGGAGTCAAGCAGAAACCATCTTCTTTTACCGTTTGTTTATTGCAGCAGATTACAGCATGACGCAACACACTTTTTTATTCTAGCTAAGGGCAATGCACCTAAAGAATATCTTGTAGATCTCAGACAGCAACCCAACTTGTGTGCTACTTGCATGCTCCCACTTATTACACAGCAGCTCTGCACAACACAGTGGAAACTCAAAACCCAAACCAAACTGTGCCATACCAACCTGACCTGTACCGTACTGTTCAGTGGAAACATTTCTAAAGTGGCTGGCCCAGTTAATTTGACAGTTTTTCATTTAGGAGGTTTTCCTTTTTCCTATTTCCGAAACGCAACACTCACATAAAAGGCCGTTTCTGTTGTCTGGCATAAAATCCTGTTTACTGGGAGTTTTGTGGTGACTTTGTCTTTTATCTCTCGTTTGTTTGTTTCTGTCACACAAGGTCGGAGGGTCAGACTAATGTGCTTTTAGCCCACGGAGCTCGAACATTGCGCTCCCACTCAGAGAAGTGCATCTAGCTCTTTGACCGCTTTGTACATGAAAAATAATGATTCGTGTATTGTTTAATTAGAAAGCGTCTGTCTCCTTTGATTAGGATCTCCTCCCAGTTAAAATAATGAAATAAAGACAGTTACAGTAGATAGGGTTAAGTGGCTTTGATTGAATTACAGTATATTGTGTGCATGTAAATACTACCATCGAACAGACATAGCTTTAGCGTCATAGCTTCAAAGCCTTGTAGCCGGTAGCCCTTTGTGCTCTCCAAACAATGTTAGACAAACTGCATTATTCAACAGTGTGTCAGCTGACTTTGTTTAAGGTTAACCCCCGTGTCCTGTTTGTTTTGTAGATGATCCAAACCAGCAGAACACTGATCGAGTCGGCTGACGTCGTCTACGCCAAGCTTACACAAGCACAACGCGCAGGTATGTCACGACCTACGGCTGCGAGGCATATTAAAAATGAATCATGAATGCACAGTGTACACATCGCCGCTGACTGCTTCAGCTGCAGTGAAAGTGGAATGGGTGTAAAGAGATCAGCGAAGAAGGAAAACACTTACAAAGCTGGAGAGAAAAGAAGTGGTACGACACATTTTCGCGACAGAAGTCTCAAAGCTTCCTCAAGGACTCTTTCTTTCCTGTTAATCACAAGCTGCTGTGCTCCAGTAAATGGCACGGATCCATTAAAACACACAACAAAAACTTTAGATCCTACTATTAAAGCCATAACCATACTGAATAATGATCTAAGTAAAGGCAATAAAGCACTGTTTGTAAATGCAGTTCATGCGCATACGTTTTATTATTTATTCATTCGGTTTGTGTGGTTAATATTGAACAAGTATGTGTGAGTGAAGTCGCTGATTAGATATCTATATATAATTGATAGATCTGAGCCTGTCCTGACCATGCACCTGAATTACAGTGTATATTCTTGTACAGAGACATTAAAGAATCATATCCAAGTGCCAAGACAAATTTACAAAAGATTCAACAAAGGAAATGACAAGTGACTGGTCTATTTGCGGAAAGATGAGCCTTTTATTGACATTTCTTTCATACACAATCATAAAAGATTGAGGTTTTTGTTCATTTTGTGGAACTAAAATGTTAAAATATGCTACTTTTCCCGGGCCGCAGTAACATATGTCACTTTATACAGCTCTAAATGCCACACTGATGATAAATGTACCTTTGTTCAGTTTCTATGAAGCACAGTAGGCTGCATTTACGGAACAAAATCTAATGAGCCTGTTTTCTGTGGGCAATAAAGCCGCTCATTTTGCTTCTGTGATTACTGTAAATGCTACCTACTGTTCAAAGACCAAAAGAACAATAATTGGGTCACTTAGTGTAATTCTTAATCAACTTCGACTATCAAACACTTTTAAATTGTTTCTAAATTGACAACATGCCATGTCCCGCTCCCTAATAGTCTGAGCGACTCAACTCTGAGTGTATCCACTCCCAGAGAATTTCCATTAATGGCAGTGGCTTTTGTCAATAGGACGTGCAGTCATCCGTGAGTCAGCTGTGAGTGGTTATCATGTCAGGGGGCAGGTAAAAACACTCACAAATATCTGTGCAAATATCTTCAAGAGAAAACAGACACTGACCAAAGTTGGACGAATGTGTTGCAGAAGAGGAATGTAAATGAGGAGAAACAGAGAAGGATTGAATTAAAAAGCATTTTGTAAGTGTTTTTCAGAGGGATCTTGATTTAAGTGGTTTGGTCATTGAGGAGAGAGGATTACACTGACCATAATTAGTTCATTAGGAAAGAAATGGTTTTAAATCAAGACGTTCTGTGGCTTGCCTTCTCTGGTTTCTTCTACATTCAGAATGAATTGTTTCTCATTTTCTTCCTGATTTCAGTACGAGAGTAAATAAAGAGTCATCTCAACATTGAAACTCGCAATAGAAAAAATCTGTCTTAATTGTTATTGTACAAAATTAGGGGTTTGCTCAATACACACATTAAAAACACATCACACACCATAGCTTTTAATATAATGAATCAGTTCAGCGACATTTTGCTCATATGCGTTAGTCATGATTTCCTGATTGTTTGGGGACTGCTTTTGAAAAGAAACTGTTTTTATTGAATGGATCATAGCAGTTTGTGGGAGCCACGATTGGAAAACATTTCTGGAAATAGTTCAAAGGATGTTTGCAGCTCATGAAGGCCAATAAAATAACAGAGAAGGTTATCGAGGATTAAAGGTGTTGTAGATAACATTAGAGCATTAGCAACAGTAGAAGAGCACTTTAGTTGGATTTTTGTGTGTATTAAAGGTGCAGTGTGTCGTTTTTGGATGTGTCCCATGACAATATTGCAAATAGCATTTCCACAACTTTAAATAAACGTGTTCTCTTTAAGAATCCAGAAACAAAATTGCTTTAGGTCATAAATGTCCTAAGCCTTCTTTCAAGAGTGTGCTGAGTCAACATGAATGCACTGTTCATCCATCAGTGCTCAGTTTGTACATTCTTGCCAGATGTAGCAATAGTGACAAGATTTAGGGGGCTTTTTTTTATTACTGATGTGGTCAAATTTATTCAGACTACAAAAACTCTCAGTCATTGTTGTTTTGTTTTTTATTCATCTCAATCCTGTTTATCTGGAGCGTTAAAGTACAGATAGACTTCCACAAAAACAATAGTTTAATAACAAGAATAGATATCACAATCGGATTAACTTATTGTGGTCCGTCTTTCACATGAATTCAATGGTAGCCAGTTGGAACCTTCCTTCTGTACAAGCTTAGTCTCACCAACTGGTTTCTTCTTCTTTTGTCTTTTTGTGTAAAAGCATTTACCACCAACCCAGGATTTAAAAACAGTAAGAGTATTTGGCAAAGTGAGACCATAAAACAGCTCAAAGAAAAGACACATGTAGTGTACTTGTTAGTGTGTTTCTGTGCCGGCGTGTGGAAAGGCTAACTGGCTGGCGCATGCAAACCCAACATCCCCGGGCCGATAAGCCAATTTAAGCCTGCTATGCCGGGCTTTACTCCCTGGTGTCGAAGCGTGGGAGGCATATGCTCCACTCTCCCGCACCACAACAAACCGAGCAGATAGTCATGCTGTGCAATTACCCCGGGATGTGGGATGAACTCTGGGGCTTCAATCACGCAGCCCTGAGGTTCCCCAGCCCCTGAGCGGGAAGCAGCTTCAAAGGCGATGTCTGCAGAGTTAAGCAGATCTTAAAGCCCACACAGACATACAGCAGTGTGCCGTGTGTGGTCTGCTGCTGCTGCCAGGCCAAAGCAGGTACAAAGACATAAGTTTAAGATCTATTCCAACTCAGCATCACAGAAGTAGTCTCTATTTCCCAGCATTTCCTTCGATAGATATGGGCTGTGTCCAAAACCGCTGTCTGTCGCACTACATGGTATTAATGTCATTTTAATATTTTAACTCACAATAAAGTAGTAAAAGCAGTGAACCTCAATGGTCACAAAATGGTCAAAATATACTATAATGCATTGCAGTTTGTCAGAAGAAAACAGCTCAACCTTTTTTTTAACTGTACATGACACATTTGAATGACGGAAAATAGAAGCAAAAGTTTAAACAGTTTTGAGGAAAAAGGGAGTGGTTTCGGACACAGCCTTTGTGAACTATGACCTTATTAAGGGAAAGGACATAGGTTGGGGTGGTGGATGGGACATAGAACCATGATCATGACCATGGTAGGACCAAGAAGAAGTTATGATGTGCAATGCAGTTTTCTTTACGAAATAAGTGTCATGTGTTTTTAGTTTGGTTTAAAAAAATTTTTATATATATATATATTCATCATATTTTACACAAAATCAAACTTTCTTTTTCTAAGCTTAAAAGAGCATTGTGTAAAACTTTGTAGTATAAAGTCAAAACAAGTTTTTAATTGTGTATAATCCTTATATAAACTGGCTGAATCACACAAACTGAGCACTGCAGAGAGAAAAAGCACACGTTTCTTTTTGAGCACACATTCTTGCTGAAGGTTTAGGGCATTTATGAACAAAATTGACTTTGTTCCAAATATTTTAAAGTCAGAAGCCCATTACACCTCTTTCTACTAACACCAGATGTTGCCCAAACTGTCAAAAACTACATCCTCTGCCTTAAACCAGGTGTGGTTCTTATCTTAACATGCAATTTTGGGTTTCAAATGTTCACAGAAGAAGGCTATGCAGGATATATGCTTTGTTTTTCTTATTTAACTCAAAATATACACATATAGAAAGAAAAAATGGACTGACAAAATGGAACATTACAAAACAGAAATAAATCCTACAAACAAGCAGTTGACACAGGATTAGTGAGTATCATCTCGCTGCCTTACATCACTCAAGCGTTTTACCATGGCATTTCTATCCAGGCAGAAACTGAAATTACTCATGTAAACATAACACAAAATATCCTCTGTTATTATCTACCCTTATTTAAAAACATGTGGACTATGTTGACAGTTTTGTTTGCAGACCCTTTCATTCTGTTTGATCTGGAAAAGGACCACATAAATGCTGCATTATGTAAGAACAATAGACTAAGGCAGAGGGTTGGAGCGACAGCCCTTTGGGGCCTCAGCTGCATGCCAAACATAGCACTTTCCCCACTGTTCACTCCCACCGCTCAGCCACCAGCGCTAACACATATGCCACTCTCTCAGTAAATACACTTTCTGTACACTCACGCTTCAGGGACGTATGTTGTTGCAGTCGTTGTGGGGGCAGACAGAAATGCTTAAGAAAGTCTAAAATAACAGCTTTTTTTGCTTTTTTTGCTTTTTTTTCCGGAGACATGCTGCAGAGTAACAGCAAGCTAACAGAAAAACACATGCCCCGGCAATGACAGTGTTTACAGAGAGTGTCACATAGCTCAGAGCTGAAGGCATTTCAACTTTAGCCCTGAAATTATGTTGGGTAATAGCAAACTTAATGGGGTTCATAAAATGATATTAAGTCTTTAGCTTTGTCGAAACCAAAAAGCTTTTCACCCCAATGAACATTTACTAAAATCAATTATGACAAAATAGTTAATTACTCTCTAAATTAAAGATTCTTGTGAGGTTTTTGTTAATCAGAATGTACCATCTGTCATCTAGGTTTACTTTTAATTAAATCATTATTTTCTAAAATTAGCTCAGTCCAACTCTTTCCACTCTGTGTGAATCTGCTTCCTGTCTCACCAAACCCTTGCCGTGACCTGTTTGGCTCTGATTATTCACTGTTTATGTTTATTATTTATCAGAAATGTATTTTTTTATGCTTTATCCAGTGACTCTAATCAAAGGACAATAATGAAATGTCAGTAAAGTCAGATTTAAAGATCAACTATTAAGCAAAAGGAGGTAGATGTTACTACGTGTGGATTAACACCAGGTTTAGGAAGAGTTTCCTGTGACAGTCACATATGTGACGAGAAAAGAACCACGCAAACTAAAGGGTGCATATGTCATTTTATGGCTTTTTAGGTGACATGTGGTAACTAAAGAGCAGATGGCATTTCCACATCCTCACTGCCTCCTTTTTAGAGCATGTGAACAGCTATGACACTCACAGGGGTCACAGGGACATGCTGTTGTCTATGAACAAAGCCAGTCACAGTAGGTTTGATAGTGATTTAACAAAATCGGCTTAAGTCAGTGGTGTCAAACTCAAATTGGTGAGGGGTCGCGATAGTAAATAAGAATCCTTTCAGGGGCCAAAGATCGGGACATTTGGAAGCTTTTATTGAATGTTAAATGTGAGATTTCATCTTCATTTGAGTCTTACATAAGTAATCTTTGAACATTAATTTCTTCCTTTTATGGAAACTGTTTGTAGTTGGATTTGAACAGGTTTATTCAAATTTGAACAGATTTTAGATGGATTTGAACAGGTTTTAGATTGCTTTGAATATGTTTTCATTGGATTTGAACAGGGATTAGTCAGATTTAAACAGGTTTAGTCAGCAAGTTGTAGTTGAATTTCCAGAGGTTTTAGTTGAATTTGATTAGGTTTTGGGTGTTTTTGTTTTTTTTTTACAGGTTTTATTTATCTTTGTAGCAAAAATCAAATCCCTTAAAACCTAGTGCCAAACATATACCTTTCCAAATAGCCTTGAGTTTGACGTGTGGTTTAAGTCATAAATGTCCTAAGCCTTCATACAAGAATGTGCGCCCAAAAATAAACATCCGTGTGCTTCCCCAACAGTGCTCAGTGTGTCCGATCTGGGCAGGTATATGAACAGTAGGTAATGCAAGTTGTACTGGATTTTATGAAGCTTTATCTATATTCATGGTATTTTGAGGCAATTGTACAGAAGTGGAGTTTTGTCTAATATGTCTCATTTTCTTTTGCTCTATCCCACAGCATTTTACACATTGCGGCATAAAAGCATTAGTGGAACACATTGTACAGTGCTGGTTCATTAACCACAGAGACTAACTTGAATTATAATAGCGCAGTCAGCCTTCAGTGTTGCTTCAGAAACAGGATTTTAAAGTACGTTTTCAAAGCTAGAGTCTATAGTGAATCACACCATTGTTCATTTCCTTTATACGAAGCAGTTAATGGACCTGGTATTTATCTCAAAATCTGCTAAAACTTGGCAATAACATTCAGATTCACCCGTAAAAAAAAGTTTTAAATTTCAACTCTGAGTTTATACAGCACTTTAAACTAGTTACTGTTACAGAGTGCAATCATACTTACTGCCCATGGGGAAAACAGTACCAGTATGTGTTGTGCCAAGAGTTTCTTCAAGCCTTTTTGTACAGAAAAAGCATGACTCACTGTTCTTGAACCGCTTCAGCCTCCATAGTGCCAAACTAAAAACACTTGTCTGTTTAGAAAACTGTGTGAGGATGAGTCCACGTTCAGTCTCTTCTGCATTATTCATCTAATGGAATGCCTCCCTTTTTGTTTTGTTTTTTATGCATCTTCATTGTCAACATCTCTTTTCGTCGTTTAAGATCGAAAACATTCATTGTGGTTCATTCTCATAAGCCAAGAAGCCAAGAAATCATAAATTTGCCGCTTTTGATGGACTGACAAGCGGAGAAAGCAGCCCTTTTGGAAGCCATATGATTAGTGTCAGACTGAGGAGACAATAGCAAAACACAGCAATGCGGAGAGTGCGGGCAATTGTTGGGCATTGTGGTGGATTTACATACAATTGTAGGTTTTCTCCGTTATGATCGATCTGGCGGCTAAAGGTATAATTTTGGTGTAATGGCTCTGTGATAAGCAGGAAAAAGGTGCTATTAGAGAAAAGGCTGTCAGCAGTGAGTATGGCACGAGTTAGGAAGTGCATGCTGGTCTGTGCGCGAGAGAGAGAGCATCTAGGTTTAATTTCCTTCGATTCGACCTGACACTTTTGCCCCGGCCATTAAAAATATGCTCTGCTCATCAGCTAAACGCTCTAGTGACAAATCCCTAATCACAATGACATACAGGGCTGCCATGTGAGCTGAGGACACTAGACCTCTAAACTTGTCATTTATTTGAAAGCAAATGAAATTACTCGGGTTGAAGGAATTACTCCGGCATTTCTGTAACAACACCAGATAGCTGTGTGCAAAAATACAGCTGTCAAATGTGAAGCTAGCATCGCACAGCTCAAATTTTTTGGCCTTTCATTGGTTCCCCTAAAAAAAAAGCACCTCCTATTACATTTGAACTGAGGTGATGCCATAGCTCACTACTCCATCTAGTGGTACAAAGTGGTATAACAGCAGGGAGTGCTTTGTTGATAATCATAACTGTTTGCAAAACGTGAAAACTTGCCGTATAGTCGCTACAGATTTCTCAGCTACTTTTAGTTTGTGGGTTGCATACTTTATTATTTTATACTTATATGTTTATTATCTCTGTTGTAGGTATAACATTGCTACACAGAGATGGGAGGAATCCTTCTCTAAAATGCAAGCCAGCATTGCATAAATCAGAATTATTTCACAAGAACATGCCTATAGCATTGCTAAAGTGGCTTTGGGAGGAGTACACTAGAGCCTTAGAAACAGAACAAAACAGTCTTTTCGATATAAACATTTTCTTGAACATCACAGCTAATAAATTTACCTTGAGTTTTCTCGCAATTAAGATCTCTTCCTCAACACTGTCGATCAATGCCTCACAGCAGTAGCAATTATAACAGTAGAGAAGAGGGTAACACTTTAGAATAACTCACACTATTAAGAATTAGTTGAGTATTTGTAACAACTTCATTAATCCTTAATTCATCATTTTCAAAGTGTTAATCTAACGTTTATAATCACTGTTACTTTGTTGTAAATGTTTTAGTCGTAACAATAAACCCATGTATACATATAAATGATATTTCAGTGTATATAAACAGTTAATTAATGAATTAATTCAGTATTACACATTTATCAATGCTTAACTACTGTTTTATTGCATGAGTTAAGTGTTACAGAGAAGAGAGTGCTTTCTGAGGTTTGGCTCCGAAAACATGGTTGAACAATACAGTTTCCAAAATGATGTCTGTCAAAGAGAGAGAAACATGATATAATTGAATGTTTAATATGTTTACATGAGACTTTCTATGGTGTTTGAATTTATTAAGCATCAAACTAATACAAACACATGTGGTTAAAGTCAATCTTATACTCTCCATGCCATAAAAAACAATGCACATTCGAGTAAAAAAAATATATATTTGCAATACATTATTCTCTTTAAGTAACTGAATCCCTCACATTCACAGTCAGCACCAGGTTCATGTTGGGTTGCTATCTGTTTTTGCCGCTTCTCCTTCCTCTTTCCCTTTTCCTGTGTTCAGTTTATGCCCACTCATTATTGCAACCAATCAGTTTAATTTGGCCAGTGAGGCTGACGTGTTGATGAGGATGGAGAGGTGTTGAATGATTCCCCGTGGGCTCAATATCGATGCTGCACCATCACACACACGGCTAATGGAGGAGCAGACTCACAGCTGGGACGTACGCTCTGGCACGTCCAGATGCTCCCGCTGTGTGTTTCAGCGTTTGTCTGGTTCTCGTAACTAGGGTCCTGGTTATTATCTTGTGAGATTGTCGAATGTGGTGGTCTATGTTCTTATCCGTCCTTCTTATAACAGCTTATCCGGGGTCGGGTGGTGGAGCAGTCTAAGTGGAAATCCCTGCTCAACAGAGACATGAGGAGTTTGATCCCAGGACCTTTAGTGAGGCCACTGTGGCGTTTGCTGAGTCTCCCCATGTGTCTTCTCCGGTTTCCTCTTAACACTGAAAACATGCACAATAGTTTCCCTTTGGTTCACGGAATCCCACGAAAAAGAGGTGACTAGATGAAAATAAGATTAGAAAATGAAGGTAGAAGCAACATGTTTAAAAAATGTTGAGATACCTTAATGAAAAAAAAAAGATGCTCGTAAAGTAAGGCAAATATTGGCTGTAGAGGTATTATTAAAAAAAAGAAAAAAGAAAAATAGGTTACTAGAGGTTATTAATATAAGAATACCATATACACTTTAATCATAATGTTAAAAACCAATAGAATTAATACAGGGGTAGTTTTTTCTTTACATAGTAATTAGCTCATGTTACATTAAGAGGATTAACTAATCCATTTACTGAGTCTCAGTAATGTCACTATACAACACAGTAATTTCCTTTTATGTGGGTTATTTCCACTCTTAAAAGGTATTTTTATATAATCTGCTAATGTTATTAAATACCTGATAAAGGCTTAAATAAATGTAATTCATCATGAGCTAAAACCTTTTAAATAATAACAAACCTTAAGTGTTAGCTGTTGCGTCTGATCTGATTCTCTAATAGTGTCTTTGGTTCCATTAACAGGTTTAACTATTCACCTCGGTGAATAAGAATCATGAGATCTTTATTTGCTGTAGTACAAGGCCATTTGTCCCTCTTAAAGTTACTGACTTTTTCAACCTCTGATTTTGAGAAAATACTTTGAAAATCAAGACATACCTGTGTTTGGTCAACACAACAAGCATTTGGCTCCATCTATTGATTTTTTTAGTTAGCTAAGCCTTATGCAAGCTTCCCACATCTGAGTGTTTGCACCTTCATATGTTTCTATTCACAGTTTAACACGTATGGTTTGTTTTGCCTCATTATCTGTGCTCATAAACGCTATAGCAGTGCTTTTCACCATGCACAAGCTAATAAAACGTAGATCTGACTGCTCTGTCTCCTTCTCACACTGATTTTCAATATTGTTTTGTCCAGTCGGTTTATCAGCCTCTGTTTGGAGATTCAGTTTGATTTGATTATTTACCTCTGGGTCGGCCGTCGCATCATCATTTTGTGTTTGTGTATTTGAGAGAGCGGCTGCAGTGAATCTCATTAGGAGGAAAAAGTCTCATTTCTGTATTCAATATGCAGCCCTTCACAGAGGTGTTTGTGTCCCATAGTCTACCTTTATTTCACAAACCAGTCTTCAAGAGCATGTACTTATTTCACATTTTAGATCGCTACAGTGTGAATAAAAGGTGTAAAAAATGTAATAAAAACTGTAAGCAGCGCATATTCGAGTTGATTAACCTGTTTCTGCTATAGTCATTTGCTATATTGTCCTCCTGATAGTCAATAATAGTTGTTAGTCTTGTCAATTAGCTGATTATCTATTGCCATCTGCTGCACGGTTTGTTTGTTGTTGCTATGGTTACAAGATGGCTTAGTTGAGAAATGGGAAACCGAGTGCGTTTACATACATAGGCTGTATTTATTTACAGCCAATTCGGAAGGCAACAGAAATAAGTGACACATGAGATGGTCAAATATTTAATCAGTAATTTTCACAAAACAGGAGGTAGGTTTTGGGTGGTATTTAGGTAAGAACCAGGGCAATCGTACAAGAGAGTTCATGTCTGTAGAAGTTAAGGCTAATATGGTTACGAAGGATATGTAGCTATATGCACAAAATCAGTCATTCTCTATTCTCGTCACCAGCTGTCACTCAAGTCTCTGGCAGGGGGCGGGACGTTCAGGCCGCTACCATTTTGTCCGGATCTATTCCTCTCGAGTGCCTATTAATTCCTGTTCTGTGATTGGCTGTCTCTTCTCAGCCCTTAAAAATGCCTTCAGTGCAGAAATAAAAAATATTGCATGTTTTGTTAAAACAGTAATACATATCAGCTACTTATCAGGTGTTTTTCTTGTCTAAACATATCAATAAAACCTGATAAGTAGCCTACTTTCACTAAATAATTCACACATGTCAAACTCAAGGCCCAGGGGATAAATACAGTGCTATTTGTGGCCCTCCATTACATTTGGGAAGTGATTTTTTGGGACTTAATCAAAGGCACTTAACTATGCTTAAGACATGTGAAAGGAAAGAATACCAGCACACACACTAAACAGGGGACAATTTTAAAGCGAGCAAAATGGGGCTTAAAATGAGCATGAGCAAATGGGCACAAATTGAAGTGAATTCACAAAATGATGCGTGAAATAGAGGCGTAAAAGGAGGAAATGAATGTTAAAAACAAACTGGTGAGATAAAGACTGCAATGAAGATGAAACCTTACATTCAAACACTGTCAAAGTTAATTAAAGGTACCTAAGTGTCACAATCTTCGGCCCCTGAGAGGATTCTTATTTACTCTGGCGGCTCCTCACCACTTTGAGTTCGACACCACTGACATAATCTGTTACATTTTTTCTCACACAATACCATAAAGAAAATTTATACCATGGTCAACATGAATATTCTCTTCTCTATGGCTAAGTGTGCAACAAAAATTTGTATATGTCAATAATACTGCAGCGAGACGTTGTGTAACTATAGTAACTTCAAATGAACTGCACTGTTGCTGAAACTTTAATCTGACTGTGACAGGTAAAAAATAAATTACAGCACAACAGCAGTATCCTGACTTTATTCCAGGAATTAAAATTTCAAGGTAGGGTTTCGTCTGGAAATAAAAACAACAAAAACAGAACACATGCTGTGAGACTGTGTGGCTGTTTGTAAAAAGAAAATGCTTAATAATTGTGGAATTAAATGTTTGAAAAGGCTGGTTACCACAGGCTGCCTCCAGCTAATCTTAGCTTTTGTTTAGCTCTCTGTCTGCGATCACAAACTGCCTGAGCTCAGCGCTACAGCAGATTACAAAGATCGAATCAGGCCTAAACCCTGTTAACACAACTTTAAGGCCCTGGGAGGCAGATTCAGCACTGGCTCTGTCTTATCAATTATATGGAAGTTAAAGAGCAGCAAGGCCCTGGCTCTCTTCTGCTTGATCCACTCTGATGTGCTCTGATGGCCACTGAGAGGGCTCTGTGTTTATCTCAGAAATGTGGTCTGTTCTGGATTTGCTCTGGTATATTCTGCAAAAGCAATGTTTTTGAATGTTTTACAAAGAAACGTCTATTTATTGTAACATTTACCATAAAAAGTAATACAGAACGTTACATCAAGGGCTATTTGGTTTAAGACATGTGACTCAAAAGACAGGATTTGTCTCCAGACACTAGAGCTCCAGAGTTTACTTTACTCCAGAATGAATATTGTGAAGCATTAAAATACTTTTCTGTAGGTTGATTATGTTTCAGTATGGTTAGACATTAAGAGAATGTGCTTGTAATCAATAATCAATCAAGTCAGCTTTTTTCTAGAGACCTGTTGTCACAAAAATTCTTGTTCAAACATATTATTACCATAACTTTTTGTAGTATTATCTTCAGGTGTCTGTAATGTCTAATCTGCACATTTTACTGTGGGACATTGTTATTCCATTCATCAGTGTTTTTTGGAGATGCTGCATTGATATAAATGAACTTAGAGTCTATGAAAATTAACTCTGAAGTGGTTCTCATTTAGCAAAGTCCACCATTAAAATAAATGTAGCCTGGCTTCTTGCAATAAAAGGGACATTTCATTCAGTAGAGAGACTTTTCGAGCAAACAAGCCCACCTCCTGCCTGAGTAAATTATCATCCCTCCCCAAAATCTATTCAATTAAACTCTCCCTTTGACTATTATCTACAGATTCTTCTTTGTTGCTACTACAAAGATCAACAGAGGTGGTCTGTTTTTGTGAATAGAGTTGCATGAGTTGTCAGGGACAGATTGAGAAACAGGCTGAGACTTACAGCTTTAAGAGGCGTTCGGTTTTAAAGCCTGGAGGATTAGTAATAGTCTCCCTCGGCTTAATGCACCTGGACCTACTCATTACAGAGGCTATAGCTCGCATTGTGTTACATTCATTTCACAACATAAAGAAGCAGCACTTGCATTTGTCATTTGTATTGTAAGCTGCCTTCATGGACATTACAAGCCTATTGTGAAAACGGAGACAGGGTTTTGTTCTGCATACTAGCAATGAAAAAACAACCATAGAAAATAATTGCAATAGCGTTATATTGTATTGTCACAGGCCAAGGACACCACCGGAAATTGTACGCCATTCAAATTGTAATTAAAGCCTCTTTTTCGGGGTTTCCAGGTCTCGACTTCCACGAAGACTTGCATCGCATTGGAGCAAAAGAGGGTCTGAAGGGACGCAAACTCCAAAAGGCCATGGAGAGCTACGCCTGGAACATCACTGTGCTCAAGGTAAAGCGGACTCTGCCATCGGATCTGTCTTCACTGTTATTCATCTAAACCACAGGCTGATAGCTTTGATTAACGTCAACATGTGAGATTAGACTGAAGGAAGCCACTCGAGTAATTCTAGACCCAAAAACTACACTGCTTCTTGAAAATTCAGGAAATCTTTTTCAGTGTGTTTCCATCACAAATAACTCCACTGTCCACTAACAAACTACAGCAGCCTCGGAGGGTCAAAACTCAAACTATAGCAGGTGTAGTTTCCAGTTTTAGCATTGGCTTCCAACAGACAGCAATGAAAACTGTAGACTGTGTTGTAAATGGGAGTTGATGAAAGGTAGCATTTACTGTGAGACACTTGACTCGTTGTAGACAGGACATTAGAGGGTCAGAACTACAGCAGCCTCAAAGGGTCAAAAAGCAAAACTACAGCAGTCTCAGAGGGAGTGTTATTCTCAAACACTTTTGTACACAGCCTGGTCTGCCATATTGATACGGCAACACCATATATAGATAGATAACCAATCCTTGATATCAGGAGCGACAGGATCAAAACTACGGAAGCCTCAGATGGTCAAAACTCAAACTTAAAATTTCTTGTCCATACACTTTCATGTTGCATTGTTTATTTAAAGGCGGTTTAGTTTCAGTCCAAAGTTTACAGAGCAGACATAAATGTTGCATGGCTACAATTCAATCCCAATTTCTCGCACCATTTTTTGGACATTTTAATTAATTTCCTGGTGACGTCCATGACGATAAAACTACTCTTTAAATTTCCAGGTTTCCATTGTCATGCAGAAACCCTGACTGTGGTGCCTTAAGGACATTCCCCTTAAGGCACCAGGCTAATTGTATTTGCCTTCTTGCTAATCCCTAAATCTCTTAATTAATTACTTCTGATTACAAGCTCCGTTTTATTTATACGTGCAGCTGACTGTCCTGACGAGGCGCTATGGGACTGTTTACACGTATTTAGAAATGTGTGCGCAGCTTCATTAGTTCTTAAGGGGACGTTAAGCCTTTCGGATCTTCAGCAAAGTGCGTTCTTGTCCGAGCCTGCCCCGAGACACTCCAGATAAGGCTGGCCCAGTGCCCTCATCTCATTGCCTCTCTCAGCTCCACGGCTAATGGCTGCACAGATAAAACACCACATGCTGCTAAGTCGGCACACTGCGCAGCGGGCCAGTTTGGCTAAGTAAGGACAGAGGAGACCGGATATTTTTATCTCGACTCGTCATCCTCAAATCATTTAGTATCGAGTGAAGAAAGGCCGTGGTTGAGCGCTTTGCCTGAGTGTCTGAACAGATAGGGCTTTGATGTTTCAGATATCACAGCAGTATGGCTCTCAAAGAAGACAGAGGAAGGAGTCACATGTATGTATTGTCGGAATAAAATGGTTTTTATATATATTTGTTTGATCAATGACATGACATCAGAAATCCGATAAAAGAAGTGGAGTAGTTTTTGAAGGCTTACATTGATAAATATCTTGTTTACTTTTTATTGAAAAACATTAAAAACATTAATCAATACACCCTTTCACAGTCAATTCAATATATTTCGGTAGGAACCATACCAACTTTTTATCGTAAAAATCTCATGGCATTTTTGCTGCAAGATCAAATGAAGAACATGTGAAGATTTTAGCTTTTGGCTTGAGGCTCAGAACAGATAAAGGTTTGATGTTATACACATATTTCTATGATATTTCTTGAAGAACATGAGCATTTATTTCAATAATGACGTGCCCTAAATCAAAGAATATTACCTTTGATAAGTTTTACTGACACTGATACACCCCCATTGCCTGTAATAAAGAGAAAACATTAAAAAGTGGTAATTAAAGACTAGTAAGCAGTATTACATTTCACTACAATAACAATGGATACACCCTTGCACACTTACTCACTTACTTCATCATAAAAATATTGGTTAAGTTTAATAAATACTAGCCTAGCCATGGAAAAGGCTCAAAATAACCTGCCTTTCACTGAAATTTCATAAACATAAAATCAGTCCAAGTTATGGAGCATTGCAAAAGCCCGTCCCATCAACAGTTAAGATGGGTCCAACAAGATTTCTCCTGAGTGGATATTGTTGAAGGGAAGGGATCCCAGCCACATCTCTCTAGCCAAGTGAATGAGTAAGGTTTCCAGTCTACCCGATCCACAAAAGTATCTTCAAAATTGTACTACAAACCATGTTTACCTGTAGCGAATTTCTGCAGAATCTGTAATATTTGGTGTGATCCACAATGGGCCATACCCTTGTGCCGGCACCAAGCCCGGGTAAATGGAGAGGGTTGCATCAGGAAGGGCATTCAGCAGAAAAACATATGCCAAAACCATAATGTGTAAATCAGTTTGTTGTGGTGACCCCTGAAAGAAGCAGCTGAAAGATGCTGACATAAAGATGACTTTTTAATAGTTTGAACCATAAAAAACTATATTCCTGCTGAAATAAAAATGCAGTTTTACCATCAATTGCTGCCAAATTCAGCTGCTGCCCAGGTTTTAATACCATTTGCTGCCTTGTGTGTGCCTAATAGTCATTTTTGTATTCATGACTTAACATAGTTTGTTCCTTTTTGAAGATAATTAATCATTTGACTAAAATAGAAAGTAGACAAAACACCAGCAGTTCAAATAATTCACAGTTTTTACAGCTATTTTCTGACATAAAAACAAGCAGCTGGTGTCCTGCTGCTACAAATTATTACTCAGCTCAAAACATTGCATTTTTATTATTACAATTTCAGCCGTCCACACTGTAAACTCCTCCTCCTCCTTGTCCTTCTCCTTTTGCTAATGTGTGTTTCATGCTGAACATTTGGTGAGAGCCTATAGTTCGTATCTTTGCCAAAGGCTGGCCGCAGAGCCCAGTCATTTCACCTGTCAGCCCTTTCCAGATCCTCAGCGTGCTCCGATACACGCACACACAGAGCTGAGAGGAAACGGGGGGAAAAAACAACAACAAAAAAAAACCAAAACAGCCTCTTACTCTTTCTTTTCCGTGGCACTGGTTCTCAGATCAAAACAGTCACAGTCAATGAAGGCATCTGAATGTTTCCAGCTTCGAGAACAGCACTGTCACTCAGCGTACTTTGCTGTCAGGAGAAAAATCGGTCAGAAAAACTGGCTCGGGAGCAGATGCCAATGCATAATTTAGTTGTTGTCTGCCAAATTGCTCCACATTATCATTTTTGAAATACGTTTTTGGAGACATTTATTCAGACAGAAGTTTTATGGATTTTTCTTTCCATTCTGCAGTTTGCATTTATCGATCAGACCCCTGTTATTGCTCCTATTGTATTCGTCTCTAATGATAATGTCTCAAAATGACAGAATAGCATTTTGCATTTATTCTTTAATTGTATTCTTATTCAGGGCCTTTTCCAGCAGACAATATGGGGTACACTGACCCGGAATGGGCCTTATTACCTCATTACATTAACATTAATATTTCACCTCAATTAGGGTCCTTCCAGCTTCTTCCCACCATTTAAAGACATGAGTGTATATGTAAAATGGTCTCTAAATTGCCCTTATAGTGAATAAATGAGTCCAGAGTGTACCCTGCTTCAGGTCCAGAGCTTCTAAGATACACTCTATAACAGTATTGTATTTCATTTATGTAGTATTCATCAACTAAATGTGATTGTTTACAGAAAAAGCAGTATAGTGTAGCTGAATAGTTAATAACACACACAATAATAACAAAATTTGTATTTCCTTTCCTGCCAAAGAGACAGACCTAAGTGTTGTATTTAAACCACGTAAAATAAATATTAATAAGTAACTTCTTTCAGGTTGAGACCGAGTCAAGACCAAGACCAGTGTACAATATACTGTACCAGATAAAAGGGAACAGTTAAAAAATCTGAACCAAGTCCAGACTCATTGTTTTAAGTGTTTTAGAGCATGAATAAGAGCAAGATTTTTAATTAAATATGAAATGATTTAGGTTTTCATTTGATTCCAAGAACAAAGAAATATTGTGGTCTTGGTTGGTTCTGGTTGATCGAGACCAAATAAAAAAGACAAAACAAACTTTCGAGTTGGGACCATAACAAGACCAAGACCTTAACAAAATAGTCTTAAGACCAGCCTTAAGACCAAGACCAGTCTCAAGTATACATTACTACAGGAAAAAGTGGATCATGCACATGGAAATTTGTTTAAAATGTGTTTGTTTTTTCCCCTTTTGTATGTTGAAGTGAGCTTGTTGCTTTTGAACCTGCTTGAGAACAGATCTATAATAAAAAGAGACGATGGACTGATGCTGACATCCTTAATGCAGCATGGATTGTTTTTGTCAAGCAACCAGGAGATTAGACTAAGATCTAATTAGGATGTATGGGGTAGATTTGGTGGGCTCAACCCCCCGTGGGGAGCCCGTACCAGCTGTAAACGGTGAATGCACCCAAACACACACACGGTCGTGATTTAGTTTTGGCAGCGTTGGACCTGCTTCTCTTCTTGTGTCTTATTTTATGCTTGGCTGGTGAGTCATGACTTACATAATGTGAGGTTTTTAAAATGTGGCGTATGACTTATTCAAGCCTGAATGTATAAGTGGCACAGGTAAAAGGCCACTGGGGTGTGTTAATATCAGGCTCGGAGGGGGTATTTTCAAGATGTATTCCAGTAAAATCATGACTTACTTGCTTGAAAATATAACTTTAATCCAAGTACCACAACATAGAAGGAACGTATTCACTGAAAGTGCAAAGATTTGGTGTAGCTTTAATATCCTGCTTATTCTTATATTTGACTTGGCCTGTGGTAAATGTTTTATATCTTTTAAATGTCTTTCTGCTCTGATCACAACAACATCATCAGTAAAAACAGCATCAACACAGCAGCTGTAATAGTAACAGTAGTTAAAATTACTGTTATCATTACTTATATAAAAGCACACAAAGGGATAATGAAGTGTTCAGTTGCATGTGCCAAAACTCGTTTTCTGCCAAAAATAAATCCCATTGCGCACAAAAACACTCCGTCTCCATGAGCAACTCCATCAGAACATCATGGTGTTTATGTTCCTCTTTCAAGATTACATATTTCACAACAACACATATTATATTAGTACAGTGTTTGGTTTGATGCTGAATTGTATTTATTTACAAGACAAATCTTATTCCTTCTACAGAAAAGAGAGAACACATTTCTTAGGTTTCATGAGACAAGACAAGATGAGATTTCTCCACTATTTTGTTGTGGTTTGTTAAAGCTGTGGTTCTTCTGTGTCTTTACATAGTGCTGGTGTTAGTTACAGTGTACGCCATTGTTTTCTTGTAATGTTTACATATTGTTTTGTCTTATTGTTTTGTATTGCTTGTCTATCGCTCTTTGGCTATTTTTATTTCCAATTGCAAAACCAAAATTTAAAAGTGACGGAGACATCTTGAGTTTCACCCTCACACTCCATCAGCTGATATCACCAGACAGCTTTTCACCTTCATGGGAAATCTTGTCATGTTTTGATCTTGTGAGATCTAGTGGCACAAGAACTTGTCACACCACTATTAATTATAGATGATTTTTTTTTCAGCACATTTTTTTTTTTTTAATCGTCGTACAGTTTTCCATAGAAGCAAGTGGAATGAATTAAAATGCTTGCAATTTAATCATGCCCACACTTACTGAGATGTTATGTTCTAAGTTCACAGTATACCTTTAAACAGTTTCTAGAAATCGTTAAGCTATAAATAGTACATATTAGTGTTTTTTTGTTACTTTTATGACCTTATAACAATTGTTTTATATTTTGTTGCATGACTAAAATACATGTTTCTTTCACTTCATGTGGTTTACACTTCTCTTTTACCACTAACGGGGAAGGAACCATATATGATAACTTCACTGATTTTCTAGATGAAAATTACACATTTTGAAAAATGTCACAAAAGTTAAAAAAAAGTCTTGTTGTCCTCCAATCACACTCTAGGGTTGAAAATTTGAGTTTCCAGGTATTTCACAGAGTGCCCTTTAAAGGGTTAAGCATATTATTTAAACTCAAAGAGCATACATTTGTCTTGGCCAAATAAAAGGCTTTCACCACATTTTTACATGTGAGTGGGTTGTTTCAAGAGCCGTCCAATCGGCAGCGCTCATCTCGCCGGCTGCCAGTGTAGGTCACACCAAGTGTAGCCTGAAGTTCAAAGAGCTGAGGGAAAGCCACGAGAAACATGAGGAGCTGCTGAACAGATGCTGGAATAACCGTAGCTTATGAAAATGTTGGAGCTTGAGGTGGATTTAAAGATGGCAGAATGAAAGAGATTTGGGCAGACTCTTGTATTAAGAGGAGGTTTAATAATAAGTATCTCATCCAGATGAAATAAATGCTGTAGACAATAATGATGCGAGTTTAAGAAAACGAGCAGCACATGAAGGTGGCACAGATTGAAATGACAGCACAGTAAAACAGGAAGTGAGCCCTGACCACTTCCTCCACATGTGGCTCCTAAACAAAGAACAGAAACATAGTATAACATTATGGCCATAAGACAGCTCTATTCATCAGACAGAGGCCAATGAGAAGGACTGGCCACAGACCACACACTTGAATTCATTTGGATTAACACTGCCACCTAGTGCTGTGTTGTAATAATACATCTAACTACAGAAACTTAGGTCAAAATAATATTACATTATATTCTTTTGCTTGCTATTAAAATACATAAACTCATCACATTTTCATTAGGACCATTTTTAAGACATGGAAAGGTTTTTGCCATTGCTCTGGTCACTTCTTCAATAGTTACACATAGTCTGTGAGCCATTTTCAAACATCCAGACTACTTTATCTGCATCCAGTTTTATTAAAACAGTTCTGACAGTTCAGTGAAACAAAAATGTAATACAATCTTGTGTAATGTTTGCTTGTGTAAAAATGTCTCCTATTCTTTTTATTGTGATATGGACCTCTTATATTTTGTGTATTTATAATTCATGGGGGTGGTTTGTTTTTGGTGGCATCTGGTGGCAACATTGCAGACTGCAGTTACACACCTCACTGTATGCCTGAAAAAACACATGGAAATAGTGGAAATAGGTCAGATAATGAGTTCACTTTAAAAATGTAGAAACAAAATCCATGTATTTCTGACATTTACGAACATGTCCGAAGCCTTCATGAAGGAATTGTGAGCTCTGTAAATGCAACGGTTATTATATTGAGGTGATTATACATTTTATTTTTACTTTCATTCCTCATGGTTTGGTTGTTTTTTGTGTTCTTTTGTGTGACTCCAGGGCCAAGCGGATCTCCTGAAGCACGCCAAGAGCGAGGCGTTGGACACTCTGCGTCAGATCCACTGCGCCGCTCAGTCCTGCGGCCTCAGCAAAAACGGAGCGGCTTCACCACAGCTACAGCACCACCCCATTTACCCGCCCCAGACCCAACCACCATCACCACTACCCCAGCCCCAACCGTCGCTTCCAATCCAGCCTCAAGCCAAGATCCACCCCCAGCCTCCTCCTCCTCCTCTGCTCCAGTACCAGTCCCAGACCACTCCCCAGGCTTTCTTCCAACCCCAGCTGCCCAGTCCCCACAGCCCCTCCATCCTCTCCCCTCTGCCTCTGGTCCAAAGCGTCCCCAAACCTCCGGCCTACCCCCAGCCTCCGTCTTTACCGCAGTACCACCAGCAGAGGTCGCCGGCACCAACAGCGGCGACGCCTCTAGACGCCATCCCGGAGAAAGACACGATCGCGGGCCACACGGCGGGGCCCTGCTGACCCGCAGCCTGTGCCCACAGAGACCCCTGCCCAGAGACAGAGAGAGAGACACAGAAAGTGGAAGGGAAACAGGAAGCGGAGAGTAGAGAAAAGGAAGTAGAAGGAGTCATAGTGGAAAATGTGATTCTAGTTAGGAGGACTCGACGGGTTCGGAGTGAGACACAGGTCTAAAAAGACAGTTAAAGTGATAGTTTGGATTTTTTGTGATAGGTCAGCGAGGCTCCAGTTTGGAGAGCTTGCCAGAGTCAATGTTTAAGATGTTCTTTAAATTGAGCATTTTTACCGTGCGTTATTGTCCTGTGAAGCCCGCCTGATTAGTTTATTGAGCTGTCTTTGTGACTGAACGCTGAGGGATAAGCAAAGCATTAGTGTCTGTTCCTCAGAAGCAGCCCACAACATTCAGCTGATAGAGCTCCAGATGAGGACTCTCTTTAATGAAATGAGAGCTGATTATAAGGAGACAAACTGTACTGCCAGGTGGAAATGAGACTTAAGGTTTTTAATGGACTATAAACCTCCACCAGTCCACTAGTTCACAATCACTAATCAGTGCAGGAATACATTTCCAAAAGACAAACGGCTGAAACATAAAGCTGCGTGATCCTTTAGAACAGGTAAGCCTTTGTTACACGCTTGAAATTCTTCTTCAATTGAGCTTGTACAGCACTAAAAACAAATCCCCTTTTGATTTTCATATTTCAGTCTTACACCTGAGTTGATTTATTGACACATTTGAATGTATGTTGCCTTTTTAGCTAAATGTTAAGCACCTTGGTTTACATTTCTCCATATTACAGTGCTGTATGTTGATGAATTGACTAATTGCAGTTGCAACTTTGGCCTGCTCTCCAGAGAAAAGCCAAAATGACAGGTATTTTCTGGAGCTAATACACTCATTATTTCATTTTTATTTATTTTTTTACAGCACCACTTAAAAAACCCTACTGCAAAAACCTGAACTATCACTTTCGAATCTGAGAAAGAGCAGACAAACACTGCAGGGACTGACCTCACACTTCGATCACACCTTTCTCAGCTGCGAATTGGGAAAGTGGTTTATTTTCTCAGTTTCTCAGAAAGAGAACACATTATTTGAGTGGAGGTCTCTCGCCATTTCTCTCCAGCTGTGTTGATCTAGCTCCTAATTAACTCGCTTGGAAACGAAATAAACACTGTCTCTCTTTGGGCAGGGCTGGTTAAATAGATGCACCTCTTGCTCTGTGGGTACAGGCTTTACCTCATACTGGCATTTTCTTTTATCGATGCCACATATTTGCCTTCTCAGTTTTCTACTTTGGCATGTCTTTGATTTGATTTTCCTCACAATCTCCATTTCCTCCCTCACTTAGACTTTACATAAAGCTGCGCCTTTCAGTGAATGGGATGTTTTTGTTTTTTTCCTTTCTTTTCAAAGGCACAAAGTAGATCAGCACAAAAGCAGGGAGTGGTTAATAGCTGTAATAGAAGTCATAGTGATGCTCCTAAATGCGTCATAGGTTTTGAGTTACTACGGGACCCCCTTGTTTTCTCCCCGGGGACTGTGTGTGTGGCGTTTTGTGTCTCGGTCCCGACGGCGGAGCTCACCAGCCAATGACAACTGGAACATTTGACCAATAGGAGTGTCTTTCTGCTGTCGACATAGATGTAAACTTTATGTACAATGTATGAAGGGTATATATTGCTATAATAATAATGATAATAATAATACTTCTTGCAGACAGAGATATAAATAATTATATTAACTGTTGCTAGTTTTGTTGATATTCTTTTTTAACATTGTTTTCACATATACAGTAATGATTTGACACTTGATGTAACGTGATGCAGATGATAGTGAGCGCATGTGGATCTTAATCGGGGGTGTGTGTTACGGGTCAGCTCCACGACACGAGGGTCAGACAAGAACCTGATGTGTGTTTCACTGCAAAATGAGTGTGGATTCTGTAAGAGCTCCTTAACGTGGCCCATTAAAACTGGCTTCATTGTTTAAACCGGTCTCCTTTGCTTTTATTGCTCAAGAACGCCTATTTTTGTTGTCATTTCTCTCTTCTTTGTCCTCTAATCCCTCTTATCAGACAAATCCTCCTTGAGTCTGTACCTAACGGACCTTTCTTCTGACAAAGTGAAGCTGTTTTTCATGTTAAATGCCTCTTTGTATACTGAATACAGTTGTACATTTGGCAATATACACATAAAGATCCTTTTTTTTATTATATTATAGCACAACTGAAGCCCAGCGATGGTTTGCAAAGGTCTAAATGGACGCTAATTTAAAGGCATACTATGAGAGGTAACGCTTTTTAATTACTACTCACAATTAAGCAGTAGTAGAGGATTAATAAATATGTAATTGTTGATAAATGAAGGAATAAACAATTCACAGATGAATTATCATTAGTATATATAACTATACATGACATTATTATTCAAGACCCAAACGTTTATAACGTGATTAACCTGACTTTCTTGATATAACGTTGTATAAAGCTGACAAAGATATAGCTCAAAAAACTGAAGATGAGGCCAAGTTTGTTTAAGAATACAAACATTTTTACATACTGTGCCGTTAACTTTGCTCTAACAATTGAAATAGACATCTGAAATAATATTGGTGCAATACAGAGTTTAAAAGTAAAATTATTCCATGTGTACAAAATACATCCTGGTTATTAGTCAATTGAACTGATTTATCTGTTTAAACTAGGATTATATTAGAGATTACCATAACATAACATTCACAAAAAGATATTTCACATACAGTATTTATAAATATATTGTCAATAAAGGAACAAAAAAAGAAGACTAAAGGGTTAAATTTAAAAAAAATGATCTTTTTTGTCGCTTATACATAATATAGCTTAAAGTAACTCATTGAAATAATCTAATTAAGGACAATAGTGCTCAATAGTTTATAAAGTATTGGTGTCTGATGCATTGGTAGCCTCTCCTCTTTTTTGCAAATACTGATATGAGACATTAATATTGTATAATACACACAATGATAATACAATGTTCTCCAATTAGGGCCTGTTGCCTTCCCAGCAGCTGCCTACATGTATATGTACATATGCTGATGTCTACAGACTGTAGCAGATGTCAATATGTCAGCCTTTGTCCATCAGGAATAAAGCCATAGAAGCTCATTAGCATGACTTAAACAGACCTCTCATTGAAAATACAAAAGGGCACATGGGTGTTTTTTTGTTTTGCTGAGATATTGTGAGGTCCACGCTGCAACTCTATCAGCTAATTGACTTGTCTCATCATGAAGGTATGTCTTAATAAACCTGTGGTATGTTTCCACAAAGCAATAGCAGCACTTCATCAAAGGTCCAGAGAAGAGCCCTGGAGATGAACTGTCACCAGAGACTAATTAACAGCCACCACCTTCGAATAACATCAGACCTCCAAATGAACAAGCCACACATGAAAATGAAAGGTTCTTGTCACGTTTGGGGTGTCGTGAATGACGTGGAGAAAACAGAGGAATAAATAGGACGCTGGACAGCCTTTTCAGGAACACAACACCAGATCAGATGACTCCTCTTCGGTTTGCTGTTAACTTCCAGAGAGCTGCTGGGATGGACACGTCTAACAGGGTAAGTGGACTCAAGTTGGACTGAGTTTGTTTAGATATTGCTAGATACTGTAGATTTTATATTTTTGCTTTCATCTGAGATTGGTGAGAGATATTACAGTGCAAACTGTCTTTTACAGATATTACCACATATTTAACCACATTTAATAACAAGAAGCAACAGCAATTGCACAATAGCAACTGTGATTCTACAGTTAAAACCAAAACCAGGAGAAACTGGTTCTAAAGACTTTCTTTTAGTTGATTATAGTTGGCACATCAAAACTTGTATATAATCACGTCCAAGATCACACCAAACTGTTGGATCTAAGAAAATTATTATTTTTCAAACACAAAATAAATAGTATTTGGTATGTGGAATGAATAAAACATTATTAGTTAGGTGGCCCAGATACCAGTACTCGATACTCGCAATAATCAGTGCCTCTTGTACTCAGACTCATTTGATCCATAAGCTTCATTTATTTATTTGTAAAAAAAAAAAAAAAAAAAAAAAGAGGTTAGAGTGGTCACAGATTTGATTTGATTGTATCCACAGTTTCAAATGTCTCTTATAAGTTTCATAAGTAGAAATAATGTAAACATAACAAAACATTTCTCCTTCAAAATACGTCCCTGATAATATATCTGAAAAATCACCGTGAAACAGAAATCTGTGTTTGGTTCAGAAGTATCAGGTACTTGTATTGGTAAAAACTCAAATTTTACTACGGAATCGTACTTACTCACAACATCTCTAATTCTAATAATTTGCCTCTTTAGTTTAGGACAGAATCTAATGGCTTAATAATAATAATCTAACATTATTACTATCAGAAGTCAAACTGAGTCCTACATTTAACATTACACTACATTACATCACAAGTTGAACATAATAATGCAATGACTCAAAATAACTTCCAGCTCTTTTCATAATACTATTATTCATACTGGCCTAATACTGTGGGCTTTAAATGTCATAAAAAGTAAGTCAGGACTCATTATGGGTCAGTGCAGATATTATCTAAGTATATTTTATCCTTTTTATTTTATTTAAAGATGATAAAAACTGCTCTATGAACACATGAATGTTTTTGTGAACAGGTGAAATTAGACTGAAACATAAATGTTTTTAAGTTAAAATGGGCTTTTCTTATGTGCACAGTTTCGATGATCACATTAGCATTTTTAGCATACCATACTGGTGACATTGATATCCATAGCATATACTTACAGTCTCCTATTTATGTTCTCACATTACATGAATATGGTGGAGGATAGCTGAATGGTGCTAAATGGTGCTAAATGGCTAAAGGAGGTCATTTTAAATCTGAGTCATGCATTTTCTGCTTCTAATCCGTTTGTTCCTTCCTCATTCAACACACACAGACACATTGTTCATATTAATGTACTGCACTGTTTGTAAATTATCACAAACAGTGATAAGGGTCATGTGTGGAAAATTCTAAACAGCTAAATAATAGTTTGACCCCAAATGTAGAGTCGGTGACAATCCCTTTGAAGGTGAAACGTGTTAAATTTGTTTAAAGCACATCAGTCAAACTGTATTTTTAACAGGTGTAACAACCTCAAAATAAGCTCTGGAGAAATAGTCATGTAAAGCTCCATTGAACCCATTTGAAGGAGCCTTTAGTTCGTGTTCCCAGGTAGACAAAGTGAGCACTGTTCTTTTTGAACACATAATGCTGCATGAAGTTGAAGGTCTAAATCGATATGACGACCTATTTCCCATCACTATAGAAAAGAAAGGGTGCGAGGCTTGGATTTGCGATCTGAAACATTGCCACCAAATGACATCAAAACCTACACACTTTCCTACACATGATTTTTTTTTCCCAAAAGTTGTGCAATGAAGCAATTAAAAATCGAACGAATCTCAAATCTAATGAGATGATGGTTAAGGAGGTGCTTAAACATCATGTTTGCACCAAAACAGAAATTGATCTACTTAGTTTTTTTTTGGTTCATTAGCAAAAAAAAACCCAAAACCATTCCACGAAGTGTTCACAGCTGGCATTAGAGAAAGAAATGAGTAGAAACACAGTAGATGGTGCTGTTAGTCTAAATGCAAATAAGGCATCTTCTCAGTGCTTCACATTTGCCCTCATCTCATTTTATTTAGGGGGACAATATTGTTATATTTTGTTTTTTCCACTCTGAGGAAAACTAAATGTTACATGATGTTTTCGAGTGATGTTTTCGGGAGTTCAGTTGGAAGCGCTCCAAGTCTCCAAGGTTCAAATGGAAGCATAAACACTTTTCTAAGTTAACCACACTAACACCCAAAATGACAAGATGTAACTTTAAATATTATTCCAAACATTTTCAGTGTTAGAGTCATTTTCCTGATTTCCAACACGAAAAAGAGAAAAGGAGCTCATGTCACTAAGCACAAGTGGCGTCCATTTTTCTCTAATGTTTGGAAAGTAGAAGGGCAGATATGTTAGGAAACAAAGATGTTTAATGTGCATTTTGAATTTGATTTGATGTTTTCACAATTGGTTTAAGTCACATATCTCTCTCAACTCGTAACTGAGGAGTAAAAGCCTCTCTTGTGTCCAGCAGAAGTTGATGGCGCTGGCGTTGGTACTGGTCCTGTCCCAGTTCACCTGTGAGGCCCACTCTGTGTCTGAATGCTGCAAACAGCCGTCCCCGTCCTGCCGCCTGTACCTGCTGCTGTGTCGCTCCGGGGCCAAGAGCCTGGGGGGTGCACTTACTGGGGACGCCGCGGCCGGGATCCTCACTTTGGGCAAACGCTCCGGGGACGAGTACCGTTTGCAGAGCAGGCTCCAGGAGCTGCTCCACGGATCCCGAAACCAGGCGGCGGGGATCCTGACCATGGGCAAGAGGTTAGAGGCACGGGACTGGTTTGGTCAGACTGGGATCACGACAACGCTACCCGTGTGAGGCCACATATCTCATATATTAAGGACTCTTTATACACACTGAATTTGGTCATTTAAATTATGTTCTCATGTAAAAATAATGTATTTCAATGCTGCGTTTCAGTGTGATATGAGACACATTTTCCTGACAAAGACTGTTGGAGAGACGATAATGTACAGACATGAAGCACTGTGATGTAATAAAAGACAACCTAATGATTTTCTTGGGTGTGGTCCCTGGACACAGTAACACAACAACAACAACACAGTGGGTTGCCTCACTCAAAGGTAAAACTCACCACAAACATATTCAGCTCTGCTTTTTTGAGAGCATTTGTTCAATGTTGACAAGTTGTGTAGTACTAGAGGAGCCAAAGAAAAAAAAACAAAAAACAAAATCCTCAACCAATAAAATCCTTGAGCCTGGACGAGGGTGACTTAGGGTCACACACTGAATGTTTACGCTCCATCATGACCTATGCTAGAAGATTAGTTATTAATTAAAAATACCTTTTGGATAACAGTAGTGGAGTATGTGTATTTAGTTCACAAAACAAGTCATCATTTCAACTATATACTTCAGCTTAAAAAATAGCCTTTTGCTGTTGTTTTTTTTTTAAACTGCCCTGCACATCAAATTTTTATTTACATTAAAAAGCAAACTTAACTCAATGATTAAACGCCTGTTTTAGACCTCACTGTAATGCCAGCATCGTGTTGGGTAAAGTCTTCCTCATGTTTAGCATCACTGTAAAAAGCCTATTACTTTGTAAAACAGAACACTGGCCACAAGATGGTGCTGATCTGATAAAAAAGACTCCACTGAAACAGTTATTGTTAACATGTTCATTGATAATGAATTAATATTAATCAGTGGTGTTAATTAATCAGTGGTGTAATTATTTGTAACAGAACACTTTATGAAAAGATGTATTGATGTTCTCGTAACCTTTCCTTCCTCATTCCTGGTGCTTAATCATTGACAATGTCATTTAACAAGTCACATTAATTAATGCCAGATGGAGTTTGAAGCAACAGTTACAAATAATCAGTCTATTTTAAATAAATACTTTAGGAGAATGAATGAATCATCTGTGATTCAAGCTATATTGTCATTGTACATAAAGTGCAGCTAAATTCTGCTGTCTGTTCATTCATTCATTTTTATTTTTTTTTATAAATAATTAAATAAATAATGCTAGTGGTATGGTATGGTATGGTATTGTATTGTACAGTATAGTGGGTCGGGCCCTGAGATGGTCACTGCAGATTTTATTTGGGTCACCCCAAGTCTTCTGTTATCATCATTTCTAAACTAAACAAAGCCAGGTGAGAGTCCTCATTTGACTTAATAAAAAAAATAATTGCTTTGGAAACAACAGTATAGAGAAACAATACAAGAAAGTACCAAAACTTTGCAACATGACCAAAAACAAGGAAGATAATGGAGTTGGGTTGCCGTACAATTTTCAACATAGACATATATGGTTACATTTGATTTGGCATTTTGAAAAGAAAAAAAAAAAAGTGTCCCTAGATAGAGTTTGGAAGGCTAAAGACTGGTCTATGGTGTCATCAGAACTGAAAAAGAGCCCTGAACTTGATTTTTCTAAGCCATTACTTTAGAAATAGTTAGTGGAGAATAATAATTAGTACAATTTAATAGTAGTTTTAGTAGTACACAAAAAAAACAAAACAGAAATGTCCGTATATTTTGGCTGAAGAAGCATTATGCGTTTATGTAGGATTTACAGTGGACTGGACTTACAGGTATTACATTTAGTATTATTTCATTGAGAAGTACTAGATAGGATTTCCTTGTTCATCTCAAACAAGTATGTCCAGTAAAAGCAGCCACTGACAACAAACCTAACTTACTGAGCTAACTAAAACATTCACTCCAGCATCATTTTAACTTTCAACTCCAACTTTCTAAACAGAGACACACTGTTTGTTGAGTACTTGAAACAAGAAAATGTAAAAGGAACTGGGACTATTACACCCATGTCCAAATGTACATCTATTGAACCCTTATAACACATTCATCTTACATCTATTTCTAACTTATACTTCTTCTCATACTTCTAATATACGTTCACTTTGCAAATTGCTGCTGCCGTGAATCAACATTTACAACAACTGCTGCGATATGGACCGCACACTCTAACGTTTTAACATAAAACGACACATATACGATCAACTTTGCACCATTTGCACAAGTGTTTACTGGCTCCAGTCACGTGCACCATTTGCGAATACGTTTAATGACATGTAACATCACCTTATAGACTCCACAGGGGTTAGTGCTAATTGGCAGAGGTGCTATAGAGGTGCTACTCCAATTCATCCTTTTTGGAATATAATTACCTTGGATGGAAACTATGTATGCATAGATTTAAAATTATAATCAGACTATTTGTGTTCGCTGCCGGGAATAAGTGCTAGAAAGCGAGTCCTATTCAGCGTCAGCGCTAATTTGGTAGAGGATCCTTGTGCATTACACTTCATCTCGTGCAAGTACAATTGAGGAAGCACAGAAGAGAACGAATAGCTAAATCAAATGCATCACTATATAGGCTTACCCCTGAATTCACCAGCCTGGGAAGTACTGGACATGCAAAAGTGAAAAGAAAAGTGGGAACAAAGAAGTGAGAAGTGGCGCTCAGGTTTTGAGGAGACAGACAGTCGAGGCGTGAGAGATTTTTAATAAACTGTGTGTGTGAAAAGAGGGATGGTTTGCTGGATGGAGGGAGGAGGAGGAGGAGGAGGCAGGGACTTGTAGATGGCAGGAACTATGGTGAGTGGAGTTGGGAGCAGCGCTGAGAGATGTGCTCATTGCTCACATGGATCTTCTATAATGAACTCCAGCACCTCTGAGGCTTTTTCTGTGGAATAAATGTCTAGTTTTATAGCGTAGTAACTCGTAGTGACTTGTGGAAGACTTTATTTGAGATCACTTTTTTGGAGATTTGGGAGGGTTTACCTGCACTTCAAGACAAGATGCCAGTGATGAAGGGCCTCCTCGCTCCACAAAACACCTTCCTGGACAACATTGCGAACCACTTTGATGGCACCCGTGAGTATATTTCTCAACACATACATTGTGATCCAGTTAAAATTTATGGTAAAAAAGCCAAGTTTAATACCACATCCAGATCTCTTTTTCTCAGATGTTTTCTTATTTTCCTTTAAACTGATGAAAGCACAGAAACATACAAAATCAATAGAGAATATAAATGGACAATAATGCCTAAAGGGGGAGGGTTAGAAAAGGAATATAGCTTTTGTAATGAATTTAGACAAATTAAAGACTGTTGAAGTGAGGTACGTTTCCATTTACCCGTTTCATAAAAACGTTTCTGTTCAAATTTTGCTCTTTCAGCAACACAGCACCAAAAAATACACGTACTGACATTTATTTGGCCAAAAATGAGACAATGCTGATTTTACTGATATTGAATGGAGACTTTTTGTTGCCGTGGAAACCTTAAGTGGCTGTAGCTGACAAAACTGCAGAAACATGGCTCCTAATCAGGGGGCAGTTTCACAAAGAAGTCTGGTCATTTGTGTCGCAACCAATTGTTGATCTGACAATAAAGAAGTTTCATAAAATAAAAAAAAAGTGTCATGTTTGAAGCCATTACTTTAAAGACATTTTGTTCCTGATTAATACATATAATAAGCAAACTGCTCCCATCTTTACAAACGTCTGATTTCTTAAATGAAAGTTTGCTACACTGCAGACCCTCTCACTGTTAACACAATACATAGATACACATACACAGAATTTTATTACATGATATTATGTTTGAGATGAATATTTGGGTGAAGTGCACTCCAAGGCTGTACTTTTCCACCTCCACCCTTCACAATGGTGCTCTTCTAATAGAAAATAGTGCGCTATAAAAATTCTATTTACTATTCTACTGTAACTATTCACATACAACCCTGTTTTAAAAATGTGTCAACTAGTTGACTGTGTGTGTTGCAAAAACATAGTGTACAATAGTGTAACTCAGTTTCAAGGTGCTCTATATGTACATGCATTCAGACCAGTGGTTCCCAAACTATGGTACGAGGACCAGTGCTGGTACCATGTGGAGTGGTACTTGGGGAGTGTCAGAAGTATTGCTTTTCAGTTTTAAATCTCAGTTTAGTCTTTGTTTAAATCATTTAGATGCAATATTCTTGGAAATATTCTGACTTGATGGTTGTTTCAATTAAAGTTTTCACTGTAAAAAAGTCAATATTAAATGGCATTTGTATAGGAATAAAAATGGCCCTGTTTATTCTGTATAGATTCAGTGTCTTAAAAAAACTCTTACTCTTGTCTCAGTCTCTAGATTACATTCAAGATTCAAAGTGTAGAAAGTATTAAGTTTAAAAAAGTTTAAAACATGTACGGCTGCAAGATGAAAAATTTAAAATGGCAGCATGTAAACAGTAAAATAGAAATATCAACGATGCGCATCAATGCACAATGTAAGCGTGCAACAGATATCGCATACAGCATCAAATGTGTCATATATTCACAATGTGCAATGGAAAGAGTACAGCTGAGTGAGCATTAATGATCAGTTTGGTGTGTTGCCCTGAAAATGGCTCTGCAGTTGGAGTTTTTGTAACTTCAAGTTTTGGAAGGTTTTTCCCCCGTGGCGTTTCTGTAACCCAGTTCTGACGGTGACAGGCGCTGGAACAGCACAAACGCACTGAGATCCAATTGTACATCCATGAGTCATGGTGCCAAACAAAAACGAGACAGGACTCAGTGCACTTCACATTGATGTAATGGGACTAAATACCCACTTGTTGAACCATGCTGTGTGTATTATTCAATCATAATTGTCCTTCATTAAATGACACACATTCATCTCTGTTACTTCACCTTTTTTAGCATCACTTATGCTTTAGCCTGGACAGACCTCTGTTATATCCCCATGTCTTACTGGCCTATATCCACATGTATGTCCCAGATATAGGTGAGTGTGACGGCGCCCTGCTGAACATATTAAAAGGTGTGACAGTTTGTGGGTCAGTCTGTCCAATATGAAGTTATTGCAATTTAAAAAGTGCGACTACACTATCTTCTGCTGCAAATTCCAATCCATTTCTTTATGACTTTGTGCCAGATCCTTACAGACATACACAAAGACCACTGCAGATATTTTCTCAATGTTTGCTGCCACACTGCGTCTGTATCAGCAGCACAAGTGGGTGGACTGGGTTCAAAGTATAGGAGACGAATGAAGAACTGTGGCTTTGGTTCAAAACCCAATCCAGTCCAAGCTTTAAATCCATATTTAATTATTTTGAAAGATCTTTTATGTGCGGTATATTCTCCTTTGTATACTTGTAGATGAAAAGCAAAGGTGAAAGAACATGTTTGAAAATGACCCAAGGCTGAATGGATTTGCAATAAAGTTAATTAACTGGAAAACCAGTGGAAGCCTTTTTCATTCAACCCCTTTTAAATGAAATAAGGGCTATAACTCAACTGCAAAGCAAGAGAAAAGAAAAGCTGTTTCTTGGCTTTTTCCATCTGTTTCTAATGAGCTCTGCTAATTGCTGTGTCATGAGGTGCTGTGATTGATGTTAGAAATAATCAGTAGCAATAATATTGAGTTTAAATGCTTTTGATTAGCCATAATGAAGTGGATGCGCTGTGTGAGAGTCATAAAGAGGGTGATGGAGAAGTAATTCACTGCTGTCTAACTATTGATACGCAATAAGTTTAAAAAGTTAGACATTATTATTATACAATTTATAGTCTACATTGTGTCCAACGCTTTAAAACAGTCATTGTGAACATGTAATGCTGTGTTAGTTAAAGAAAATTTCTCTGAACTTGCCTTTTCCAACACATTGTGCTTAAAATGGCCCTGTTGGATGCTATTTATCCTAGTGTGACCATGCTGAAAACACAAATCCGGTCAATCTCATTAAAAAGCTGCAAATGAAATGAAACGCTTAGCTACATGCTCCAACTAAGTTTCCGAGGGCGCGCAGTCTCGCTAACCCCGTAGGTGCAAATTGCAGCGCTGCCATATGTTTTTTCCACAAATCGCTATGGCAACAGAAAAGTGAAAAGATGTCTTCTCAATATAGTTTCTTGTGAGATTAACAGCACACACACAGACCTCCGCGAGGAGATACTCAAACACATCATTATCAGCCTGACTTTTCACTGCAGGGCACCAACAACGTGGGTTTTTTCTCTTTTCTGTTTGAGTGCATTATATGAATACAGATCTGGATGCCGTGTTTAATATTGGAGCAGGCGCCGCACAATTTCTGCATTGTTGAGGCATTATTCTATTGTTTGGCAGCTTGGACAAACAAAGACATTTTATCTCCGTGCATTCAGTAAAGGAAAAAGACTACCTTTGGATCATGCTTGGAAGTCTTTTAAAAAATGTTGTCGTATACAGTTGAATACAATGGATTGCATCAGTCCGCACTTGGTTTAATAATGCTCTTTGCAATACAAGCACTTACTCTTTCTCTATTACTCTGTTTTTTGATCTAGTCTTTATGAAGCTCAAGAGCAAGTTCAAAGAGTTGCATCTCATTTTAGTAAAAGATTTGTTCCAAACCCCCACTTACTGTGTATGTTGAGTGGCAGGATTAAATTAGACAAAATAACATAATGAGGAAGCTCTGTTGTCAATCTGAAGCACTCAGAAATATTTTTAAAGGTTTATTGCATTTGCAAATGGACTCATAGCCCATGCATGAGTTTGGACATCCCAGCAGCACAGGCTTTTCTACCCAAAGAGTTTACAGTGTTATCTTCTTATCACCAACTGTAAATCCCTTTGAAAGTAATTAAACCACAAAGGCAATAGATGTGATCGATCGGAGCCTGGTGATTAACTACAGTCACAAACCTAAATGACCAAGTGTCATCCACCACTAGGTTCACAACAACAATTAACCAAACTAAAGAAACCATTACAACATTAAATTCTTAAGCGCCACAGTGTAACTTTGGCCAGAAGAGGGCCCAGATCCCTCTACAGACTCTGTTTTATTAGGACAGTGGAGTCATTTATTTACAAGTGGAGTCTATCAGTGCAGAAGAAAAGAACATGTCTTCTTATGAGGTTATTCTAGTGTATTTTGCACAAACACGACTCTGCTAGGGTCCAGTATATTGGCCTTTTTCTGAGTGTCCTAAAACATGTCACTCACTAATCTCTGGTGAAGAGTCCTTGTCCCGGGACAGGAAAGTTACATTGGAGGTTTCTGTCCAGCTGAGTGTACTGTGTCAGTGAGATAGACGTGATTCTACGGATCTCATGACTAAAAAACATCAAAATGATTTTGAGAATGTATATTTTGGGGCTAAAAGTTACATGGTGCTACTGTAATAGTCCCAGTCATAATGCAGCTTATTGAAATTGAAGAATATACACTGGCACAGTCACACAGTGTGTATTAGACCAGTTTTCTTTTCTGTCTGATGTGTTTTTCTGCTTGGCCACCCACACTTCCTGACCCAATTGACCCTCCAGCCTTGTGCAAGCTGATTGCTAATGTTCGAAATATCTTCTGCTTTCCTGTGAACTGTTATGTAACAACCGTCTAAGAAATGTACCATTCTATTGTCCCTATAGTGTTACATTAGAAACACTATGTCACAAGTGTATTGGGACATTTGTCACAAAATGGTGAATGAGTTTATTTCTAAAGCCAATGCACAGCAGGGAAACACGGCATAGGTTCATTAAGATCCACAGTTCATCTGAACCCCTATGAAGCCAACTGGACCCCACATATATCCTCTCACAGAGGATACCCACCTCCAACACACTTCAAAGCCAGCTCTGATTTACACACTGCCATTTCCAGCCCCCTGAGCTGAATCTCTTCAAAGACTCAGAGAATAGAATTTCTTTGAATTGATATTTCTTATCTTCAGAGGTAAACGGAGTAAGATTAAACTGTGGAAGTAGTCATTTAACCAAACAAATTATTTAAAAGTAAAAGACTAGAGACTGGACTCCTCTTTGTGGAAAAACAAAAGTTCACCAAGGTTAGTAGTTAATGGTAAACTACAGTTAACCTCATGATATTAGATGCAACTAAGTAACAGAACATTTTTATTTTCTTTTGCTAAGTACAAGAGATCTGAGTTTTAAATCCCAGATTAGCCCCCATTTTCTTCTACAGCTCAAGAGCCATAAGAACAACAAAATAGACACTATGCAAAAATGACTGATGTATACTGTAAAGTACATAGTCAAAATAAAAAGGCAAAAGAGGACGCCACCTAGTAAAGAGCAGAAAGTAACAATTTAAGAGTTAAGTTAGACAGAGACGATGGGCTCTGGTGACGTTGACTACACTATACTTCCTATAACCTCACAGCCATAGTCACAGAAAATCCACTCTTTTATTCTGCTCAGTTTGTTCAAAAATGTTCAAAAGTCACATTTAGTTCTCACCACTTCTTATGTTCAAAAACCTTCACCTTTGTTGTCTTTCAGATAGTAACTTCTTACTGGGGAACGCTCAAGGTCGCCATGGTTACCCCATTGTGTACTGCTCCGATGGCTTTTGTGACCTGACCAGCTTTGTCCGCACCGAGGTGATGCAGAAAACGTGCACTTGCAGCTTCCTCCAAGGAGCCGAGACCAGCGACAGCGTGATGCAGCAGATTGAAAAAGCCCTGGACGGCCACAAGGAGTACCAGACCAAAGTGTGCTTCTACAAGAAAAATGGTGGGGATCTATACACACTGCGTATTTGTATTTAATATTTTTAACAACAGTTTTCCAAAATAGTTTATCTTCAGTGCAAAATGTTTTCAAAAAATGCTGCAAATCCAATTATAAAAGGAGCTAAAAAAACAACTTTATGGCGTCCCTAATGCCACACAATTACAGCTGTGTGCAGAAGAAGAATACTGAAATAAATAATAAAAAAAAAATCAATTATAAAATCCATTCCCAATTTGTTTTGCCAATATGTTGAGCAAGTGCAATTTATTAACAGTGTGATGTTCTCAGGAAATCCATTCTGGTGCCTCCTGGACATAGTGCCAATTAAAAATGAAAAAGGCGACGTGGTTCTGTACCTATTATCCTTCAAAGACGTCAGTGATTCATTTGGGAAAAGCCATCACTACTCAGAGGCAGAAGGTGAGACATGGACAAATGTTCCAGGGGTTTATTTGCTCTGTGTTCATATGGCCGTAATGACGCAGCGTGTTGGTGTTGTGGTTTTGCGAGCAGGGATGTCAGAGCTGGTTCACCCGAGCAGGAAAGAAATCAGATCCCACTTTGCACAAGTCCGACACAGAGGGAGAACCATAACGCACCACTTGACCGGCCTATTCTGCCAGAGGGGCAAGAGGAACCTGACTGAAGTGAGTACAAATGTGAAGGATAATGTTGTTAGAGTAAATATTTTAAACTGCTTTTTGCTTTTATTGTGTCCATTTGTGAGCATTCAGGCTTGTGAAGCTAAACATTCTCACTAATATAGATATTTTTCATTTATTAGTTAAAATGAAAGGGTTTAAGATATTTTGTCTCAATTGATCTAAGAGGGAACATGTGGGGGCAGCTCAGGTAGAGGATACCCCAAGCGCAAGACCCGGGTTTGAACCTCTGTCAGGTCATTTGCCCAGTGTCATTCCCCACTCTCTCACCCCATTTCCTGTCTAGCTACTGTCTGCTATCAATAAAGGCCAAAAAGTCCATAAAAATAAGGGAGAACATGATTATTTAGTGACCTGCTGCGTAAAAAGGACTGAAGATGGTGGCTCTTCTTCCTCAAACGTTACATTTCACCCTCATTTCAAACAACAGTCACAGTGGCTGCTCCCTCCTTGATTTTAATGCACTCTTTGTTAGTTTGAGGCAGAACCGGGCCTGCATAAGTTGTCACCAAAAAAGACTTTTCAAGTGTTTCTCCATCCTGTTTGAACTGGGGCAATACCACCGCTGCTTTGCTCAGTGTCTAATGTTGAGTGAACTGGAAGCACTACAACCCAACCACGTTCAAACACACCAATTAATTGACGGTCTAAGCTGGATTAACATCACAAAATCTTGGGATCAACTCCAGTGAGCCATTTCAAGAGTTGAAGGAATTAAAATCTTCAGAAGGAAATTGCTCCACTGAGTTACAAAAAGATATCTGACTTATTAAAGCAAAGAGAAAAAGTAAAGCATAATCAAAGGCCTTCATCACAATGCACACAATTATTTGATTACAACACACAAGTTAACTTTACCTGACTGCACATTGATGACATGCCTCTTTTTCTCCCCAGAACATGTTCCAGAAGCCGTCTCTGCCTGAGTACAAAGTGGCAGCGGTGAAGAAATCCCGCTTCATTTTGCTCCATTACAGCATTTCCAAGGCATTATGGGATTGGCTCATTCTGCTGGCGACCTTCTACGTGGCCGTGACTGTGCCGTACGACGTGTGCTTCGTCAGCCACGATGAGGGCAGCAAGCACCATTCCCTGGTCAGCCACGGCACTATGGCCAGTGACATCGCAGTGGAAGTGCTCTTCATACTGGGTATTGCTGTTTTAACTGTGTACTGTGTCAACTGCACCAAAAGAAAGACAAAAAAAAATGAGGTTCAAGATCAGTATACCTCTAAACAACACAGCCTGACTGAATACTCCTTTCTGATTGGCTCACAGATGTGCATTCAAACCCTATAGTACACCCGTAGATCACCATAGCAACCAAAAGGTACTCATTAGCTTCACGTGCAGCCGGACGGACCCCATTATTTTAACATTTCTTTAAATCTTTTTGGAGAATAGTCCCACACGTGCATTAGTGCTTCCCACCAAAACTAACTCCAAAGAGCCTGGGGGACCTTAATTACCTCAAGAACAAGCAAAAAAGAATTTGTGAATTGAGATAATAAAACAGCAAAAACTTTTAATAATGCATAGTCATTTTCAACCTTAGCGTCAACACTGTGCATGTAAATCATTTCAAAACTCCTTAACCCTTAAAACACGCAGGAACCATTACAAAATGAAACTGTAAAATGGACATGCAGAGGTAGTTTCAGAGGGAAAAGATATTTGATACAAATATGGTGTCGACCTTTTGGAAATATACCATACCCTGACTGAATGATAACCTTAAGAAACAATAATTTAATAATACTGTCTTGTCTTGTCCAAATCCAGCTCTAATGCAAGCTGTCATCTTTGGAAATTACCTGAGCAGTCACTCTGTAATGTCCAATATAAAATGGAGACTGTTACTCAAATATTAGTTTCATTTTTCAAGTACATTTCAACTAAGAAAGGTCTATGCCTTTCTTCTCCTTTGTGGCTGCGGTGGTTTCCGCGGCGATACTTCACAGTTCAGATCATGTTCCTCTGTCTCACCTCTCTCAGGGTGTCCATGTAGCCCTCAGTTACAAATTATAATTAGATTTCTCTCCCTTTGTCCCACTTCTGCTTTAAATGGAGTGTGATAGCACTTTTGTCATGAGCCGTCAACGTATTTTATTTAGATTTGACAGCAGCTTGAACACGTGTTGATAACAGTTTTGATGAGTCTCGTTAATACTTGTGCGATGTTCTAAAATTATGTCTTCTCTCCTCCTCTCAGATATTATTTTGAATTTCCGCACCACCTACGTGAGTCAGTCGGGTCAGGTGATCTATAACCCCAGGTCTATCTACATCCATTACTGCACCACTTGGTTCTTTGTGGATCTGATTGCAGCCTTGCCCTTTGACCTTCTCTATGCTTTCAACATCACAGTGGTGAGATGAGCACTATGGCACCTTTTGGTTCATGGAGGATGAATCTATTTTTTTAAACCTAAATACCTGGTAATGGTAATCTTAAATTACAAACTATTAAGAAGTCTTTCTTCAAGGTCCTGATAGCTTGGCCAGCCATATCCATTCATTTTAACGATTTCCACAGAGGATAATTATGTTTTTGTTTTGTTTTTTAATGCAAAAAAAAAAAAAAAAAAAAATTATGAATTATGATGGCTTTCCAGGCTCACACAATATGTAAAATATATCTATCTAGTCTAAAAGTTATGCAACAAATTCTAACCAATGTTTTTACAATTTGAGTAGATCTTCAATTGTATTTTCCACCTTGGATTTTTTTTTAAACATAGCACTACCATTCACTGGAAAAAAGATTCAATTTTCCCAACATAAGTGCTTGTTATTAGCAACATAAACAATAATAACTTCATTTCTACACTTAAACCAGATGAAATAACTACCAGTCAAATAAGATGATTTTTTTATTTTTATTTATGTAGTTTAATATGTAAAACACTGCAGCTGACCAGTTGAAAACGAATATGCCAGTATGATGTCAGTGAATTGTGCCCAGTTTGTTCTTGCTCAATTTGGTCATAGCAACTGTAGATAGCTTCCAACGCCTTCAATTACATCCCACTTCATTTATTTACCATGTGAGGCACAATATCCATGTCCATTTTTGCTATTGTTTTGTTCCTGGGAGGTTTTTTTTTTGCTTGCCATCCCTAGACTTCTCTCGTCCACTTGTTGAAGACCGTCCGTCTGTTGCGTCTTTTGAGGCTGTTACAGAAACTGGACCGTTACTCCCAGTACAGCGCCGTGGTCCTAACTCTGCTTATGTCAGCGTTCGCTCTGTTGGCTCATTGGATGGCCTGTGTCTGGTACGTGATTGGACGCAAGGAGATCGAAAGCAGCGACCCTGTTACCTGGGACATAGGTGAGCAGGGGCATGTGTGTTTCACTAACTCAAACCTCTAATGATCCTCTTTACTCATTATGTTGAGTAGAGCATTTTTCAGCCGCTCTCCTGGCGACTGAGGAGCCATCACTGCACATGTAGCTCTGTGTGAATGCTCCAGCATCACTGAGGACTCTAGCCTGTCTCCTCAGAGGAAGAGCAGGTCACAGTGATTATATTATATCACCAGCTATTCATTGTTGTATCACCCGTCACCATTTTTGGCTTTTACAGTGAAGCAGACATAGAAAATAGTGTTATTATAGAGTTTCGGAGGAATTGTTGATGGAGCAAAGATGCCCCCTCCCAAGATTAATTTTGTAATATTTACACTTTATAAGTTGCTGAGGAGCCTTTTCCAGATTGGAGGTGGGGCACATTTCAATTATCATTTAATCACAAGGGACTTAGTGACCTACATTGATAGACAACCATTTAGCCTCTCTGTGGACAATTTAGAGTTTTATTTAAATAAACCTATTTAAATCCAATTTTAAGCCAATTTAAATAAACATGAACGTCGATGGGAGAAAGTGAGGCAGGGGCCACAATAGTCACCAGTCATTTGCAAAGGCCGTTAACAGAAGCTTTGAGTTTGATCCCAATTTTACTGTGAGGCAGGAGTGCTAACCAGCCTAACCCATAATTCTGAGACATTGAGGATCATTGAATTGTACAATTGACCGGTCACTCATGTTCAAATTATATTTTTTGGAGGGTTGTTATTAAAGACATAATAAACAGATTTTTTTCAACACTCAGCTCTAGGCCTTGAAGTTGTAAGTGTACTCAAAATGATGGCTGCTTCATGCTTCCACTGAAGGTTGGCTACAGGAGCTGGGAAAGCGGCTGGAGACCCCATACATTAACAGCACCATGGGCGGACCGAGCATGCCCAGCGCCTACATTGCTTCTCTGTACTTCACTCTCAGCAGTCTCACCAGTGTAGGTTTTGGAAACGTGTGCGCCAACACAGACGCTGAGAAGATCTTCTCCATCTGCATCATGCTCATGGGAGGCAAGTCAAATGATGATCCTAGATTTTTAAGTCAAATCAAGCAGTTATTGTCTCAAAATAAGAGTTTTTTGAAACAAATACTCTCACGTCAGACAAAATAAATGCTTTTTTCTTTATTCAGCCCTGATGCATGCTGTGGTCTTTGGAAACGTGACGGCCATCATCCAGCGCATGTACTCCCGCCGCTCGCTGTACCACACCAGGATGAAGGACCTGAAGGACTTCATTCGAGTGCATAGACTTCCTCAGCAGCTGAAGCAGAGGATGCTTGAATACTTCCAGGCCACATGGTCCGTCAACAATGGCATCAACACCAATGAGGTGGGTCTAGAAACTAAAAACAGTACACCACAACTAGGAATCAGAGTACTGTTGTCGAACTGACTCCGACAGAAGTGAAAGTTGGAAGCTAGTGCCGTGTCAGTCATTTGTGATGTTGTGTTGCTTCTTGTACTCTGAGGATGTAGTCTGTTGCAGTGACACCAAGGCCCCTGTCAGACCTTGCATTGTCTGTCTGTCTGCCTCCCTGTACACTTGTATTCAGTTCTTATTGTGTTCACCCCTGACATTCACGAGTCGCACCAGATCAGTTTTGATTTACCTGCTTCATGTGCAAAGCTAAATAGTTTTTTGATAGCAGCACATTAAAAAAAAAAAAAGCTCTTTTTCTTGAATTGTAGACCTTGATCAAACTTAGACAGAGGTCTGATCTGTCACCACACATTCAGGATGCATTTGCCCGCTCTTACTTTGCATTAGGCTTGGTCACTTTGTCCAGATTTTAATGCCAGGTCTGGAGGGGGTTTGATTCATGTGACAGAACCAATCACTGGTCCAATCAGGAAAGCTAAACACATTTATTTAATTTATTTATTTAACCTTTATTTAGCCAGGTAAGTCAGGTCAGAGAACAAATTCTCATTTACAATGACGACCTGAGGCAGCATTAGAGGCATATACAAAATAACAATAAGTTAAGATACAAAGACAGAAATAGCAAGAACAAGATATACAATTATTTCTGGAGACATTATATAACAAGAGAGAAAACAGCATAAATACAGTGATATCTATATACAAGGTGGATGGCTAAAAACAGGTACAATGATCTTTAACTGTACTATGTAAAAAGTTATTAAAAGAGGATAGTGGTATAAAGGAACTACTTGAGTGTCTGCTGCACATAAGTACATTTATTAAAAAAGTAAATGTCAGTTTACCCACCACTGACTAAAAGCGATGCTCCTGACATTATGAAGTGTCATGACTCAGAAATGTCATCTTACAATGTGGGCCATCACTCTTGAGCTTTGTTCCATTTCCAGAAGTAGATTATTGCAAATATAACAGTCTTTATTATAACAGGCCCATCGAAGAGAGGCTTCAAGTAGGTAGGAATCCTAGAGAAATCCTTTTTAGCACCCTTTCTGGCACCATTTGTAGATAATTAATTCAGTGTTGAGGCGCCATAGGTTTGTGAGAACACACCAGCTTTCACAGACATACCTCATGTCTGCAGCTTGGCACTTGATTTAAGTGTATACAACACAATCTGTGCCTTCGACAGTGATTCAGTGACTTCTTAAGATAAATATAAATGATTGTAAATGATATGAATAGGAATAACAGTCGAGCACTTTGACAGTCGATTAAAATTGATCCTTTTTTATTGCAGAGTTCTATCAAATGTAACACCCTTGCATGTGTCTTTTAGCTTCTCCACGACTTCCCAGACGAGCTGCGCGCCGACATAGCCATGCACCTGAACAAAGACATCCTGCAGCTGCCTGTTTTTGAGCGAGCCAGTCGAGGGTGTCTGCGCTCGCTGTCCCTCCACATCAAGACCTCCTTCTGTGCACCGGGAGAATACCTCATCCGCCACGGAGATGCCCTACAAGCCAATTATTACGTCTGCTCAGGGTCCCTCGAGGTGCTCAAAGACGGGATGGTCCTTGCCATTCTGGGTCAGTAAAGACCCGTTTTAAACATATGGTAGTATTTTAGACAGGTATGAAAAAATACTGCAAGGAACCTATTTTTTTGAAACATTTAGAGAAGTAACGCTGGTTATTTTGTGGATGTAGGCCCCTCATATCCTTCCTTCACTTCCCAGAAAGACTCGATGATGTAATCAGAAGGCCATATCATCACTTCCAGGGCTCTTTGATCTTCTTTAGGCTGAATATACAATTCTAATGGCAATGGCTGCATGTTTTGTTCACTTTGCTTTTTCTAAATTGATAAAAATGAACAATAATGAATTTTATATTTTTGAAAGCATTCTTACTTTACAGTTTTTCTTCCAAACCTTTTGAAAAATATGTCAGTAACATCATTGAAAAAACACCCAGGATTGGAATATGACACTTTTGTAACTTGATCACACCCAACCTTATGACTGCAATATGGTATAAGCCCCGCCTCCCTTCTTTTTCCCATATGTTGAGTGAGAAACACATTGTAACCTAAATAATCTAATACATATACTGTATTCTCTTTCTTAATCATTTCTTTTTGTGCAAAAGCGTGGTTTAGTACTCTTTTGGTTCTCTTTTTTTAATTAATGCATTTAAAATGTATGACATTAGTTGTTATAGGTAAGGTCCACGATTTGTCTAACTCTGAAATTAGCCTGAAAGCCAAAATATGTTTGAGGCTGTAAACGTTTTTGACCTCACATTAAAGTTGATGAGAAGAAGGTCTTTGTAAGCTGCACAATTTGTCTATCAGTAATGAACAAATACAATACAATATATACCATGTACATTAGGGCCTAAGAGAATTGAATAAACATGCATAAAAGAGCAGATAGCTTGAATGTAATGGAGTGATTCAGAAAAGTTGCAATGAATCTGATGAACAACCTTTTTGAGACATCTATTTTCTCACATACAATTTTCATTGAGTCATTCATCTCTGCAGGAAAAGGGGACCTGATCGGGGCAGACCTCCCGGAGCACGACCAGGTCATCAAAACCAACGGCGATGTGAAGGCGTTGACCTACTGTGACCTGCAGTACATCAGTGTTCGAGCTCTGAGGGAGGTGCTGCGACTGTACCCTGAGTACGGCAGCCGCTTCAGCTCCGACATCCATCACAACCTCACATACAACCTGAGAGAGGGCAGCGACCCTGACGTAAGAGGTCTATTCTTAGGCATCTGTTAAACAATCTGTAAATGAGACAATCTGATTCTCTGTGTCTTTCTCATTAAATACCCACTCATCCTCTAAACATGGAAACTATTCACAGTGTCTTTTTTTTTTCTTTATATCTCTAGGGAATGAGGTTTCCATGGTCACCCAAGGTATCTCAGGTACGTGAGCCTCACTGCAGTCATTTATTTATCCTTGGGCATTTTTACACTGAGTGCCAGTCATTGCCAAAAAGTGAAATTATGCTGGAAAAGAACATGGTTTTTTTTTTTTTTTAGTTTGTTTGTCACAAAAAAGGATTTAAGATAAAACAAGAAGGCGTTTAGACACCTGCAGATGTACACAACATTGAGGATTAGTTATTAGTGACTATATAATAATCATTTAAAAAGCATTACATAAAGAATCATCACATTGTTATTGGCAGATATTTCAACATCTTGTTTATTAATTGTTATTTCCATGTTTATTAATGCTCTAGCTCTCTGGCTTAATGGTGTATAGTTATTATAGAGCGTTATCCACATTATATTACAGGCACTTTACATACAGTATGCCATGAGCACTAAGGCTTGTCAGGTGGGAGACCGGGGTTTGAGCTAAACATCCATCCACAAGGGTTCACAAGCCAGTGTACCTTTGTACTAGTCTCAAGATAAATAGACAGAGTTACATCTGAAAGGGCATTTGGCGTGAAACCTATGCCAGACTGAATAGATGCAATTGAGTAGATGCCCCACTGTGGTGACCCCTGAAAGGAGCAGCCAAAAGTAAGTGTTGTTATTTTATTCCAATATGATGTAAGAATAAAGGTTGAAAACTCAAACCAAGGTTCTTATTAACACTGGTCATGCTTTCAGAGCTTCAATCTTACTATTTCTTTTCAGGATCACGTTTCCATGGAGCACAAACTACCCTTTATCATTGAAGCATGTGACGGAGATAAAGACTCTGAGCAGAAAAGAACGCCCCTGTCACAAGGGAGGAGCAGCCCTGTAGAACAAACTCGGCTCAGCGCTCTGTTGGGAGAAGAGCTGCACCACATTAATGCCCTCCGCCTCTGCAGGTCACCGGCTCAAGGCAGAGGCAGCAGTCCGTCTCCTCAACCTCCTGAAGAGCTCTCCCCTCCAAATAAAGATACAGAGTCTGGGTATCGACCCTCAAAGCTGCTAATGCCAACCCTGCCTTGTGTGAGCCCACTGAGCCTGAGCCCCAGGTAATGGCACTATTCTGCTGCTAAATATGACTGAATAGTGCTTTTGAACAGCGTGTGACAGTGATTTTGATGATTTTGCAGAGTGGTGGATGGAATAGAGGACAATGGTCACAGGTTTCAATTCAACATTGAGCAGAATGAAGCAAGGACTAATGCAACAGGTAAAAACATGAAATCAGTTTAATAACAATTAGATTTTTTTAATGAATGTATAGGATTACATAATGTTTAATTCACTGTATTCTGTATTTTAATTTCTTTCTCCACATTTAGACTCACTGGAGGTAAACACTAGTCTGCTTTTGGAGACTGAGGAAGTGAGGCAGAACATTAGCAAACTCAGCAAAGAGGTGAGTTCAGTCAGGACAAGTTTGCTAAAAATAACTCGTGAGCTAACACCACAGTCAGGTTAATGGGATCTGGTACTTAAAAGGAATTTGATTGCTGTCTAGTTCAAATGATTTAAGGCAATCAAGCAGCTAACATTTCTTTTTTCAGGTGAACAATTTGAACCAAGAAGTATCCAACCTCGCCAAGGAGCTACAAAACATCATGCATTTCCTCCAATCCCACATGTCCAGTTTTCATTGCTCTGCTCCAGTCTCATCATATTCCTGTGGCGTTCAGATGATGCCCAGTCCTAATGTGACTGTCTCCAGCGACTGGCAGCCTCCAGCCCCTTTGAGCATAGCTACTGGACTCCACCTCCATCACGATGCCATCAGCCACCCTCCCAGAAACGTGTGGGGCTGCAGTGGGATACCGTCTCAAGGCAGGAGTCCCACTATGATGAATTCATCTAGACATATGTCGCCGTGTTTGTGCTACTCAGACCGGGACGGGAGCATGGTTAACAGCATTCAAAGCCAGTGTGGGCCTTTCTCATCGACCAGAACGACTCCAAATTCTCCTTACGTGAGCCACAGACAAGGAGGGCCATCTCTGCTTGGGATTAGCTCTGCTTTTAATAGCTTCTCAATGCAACAAATGGTTTATAACAACATGACTGTGCCCATAATGAGCAGCTCTCGTCCGCTGTGCTCTCCTGCAAACCACTCACATTCCCCTCTGAGCATCAACACTAATCCCACTCATACACAGGGCTCTCAGACGCCCATCCACTCCTCCCTGACTCCAACAGGCCAGCCACACCTGCACACAGCCTTCAGCCCGCTCACCTCCTCAGGACTCCACTCTGCAGCATGGATCATGAACAACCAGGGCCAACAGGGGACTGCCAGTGGCCCCCGACAGAACAATCCAGTAGGATCTAGTCCCATCCGTATGGCGCAGGGCAGTGCAGGGTCTCTGTTGGGACTGGTAACGGACAGAGACTGTAGAGACGGGCAAGAGGAGATGGATAATAGAGAAGGATCAACTGTAGAAACACAGTAAGCCTCGGATTTAAAGGGAAACTAATCAATCAGTATCATGTGTGCATGTGTTATTGTGTAGTAAATTGTTGGTTTTACATTAAAAATGTAGAAAAGACAATGCTTCCATAACTAAATAAATTAATACTTATTAATAATAATAATATGTCTTTGTGATGCACTGATCCAACACAGTTTTCATTCGGGGAAATAAAATAACCCTTGTACATGTAATTACAAAATGTGGGTATATTATTTTTTTATGTAGTTTGCCTATATTACACACTAGAATGTTTAATTTTACAGCTATACTTACTGACTGATATGGAGTGATACCAAATTACCTTAAAAGGCAGGTATTTAACTGGGCGATATAGTCACTTGGCAGCAGCACAGCAGAATACAAACAAATAATAAATAGCATTTGTATTGTTAATACAGGAATTACTCTGTATACTACTACATGTTCAATTTCTATTTTCTACTGCCTTAAAATGGTACTTTAAGAGGAGCAAGTCTTCTGAGGTGAAACTTGAAGTAAGACCATTTGAGACCAATGTCACTAATGCACATTGGTCACTATGTCATATTTTTTGTCATTTTCCTACATGTCACCATTGTCAAACGCAGACTGGAAAGACAGTTATACACTGCCTCTTAGTGGAGAGAGTGAACCCCCCCATTAAACTCAATTCAAGCTCAGATGGAACTGTAAATGTTTTTGAGTATTATTAACTAACACACAGACACAGTACAGAAGGGAATACAGCGCTGCAAGTACATGACTCAACCGTAGGCACTGTAGGCTACACACTAAAACCCATCCAAAAAAGAAGGGGCTCTGTGAGCAGGCACATCAGGCCTATGTGACCCAGAAATGTCATGAATATGTCCCAAAAAGTAGCCTGACATTTGTACTAAAGGGTCTCAGAACAGGTGGAAAATAGAAATTTAACACAATCTAACATATCATTAGCCTAATAGCATAATTGTCTAATTCATTTTTTGGCCAAGTTGAGATGTCTACCTTACTCTAATCTCCTAACACTGCTGCTTAATTTTTTTTTTCAATTAAAGTATTAATAAAAAGTTCTTATGTATTTGCTAAAAAAAATTTTTATTTATTTTTTTCCCAAAAACCTTACGATTTAGGTAATTATGCTATTAGACTGACGATATGTATGTATTAATAATATAAATTTAATATTATTTATCATTTGCAACTAAGTGATTATATTTCCCAATTAAATACCTGCCTTTTAATGTAATTTGGCGTCACCTCAAGGAGCCAATCAGTAAGTAGCCTGACAATTCTGCACTACATGAAGAAAACACCAAGAGTAGGCTTTGTTACTAGCTTATTTATCAATCTTATCTGAGCCATTTCAACAGGATTACAATACAAACAACTTTCTGGAGTGTGTGGAATTATGGATCCTATGCCCTTGATGATAATTACATTGAAAACCAGTGGGTGGCGCAGTATATCCATGTCCATTGAGCGTAAAAAGTGGTCATACCTACTGTGGAGCTGCCATTGGTCAAAGAGCTTCTGACAAAAAAGTGGGAGGTTCCCGGAAAAACAGCTAACCGGAAGTGAAGGCCAGAGCCAAGAAGGAGAAGAAGAAGAAGACAGCCGCCGCTGATGCGACCAGCGACAAAAGGAAAAGTATTGTAAGTCAAGACAACGCCGAATTCTGGATAATGTGGGGTTAATAATGACAGTTTTCTGATACTTGACTTTTATATCGGTAAGGTGTTAATAATAGCCGTATTCCCAGTGACATTTTTTATTCCAATTGAGTCCGAGCTGAAATGCCAATCAAGACTGGGTCGTAGCAATGACTCTGTAGCAAAACGAGCACATTAATAATCTTAAAAGCGCTTCGATTGTAATAATAAATAGATGTTGGTGTGTTACTTACGTGTAGGAGACACAATAACTAGTCTAGGCTTCTCAGATGTCAAACAGCTGACGAAATGGGGCCGCGAAAAGGAAAGTTGTCTAATGACGTGAGTGTTTAGCTGTAGCCGCCTGCTGCTAACTGAGCTAACATCGTTCAAGACATTAGTAACGAAGACTTGGACTGACTTTGTCAGTATTTTGCTTAGTTTGGGCTTTTGCATGATAGCCAACTGATAAATAAGCTAATCCTGGGGTATAGTTGCTAAGAAGTAACAATTGTTCCTCTTTAAAAGACAAGTTTGCTAAGTTTATTTAGCAGTTAATCATCATCACAAGTTTATCATAGTTCACTTCCTTCAATATTCAAACTCTGTATTGGGCAGTACTTGCTACATTATCAATAAAGTTTGAGTTTAGGTTATTTTTTTATATATAAGGTTACCGTAAAGCATCAGTCTTCGTAGGTTTTTTCAGAGGCTAGAACCTTTAGTATTATAAAAGTGTCATTACTGCTGATAGCGGCACTTGTGCTATCATCCTGTCAATTCATAAGACATTGGCTTTAAATGTCTGCACATGTATTTTAACAGTAAAAGTGTATATACTTTCACAGCTATTGTTTATGACTTAATAAAAGTAACAGAGCATGGACCTTGAGACACAGGGGATTTACAGTTTGTTGCCTGAGGTTGGGTTTATGGATATGGACCTTGTCCTTTCGAAGCAGTGACACATTACATCAAGCTAGCTGTGATAGTAAATTAGCAAAATGTGAAAACATTTATTTTTTGTGTTGGAGTATGGTAATTTTTTTTCATTTTTTTTTAGTATAACGTTTGTGCTTTCATCTCCATGGTTTGCTTTACTGTAGGATAGGGTGTCAATGTCAAAGAGTTATCAGAACAGATTTGTTAACATTTTACTTTGAAATGGTTATTTTTTGACCTAATTGTTCTGGCAAAGTTTCAACTGGAAATGCACCCAATAATTACAGTCTTGTCCTAATCCATGATGATTACTGTTACAGGCAAAATTATGATGATTTGTGTTTTGTTCTTTGTGATTTGTCTCATGATTTCACAGCCTTTTACAATAACTATAACCCTATGCAAACCAGACCTTTTTACGAAAACTAAGGATGCTTTGAATGTGCTGTTTGTAGGTACTATTGTCTTTCTTTAGATTCTTTCCAAGCCATGACTAAATGTGCTCATGACTAAGCCTTTGTTGTCCGATTAGTTTGTATAAGTGGTTGTTGGTTTTGAAGCTGACAGTCATCTCACTGGTTTACTGCATCTTTGTTTGAGCTTTGTTTCTGGTTGCTAATTTCAACAGAAATATCCAGGTTTTTCCCCTAGAAGTCATGAGAAAAGGAAGTGCCAGTGATTTCCTTCTGCCTCAGCTCACTGTGAGGGATGTTCGCTTTTCCTGAGTTATGTCATCAATTTCCCATCCAGTGTCCTTTTTTTTTTCTTTCCTAAGACATTCTTTAATACAAACATGAGCTCTACTGGGCCTTACCTTGGATTAAGAGCATTTCCTCTTTTATTACTGAGTCAAGAGTGCTTTTGCTTCTGAATAGTAACCCAAAAAAGAAAACCTTTGCACCGAAGCTATTTTCTCACTAAAACTAATTTCAATAAGCCTGTTAATGTTGGACATGGACAGGAGGATACTTCAGCAGCCCCTCATATCAGATACTGCCAGCTAATACACTCCACCCTTAAAAAAGGGAGCAGCTCAAGTTGAAGCGTGCATTTTGGAAACTGGTAAAATGACACCAGTAACAGCTTTTTTCGAATTCACTTATTCTCAGGCATCCAATGTGTCCTGAAAATCTTGTAATTCTAGAACTTTCCAAGTTGTCTTTCATTCATGGAAATTAAATGGAAAATTGTTAAAATGCTCCATGAATAATATATATATTGCCCTTTAGCCACCCTCTGAGGCTATTGTAGTTTGAGCTTAGAAACTCTGATGCTGCTATAGTTTGTGTTTAGACCCCCTGAGGCTGCTGTAGTTTGAGATTAGACCCTCTGAGGCTGCTGTGGTTTGAGCTTAGACCCTCTGAGGCTGCTGTAGTTTGAGCTTAGACCCTCTGAGGCTGCTGTAGTTTGAGTTTAGACCCCCTGAGGCTGCTGTAGTTTGAGATTAGACCCTCTGAGGCTGCTGTAGTTTGAGATTAGACCCTCTGAGGCTGCTGTAGTTTGAGCTTAGACCCTCTGAGGCTGCTGTAGTTTGAGCTTAGACCCTCTGAGGCTGCTGTAGTTTGAGTTTAGACCCTCTGAGGCTGCTGTAGTTTGAGATTAGACCCTCTGAGGCTGCTGTAGTTTGAGATTAGACCCTCTGAGGCTGCTGTAGTTTGAGCTTAGACCCTCTGAGGCTGCTGTGCATTGGGTGAAGAAGCCTGAAGCCTGAGTCTTAAGCCTCTGAAACGGTGTAGTCTGAGTTTTGACCATCTGGTGAGGAAGTTTGTGAAGTGAAGCTTGAAAAAAAATCAAAGAGGACCAAAGAATCAGAATAATTATTGGTAATGGCTTTATAGAAATTCTGTGTAACTAAATGCGTTTCTTAATGTTGCTTTCCAAACAAATCATGACCCTGCAAAAAGTTATATTTAAATAATTTACTACATTATTGGTGTGTATATTTTCATATTTATATCATAATCTGTATTGTCTGCCACTTATATGTTTGTGATAGGATCTTATATTTAGCACCAGAGCAGAAGACATCCCAATAAATATTTCAGTTTTTTCTCCCTTGTCCTAAGCCTCGTTCCACAGTCTCTCCTGACCCAGTTCCCGGCGGAGGTCTTCAGAGCCCATTAAGGACTGTCATCAAAGGGTCCATCACAGGCTTCTTAAGATGTGTGCCTCTCTGTCTCTGTGAGTTAAAGAGCCTCTGATTGTAAGAGAGACAGCTGCTCCTACCTCAACACAGCGAGCCGTGTGTCGGCATTAAAGTCGTCTTGGGCTGGTGCCAAAGATGCCTCTGCCAAAGTTATGATAAAACTATGCTGGACTTGCCATTGTAGGATTGATCAAATTTAACTTTATGTTTAGTCAGCCCTTGTTTTAGTTCAGAGAGAGCCAGAGCTGTGACGTAGACTTGACACACGTGTTCAGAGAAGTTGTCTCTAATTTGTGGTGCTTGAGAAAGACAAAATGGTATCCTCAACCAATAATTCTAATTTGTAATATGAGTAAATCATTGTTCTTATGTTCATTTGATATGCATCTTTGGATTTTAGAAAAGTGTGGTCAACGGGTTTGTAAAAGCTGAAAAATAATCAGTTGAGATGTTTTACTGCTATCAAGACAAATGTGTTTTCAAGAGGGTTTATGAAGGATAGTACATACCTATATTGTGAAACAATGTTGCTTTAATGCTAATATTTAATTTATTAAGACACCTTGAACAGACACTAAAACACAAGACACTACATTTGAAACCATAATTGCATTTTTGTAGTCTATTTTGCTCATGGAGATTTGCTGGTTATGGTTAAGGTTACTAATGCAATTTAAAAATACTAGTGTGGACAGATATCATTTTTATTTGTAAGTGTTGTAAAAAGTAAAAGCAGTGTGCAAATTGTCATTAAATTAGTGTTGTCTGTGGACATCAAACGCAGTTCATCTTTCTTTCCTGTCAGTAAACAGGTGAGAGTTTGGCTCTGCTTCTCGCAATTAAATGAGAGTAGAGCCCCGGTTTGACCCAGTGAACAGAGTGCCTTTATTCCCCTCTTCGGTCTCGCTGCTTCCCATGGCCCCTTAAGGCCCAGTGTCTGCTCAGTGTACCTCCATTAGTTTTACAGTCACAGAAATATAAAGTTTGTTCAGTTTTGGAAAGTTTTTAATATGTACTTGTATTGTAAAGTATTCTGTTTTACATCCTATTGTTGTGGCTAAAACATTGTGGTGGGTTTAAATGTAACCTGCTTGTCATGAACATATGCTACATACTCTGTACATGGTAAAAAAAAAAACATGGCTGCTGTGAATATTTCATGGACAGGGCTATAATCTCTCGTCACATGCTAAAGATTTAGTCTGGCTCAGCAGAGAGTTGGGAGAAAAACCACAGCACCCAGACCCAATGCTGCAGTGCGATCTTTTTTTTTATTTTTGTGTTCCCTGCACTTTTTCTTAAACTCCAGACTTACTACTTTTACTACTGTTCCTGCTGCCTCTGTGTCACGATTCAAATGCCAGGCTATTTCACATTTTTGACATGCTCAGCACTCAGGTTCTTTCTGCAATCTTGACTCAGCCAAAAGCAGGAAGTAGTGTTTCCTGTCTTTTGACCAAGTAGAGGCCTGCTGAGGACCATAAATGCATCACAAACCGGGAAATATTAGTCGATATTTCGGACAGTCCATTAATACTTATAATGCATCCTAAACAGGAGCCGTCAGATTTGACTGTATTTATATTTTAGATAAGGCTTTCTTTTTAACATTTACTCATAATCACATGGAAATTGTTGTGGTGTTTTATCTAAACGCAGGTAAAAAATCTCATGAGCTAAAACCTGTTTGAGTGACTCATCTCTTAACAGATACACTAACCAGTCTGAGAACATTGTTGTCCAAACATGCGTGTGTTCTCTTTGGCATTTCTTGACTTTTGAACTGACTTTAATTATTTTCTTGTCACTATTTGTAACTATAGCCTGTTTATACACATTTGTAACAGGGCATCTAAGGATACTGGATTTTTGTCATCAGTTGTTTATTGTAAACAGTCATTTTCTTTGTTCTTTGCTTAGTTCATGTGTAATACAGTTTCCAGTTTATGCAACAATACTCTTTTCAGTATAGACTCTCTCCTTAACAGGTGAAATTAGTCTTTTTTTTCCATCATTCAAATATATTCCCCAATTTGTTTTCCAGCTCCCTTTGGTGAGGTCTGTTCCTGTGGCTCCTCTACCTGCCTGACCTGAACCCATCTTTGTCCTGCTCAGCCTCCCCTTGTCCTCTCCAGCCCCAGCACAAAGCCTAAAAAAAAATCAACCAACAACTTTCCTTCCCCATCTTCTCCATTCTCCTCCTCACCGTTTCCAACACTGCACTATGGCAGGGCGAGGCGGCACGACACGGACCAACGGCACAGCGCCGAGCAACAAAATCTGCCAGTTCAAGTTAGTGCTCCTGGGCGAATCGGCGGTGGGGAAATCCAGTTTGGTGCTGCGCTTCGTCAAAGGCCAGTTCCACGAGTATCAGGAGAGCACCATCGGAGGTGAGGGCAGTTTCCTGGAATTAGTTCTGCTTCCTCTATGCTTCAGTGGCAGTAAATGTCAAATTCACCTCAGTCAAGGGTAAAAAAAAGTTCCTTCTACTTTCTGACTGTAGTGTAGCAATTATAGCTTATATGTTAATTTCAGTTCTACTACATTTATAAATTGGGGCAAAAGTAATCTTTCCAAGAAGTATAACAAAGAACTTTTTAAAGTTTTTTTTCATTACCAAAAGGGGTACATAGTAGGGCTGTACAGTGTGGCTAAAAGAGAAAATCTTTTTTGTTCATTATTTTCAGACTAGTTATAATTTTAATAATTTTTTTTCTATCTTTCTGGACCAAAACATCAATTAAAATGATGCTTTATTATTTGAAAATATTTGCTTTCTTTTTATGTTGTTGAACCAAGTCGTTACAGAGATAATATGAAAACCTGTCCCTGGTAATTATTGCTCATCTGAAGTGCCTACAGAGTCAACACAGCCATTATTTGAGCTCTGTTGGGTCCTAGCAGTAGCATTAGCCTTCACATGGTGTATAGTGCAGTCGTTTGGAAATTGAAAACGGTTTCTGTTCAGTTTTGACTTTTTTTTTTTAAGTATAGTTCCGTATTAAAAATGTTACTTTGAATGACTTAATTATTAGATTTATTCTCCTGTCCTATTAAGAAGCATTCCATAAAAATCATGGTCCAATGCTGCCTCTGAGTTGATCACTTGATGAGAAGCAAAAACACAGCACACAGCATTGTTTTCTTAAATGAAGCATGTCTTGTTCTTGTGAGTCATATTTTAGAGGAAAAGAGTGATGCTGTTGTAGAATTCTAGTTATTAGCAACGTCTGTTTCTGCGTTGCTTCAAACATAAGAAGAACTTGTGACATTAAATAACAAGTCCGTAGACTGCAATAAAACACCACAAGTGCTTTTATTGAAGCATTTGAGTAAGACTTCTATGAAATAAAAAAAAACAGTTGTATCATTAATACTTGAGGTGAACACCTGGTCCTTCCCAGTCCAAACTAGCTGCTCATTTGCAGTCTTAATCTTTGTTGTTTTCAAAGCCTGAGAAGAATAGGAGTGGCCAAACCTGTTTTTTTCCCCCCACAAATCACCTGACTGTACTACAAGCCACGAGCTCCTTACTCAAGTGTGAATATTGTAGTTGCTGTAACTAATTACATAACAAGTTTTTAAATCTAATTAAGCTGAGACAGACATTACTGAAGTTTTTATTTCACCTCAGAATCCCTGGGTATAACATTTCAGTGACTACACTGACTCCGAACAGGAAGGAATTTGGAAAACAATAGAGGTTTCCTGGATCTCTTGTTCTTAGGTAAATGTTTTGGCACAAATATATTGGTGTTAACATAACTATTTATGTGATAAGGAGCTGCATTTGACTTTTTACTTTAACTATTTAGATGAGAGTTTTCCCCATTGTTGTGATCTTTATATTTGAAAGGGAAGTTTTATTTTATTTTTTACTGCCCTTGGATTGTGTTTTTCAAATATAATCTGAAAATGTAGTTCAATCCTATTGTGTGTATTGTCTTTTTATTATTGCTTACAATTCCTATGGTTGAACATATGCTTATAATCTACTATTTGACATTTACGATGTGGTCATAGCGGTTAAATATTTGCCATTTGACTGATAGGTTCACCTATTAATGTTATGGAGTCACTTGCAAATTTAGAAAGTAATATTATTTCAACTTTAAATCAGATTGCTAGGGGCTTAGGGGTTGTGTGGACAGGATCCTCTGCATTTACACCCACACAGATGAAAAACACATCAGCATTTTTCTTTCAAGTGAACTTGTGGTCAGCTGCATGCCCGGTCAGAGCTTACAAATCTTATAAGTATGTGCTGTGCAATGAGGCCTCAGTTTCCCCTGTCATGTGACACCAGGCTGAGTAAGCAGTATGATCTCAACTGAGCTTCCTGCCATTCGTAAGATGCAACACTTTTTTGCATTTCTCAGAAATTAATTATGATTCCTGCCACTTTCATTTATTTCCTCTTAAACATTAATTGAACAAAGCTTTCACTGATTATTGTTTGTCTGTGTCTTTTTTCAGCGGCCTTCCTCACACAGACGGTATGTTTGGATGACACAACGGTCAAGTTTGAGATCTGGGACACAGCCGGACAGGAGCGGTATCACAGCTTGGCACCGATGTACTACAGAGGAGCACAGGCGGCCATTGTGGTTTATGATATCACCAACTCAGTAAGTGACATGAAGCCAGACTTGTGTCATTGCCTTGCTGACTCTTTTTTTTTTTGTTCAGTCTGGATAAGTTGATGATTGCTTAATTCATAAGTGCTTCAGACCTTTGTACTTGTAACTTGGACATTCAAACGTAACATTATAAACTTACATCAGCTGTTTTAATTTGAAAAGCGCTGTGTCTTATGATCATACATGTTTCTTTGTACAGGATACATTCACACGTGCAAAAAACTGGGTGAAGGAGCTCCAGCGACAAGCCAGTCCTAATATTGTTATTGCTCTAGCTGGGAACAAAGCAGATCTGGCCAACAAGAGAAATGTAGATTTCCAGGTAAAGACATGTGCTTATTATAAAATGTTCCTAAATATATTTTTGAGTATACGCTTTATCTGCAATACAATATTTGGGTTCTGTTTTTTTTTTTTTTTTTAGGAAGCACAAGCGTATGCTGATGACAACAGCTTGCTCTTCATGGAAACATCAGCTAAGACTGCTATGAATGTCAATGAGATTTTTATGGCTATCGGTATGTGATCCACATTGTATTAAAGGTGTAATGTAGGATGTCCAGTGTAATGTTGCTTGACCATAGTCATGTCCTTTCTTTAGAGCTGTAGCTAAAGGCCAGGTCTAGGTTTACTGTGCTTTTGATAGAGCTTTTTATTGTTTCACTATTTTGCTAATACACCAACAAACAACAATAATGCCAACTAGGAAGGAATTCAAAAGTGTATTCTTTTGAGATATTTGCATTAATTTGTCACCCCACCATCTTGTCTCAGACCTATATCCACCAATTTACAAAGAAGCAAACAAGGCAAATGAAAGGCCACCAAATGTAACCTTTTATAGAGTCATTAAAAAGTTTGACTGGGGTCTGATACATACATGCTACACAAAGGCTTAAAGAATGATGGAAAGAAACCCTAAAAATAAAACTAGCTTGCATAAATATAGGTAGCTAATATTTACCATACACAGATTTCAGAGCTGGGTTGATTTCTCACATGTTATATCAGTGATTTAAAAAAGAAGGTAGTTTTGGGGACCTTTTGACATTTGAACAGAGCATCATTTACAGTTTGCTTTTCTTTTATCATTTTAAATTACAATAAAAGATGTCTAAACAGCAATATATATATATAGAGAGAAGAGCTATTAACACTCACACTGTAGTGAGAAAACTTACTTCTAAGGCAGTTTCAGGTCAAATGAGAAGGATTACAAGTACAAGGCTATAATAGTAGCAAGTACTAAGTCCTTTTATTGGTATCTCGACAGCCCTTTTGAATACCTTGTGTCTTTGTCCATATACTAACAGAATTATTCATGTACTCATGTTCATAATATTGAATATTTAAACTATTACTGTGCCTTTAAGCACAAGATATCTTCTTATTGTGATATGAATGGTATCATAATGTGGTCATTAATTAATTGTACTTCCACAACAGCCAAGAAGCTGCCTAAGAACGAGCCTCAGGGTGGAGCTGGTGCCGGCGGCCGGGCCAGAGGCGGCGTGGACCTGCAGGAAACTGCACCACAGGGCAGGAGCGGCCAGTGTTGTGGGAGCAGCAACTAACACAATGAGTCCCAACCAGTCTACAGCTTCGATCAACCATACCAGATATTAAGCCAGCTGTCAAACGATGTCCCATTGGCCAGACCGAGTCACTGTTTGGCCAACTTTCCCAAAAACAGCAGCACAAATTGAACAGTTTGACAAATAAGACCACTGGCCAGTAAAATGTCAGAGCCCATTAAGGTTTCCAGCAGATGAACCAACCAACAGACCAAGACAACAACTCAATCATGTTTTAAAACTGGGACTTGCCAATCCATGACCTCTCTTTTGATGGACATCTTACATCAGATAAGGGGAAGAATCATCACAATCATGGAAGAAGGAAAAGATTAGTCAATACCAATCAGTGGGCCACTTTACGCATCTTAGTTTCTGTATTTGTGTAGTCGAGAATAATTAACAAAAAGGAAAAATGTGGGTTGGCCCTGTCCTTTCTTTTCTTCTTTCTTTGCTGTGCATTAATTTCTTACATCATGGTCATAAGAGACTGTTAAAACTCTGTTAAGTGGAAGTGCATGTGCAAATCCTTGACTTTTTTCTTTATCTGGAAAAGAAAAAGAGAGAAGATTGACAACTGAAGAACAGGAACGGACAGAGTTCCTTTGTTAGAGCTGGGTAGATTGGATTATTACATTGTTATTGTCATCACTATTGTTATTCTTTTCACACAGGCTGTTCAGTATGATTTTAAAGCCTTGGCGTGTAAGGTTTTACAATCATCCTTCTATGTTATCATACCGTAAACAGTAAATAGTACTTTAACATTGTCACCCATGAGTAATTTTAGCATTAAATGTCAAGTTTTGAATCGTTGTACAAAAAACAAACAAAAAAAACAAAAACAAAACATGCAGCAAGATTAGTTTTCTCGACCAAAATCACAGTTGTGTATTGAAAACAGATTGCTGTATTTGTATCAGACTTTTCAAGTTTATAATTAATCAGTAGTTATCGTCAGAACTTCCCAATCTCTTCATGTTTTGTCAACCTTAATTATTTTGTGATGGATTTTTTATGTCTTAATTTTTCTGAAGATCTATGGTATTAAATGCACTGGTTCTGTCTCATCATCATTGTGGATTGAGATGTTATCCTCGGCCTCCTGTTTCTTCCTCTATTCTCTTTATTTGTACTCTTCATATTCGAGAGGGATTGTCTTCAGCAGTGTTGTCATCCTGTTAGCACCATAGCACCTGCTCAGCATCCACTGCTGTTTGGTGGGAGGGTGAGGTCATGGGCAGAAAGAAAGAAGAGAGATGTAATTTTACCAATAAAACAAGGAGATAATATCCTTTGTATGCTTTGTTTATCATTTGACATTAATTTTGCCATCTGTCCCTTGAAATACAGCAATTACAGACAAATAAACTAGGCATCCTATTTTAAAATCAATGCAAGACAAGATATGCACATGCTGTGTCCTGAACAAAGCATAATTCCACTGGTATGTTTATAATTAAGGTCTTTTAATACATCCATTGCAAGCAGACCACTCAACAAAAGTTAAAGTGAATTTGTCTGTGATTGTCATTAATCTTGTGCAAAAAACATGTCTTAAAAAACCAACCTTTCCAAATGAGCCATGGGGTAAATTTTTTGGACACCAAGTTTGTCATAAACATAACATGTGGCCTACTAGATATGACATTTTTAATTTATTATGTTTGGTTACAATTATAACCTGAAGGCATAAGGCTTTGGCAGATCCTGTCCATAAGTTGTTTTTGTTTTGAAAAACATAGACGAGTAAGACTGTAACGGTTGAAGTGGGGCTTCGCCTTTAAAACTACATTACCCATGAGAGCACGGGCTCTTGTTGCGTTTACATGCCCCTTGCTAAAATGTGTTTTATTTAATGTAGACGTAGTTACACGTCTTCACCACAGCAGGACGCCCGGTTAATGATCAAAATAAACAATCTTCGAATTAGAAAATGCAATTTATTAGTAACTGTCAAACATTATTAGCGATTATAACAATTTTACTCGCAGAACGTGCTTTTGTAGCGTTGAGGGTATTATCTTTTCTTGACTCCAACATTAGATAATACAATAACAATAGACCCATTCGGTTCTAACGCTCTGTGAATGTGAGCAGTCTTTGTTTAATTTGTACACTTTACAGTCATTTGCTTTTTAAACATCGGTCCAACACGGCAACCCATGTTACCAATAGCCCCTGAATGCGCCACGGAGCTGATCGGGAGCAGCGCCAGGATAGTGCAGCAGCTGCAGCGTGGACATGTCGGACCCGGCGACACAGGCCTTACAGCCCCGGCTTCTCCAAGCCCAGACCGCGGGCTCGGCTGGGTCCACGGCGGCTGCTACAGCCTCGGGACCCGGCAGCAGTGACCCGGCTAGACCCGGCCTGAGCCAGCAGCAGCGAGCGAGCCAGAAGAAAGCCCAAGTCCGAGCTTTCCCACGGGCGAAGAAGCTTGAGAAACTTGGCGTGTTTTCTGCATGCAAGGTAGCTAGCTTAGCCAACCAAAGTTCACCACAACAAAGCACTGTCGGGTTAGCATTTGTGGAGATGAGAAGCAGCAAGACACACTGTTCACAAACATACAGCTCTTTAAAATGCTAACATATATACTTTTAACTTTGATGCTAGCTAGGTGACAACATTAGCTAGCTCACAGCAGACACATACATCAAATAAGATGCGTTTATTGCCTCTTAGCCTTGTGTTTGCGCCTATCAATATAGTCTTTAATCTTGTATATGTTTTCTCTGCTCTCAGGCTAATGATACATGTAAGTGCAATGGATGGAAAAACCCAAATCCACCCTCAGCCACTCGTATGGACCTACAACAGCAAGCAGCCAGCCTGAGCGAGCAGTGCCGCAGCTGTGGACATGCCCTGGGTACAAACTAACAGCCTTTACCCACAGATCTACCCCCTTTTATCAGATAGGATTTGGATCTAAGTGTCTTAAATTTGATTTGCAATTACAGCGGATCATGTTTCCCACTTGGAGAATGTGTCAGAGGATGAGATAAACAGACTTCTGGGGATGGTGGTGGATGTGGAAAACCTGTTCATGTCTGTGCACAAAGAGGAGGACACTGACACCAAACAAGTCTACTTCTATCTCTTTAAGGTAGGGCTGTGAATAGTCCATCATTCAGGCTGTTTAATTGGGTCTTACATTAATATTTTTAGAGGGAGGTTCTGTTTTATTATGTTATGTGTAATTATTGTTATTTTATGTTTTTCTCTTAGTTGCTTAGGAAATGCATCCTGCAAATGAGTCAGCCTGTTGTAGAGGGATCTTTGGGAAGTCCACCCTTTGAAAAGCCCAATATTGAGCAGGTAAACATATATCTGTACCATTTTACACTTTTGACACTTGCATTTAAAGCAACCCTGAACAAGGTTTTCAAGATTTTTAGCTAACAATAGGACTCTGAGTGCCACTACACTGCTGCTAACCCGAATGGTATGGTATTAGTGTGTAGCTGTGTTAATGTGACGACTTTTCCTGTCATTCACAGTTACACAGTGGAAAATCTAGTCAATTGTTTGCTCTGTGTCAATGAAAGAGAGGTTATTATTCCTGTCTCAGGTTAAGAACCATGAAAATGACTTAGCAGCTACAGATTTGAATGATTTTGAGGCTCTTTTTGTAATTTAATCCCACGTGTTTTTTCTCTTCCAAAGGGAGTGTTAAATTTTGTTCAGTATAAATTCAGCCACCTGGCGCCAAAGGAAAGGCAGACCATGTTTGAGCTTTCGAAAATGTTCCTCTTGTGCCTAAATTATTGGAAGCTGGAGACGCCAACACAGTATCGTCAGCGCACTCAGAAAGAAGACGCGACAGCATACAAAGTGGACTACACAAGGTGTGGGGAAAAGTTAAGAATGTAATTGCTTGTTAAATTGATTTTAAATGTGGACTATTGTCATATCTGTGATTATATATGTCTTAGGTGGCTTTGTTACTGCCACGTCCCTCAGAGCAATGACAGCTTACCGCGCTACGAAACCACTCAGGTGTTTGGCCGCAGCCTGCTCAAGTCCATCTTTACTGTGACTCGACGCCAGCTTCTGGAGAAATTCAGAGTGGAGAAGGATAAATTGCTGCCTGAGAAACGCACACTTATCCTCACACATTTTCCCAAGTTAGTGCTAAAAATATGCGTGTTACTTTTCACGTCAAAAAGTCAAACTTAGTCAGTAGAAAGACACTCGGGGACTTTGCCTTAACAATGCTATGTGTTTGCTGTCAGGTTTTTGTCAATGCTTGAAGAGGAAATCTATGGTGAGAATTCACCGATCTGGGAAGCTGACTTCATCATGCCAGCCTCTGATGGCACACAACTTGGACATCAGACAGGTTAGTGGCTATTCTTAACTGGGCCTGTGCCATTTTTTTGAAGTTAAGCCAGAGTAAGCCAAGGCCGTTTGGGTGGACACTTTCGGTTCCTCCACTCAGACTCTAAATTGCCCATGAAAGTGAGTGTAAATTGCTGTGTGTCTTGTCAAAGGGGTGTTCTGCCTCATGTCCAAAGTCAATTGAGATCGAATTCCTGAAAGTGAACAAGCAGGAATACAAGAAGGAAATTAAATGAATGATCAGTGTCTGTTTATGAAAGTTTTTATGATAAGCCATTTTTTTTCTTTGCAGTGATCAGTCCCGCTGTTGTGTCTGGCTCTCCTGCTCTTGTCAAGGGTCTAAGCAGTGGCTCCTCTTTGAGTAGTTTGGAAACTGGAGTGACTGAGCCCATAACAGGTCTGTGAACAGCTCATAATTATTTTGGAAATGTAAAATGTGGTTTAACATTAAAAATGATTGTTGGGACATCAATACTGTTCATGTTTTTGATTTCCTCACTTAACTTTAGTCATTTATATTCTGTGACAGTGACAATAAAGCTTTACAGGTTGCACTATCTGAGTGTTACAAGTCTAAATTCTTTACTGTTGTCGTGTTTTTAGGAGAGAAACGTAAACTTCCCGAGGCGTTGACGTTGGAAGATGCCAAGAGGATCCGTGTGATGGGGGACATTCCTATGGAGCTGGTCAATGAAGTCATGATGACCATCACGGACCCTGCTGCTATGCTTGGACCAGAGGCAAGTCAATACTAAACATATTCTTCGGATGAGGTAAGTGTCCTCTGTCTCAGTGTTTCGGTGCTGACATTTTCTGTTTATGTTACTAGACGAATCTGCTTACACCAAATGCTGCCCGGGATGAGACTGCACGGTTAGAGGAGAGGCGAGGCATTATTGAGTTTCACGTCATCGGAAACTCACTTTCCCAGAAGTCCAATAAAAAGATCCTGATGTGGCTGGTGGGGCTGCAGAACGTCTTCTCTCACCAGTTACCTCGCATGCCCAAAGAGTACATCACACGACTGGTGTTTGACCCGTAAGCAGATGCCTCAGATGATTTGGTTGTCGTATTCATATAGATATATATTCTAGATCCGAAATTGTGCCTTAATATACAGTCCGTGTCTTCTTTAACAGGAAGCACAAGACCCTTGCCCTTATCAAAGATGGCCGTGTCATTGGAGGCATCTGTTTTAGGATGTTTCCCACTCAGGGTTTTACGGAGATTGTCTTCTGTGCAGTCACATCCAATGAGCAAGTTAAGGTAAAGAAAGCATTCATTAACATTTCCTACTTATTAAAATGTACAAAAAATGCAAACTTCTAATTATATTGTGTTTCTTTAAGGGCTATGGCACCCACCTGATGAACCACCTAAAGGAATACCACATTAAACACAGCATCCTGTATTTCCTCACATACGCTGACGAGTACGCCATCGGCTACTTCAAGAAGCAGGTATCAGAGGCGTAATGTGTACAATAGCTCCCCTCCTGTCTTCACTTCTCACCTGTGCTCACAGTAATTTGTTCTGTTGCCACAGGGCTTCTCCAAAGACATCAAAGTGCCCAAGAGTCGATACCTGGGATACATCAAAGACTACGAAGGAGCAACGCTTATGGAGTGTGAGCTGAACCCCAGGATCCCCTACACCGAGCTGTCACACATTATTAAAAGGCAGAAGGAGGTAAGTACGGCCGCTAGTGTTTAACTAAGACCCCTTGTTTCTATTTTTAAGTAACTTTGACTCTAAAATCTATCCTTAGATCATCAAGAAGTTGATTGAGAGGAAGCAGAGTCAGATCAGGAAGGTTTACCCTGGGCTCACCTGCTTCAAAGAAGGAGTTCGACAGATCCCAGTGGAAAGCATTCCTGGCATCAGTAAGTGTTGTATTTTTAACTAGTGAAATATAACACTTCCAGCTAAAGTAAACATGTTTTCTCTTCCAGGAGAAACTGGTTGGAAACCGAGCAACAAAGACAAAGGGTAAACCTTATTTGTTCATATAGGTATTACTATATCTGGCTTATGCATTTAAAGAGATACAGTTATAACAGCAATGATATTGTATTAGAAGAATTTCACTCTGATGTGGGCAGATGTTGCATTGATTTATCGCAACAATATGCAGATAGCAGATGTGGAGACAGTGAGTGTGAAACCTGAATGTGGTTGGAGTTGTCACATGACAGAAGCAACATGGTAAAAACAACAGAAATGTACAGATAGAGGGAAAAACTGCACCTATTGCCACTCAGTCTTAACGTACCCTGCTGTCATGTTCTTGTTGTAAACAAAAAGTAGCAAAGCTAACTATTCTTGGCTATTTGAACTAATTTTGGAATAGTGGATGTTCACTCAAAACAACACTCTGTAACTTATGATTTATACCCAGTAAAGAACTAAATGAGGCCTATGTTGCTGTAAACTCATAGGGCTGTTACCTTTTTAAAGAAATTTCTTTTGTATTTAAATTCTTACAAGATGGTGCATGATGTTGAAACATATGCACTTTCTTCAGGTGGTTAGTTTCCCTGTGTTTGGATAATTTATTTATTTTTTTTACTAATGTAATGATTGCCAGCTGCTTCTTTTAGGTAAAAAGTTGCATAGTGTGGATTTAATGAACGCTCTGTAATCTATTAAAGAAAGCTTTCAAAAATAGCTGTTTATCTGCAGTTGGCTATAAACAGTAGTATCTCAACACTACACCAGTAATAACTTGTTTATCATTTTGCCCTGTTTTCAGAAAAGAGGTGAAGGACCCTGATGTGTTGTACAACATGCTAAAGAACCTCCTGGCCCAGATAAAGGTAAAAGACCTTTTGGCGCACATACAAATATATATCTAGACATGAGCAAAGACCTTATTTCTGCTTTGATTATCTTGTTACTAGACTCATCCTGACGCCTGGCCCTTCATGGAACCAGTGAAGAAGTCTGAAGCTCCAGATTATTACGAGATCATCCGTTTTCCCATCGGTAAATCAACAGCTCTACTAGGCCCAGCCTTGCTAATGTTGTTCATGTTGATGATGTGTTACCTTTTCTTCTTTCTCCCAGATCTGAAGACAATGACAGAGAGACTCAAGAACAGATACTATGTGACAAAAAAACTGTTTATTGCCGACCTGCAGCGTATCATCACAAACTGTCGTGAGTACAACCCTCCTGACAGCGAGTACTGCAAGTGTGCCAACACCCTGGAGAAGTTCTTCTACTTTAAATTAAAAGATGGAGGCCTCATTGAAAAATAATCTGATTTATTTTTCCCACCGCTGCCACATGCCACAATGGAGGAGATAAAGAAATCCATTGCTGGCTACTGTTTTTAAAGCGGATATGACGAAACTCATAAGGGAACGGCTGGTCTTGAGCAGATATAATGGAGACTTGGAGATGTTTGAAGACGGCCTTACCTTTCCCCTTCAAGTCTGACAATAAATGTTTCATTAAATGTACCAAAGTTGTAGGTCCAAGTGAAACCAATGCCACAGTTGGTTTAGTTACCGGTCTGTTCATTCCAGTTTAGTCACACAGATGTTTATGTATGTAGTGTAGAGCTGCTTCACAGGAAAATGCACCTCGGGACCTAAAGCCACGTTGCCTTTGTTTCTGACAGACACTTGAACGTCACAACCATGTTTTTGTACACGGTTTATGACAAGAAACCTTACAAGCTTCAGCAACTCTGAGTTCAGTTGTAAACAAGATTTCCTCAGAACATGAGGAATGGAAGCTTATACAATTGCTCTAAAATGTCCCTTCCCTCTGGTAGAACAAAAAGCTAATGATTACAATAACAGCACATCAAAAATGAAAACCAGTGTTTGCTGTAAACCTAGTTGTGTCACTGATGCTAATGATTGAGCTTGTACTAAAAAACTTCAAATTGTATCCAGACAAAAAGTTGTTTTCACATTGACATTGCATTTGATGTTTATCAATAGAGTTAATATGAAACTGTTTATGCACCTTTTAAATGGTCTTGATCTAGAATGCACATGTTCACATTTAGACAGAAATAGTCAGTTTGGTGTACATTATGTCGTGGTGGTCTCTCTTGTTTACTGGCTAGACCTGGACTGAGGACATAATGGAGGACAAGTTAACCAACGTAACTGTAATTCTCAGTTTTTGAAGCTAATTGTTGTGGATTTCAATTCAAGACAACACAAGTCACAAAGTCACATTATCCTCACCCTTTTGAATTAACAATGACACAGACATTGTAACTTAATATTATCACATGCAGGAAGTGTTCAGTGCTGAGGAAATGGTCTGCTCTCTTGTGTTTGTGTTTGAATACTCATTTTGTACTTGAATCATGACTTTGTTTTTACTGAAGTGATGTCAGTATTGCTTTATTCAGGGTTGTCACTTGTGTCCTCCTCCCTCAGTCCACAATGCTGCATTTCTCTTTTAAAATGGTCAGTCGGAGTGACCCTTCCACCTTTTTGGGGGAAGCTTACTGTTATTAGTTATGGTATGAATGCCATTTACTGTAATACTGTTCATTACAATAAAGTTTTTTTATACAGACACATAAATCTTGTTTTGGACTTTGGGGGGTTTCCAGCACAGAAAACGAAACAGTGTTTTCTATTTTGCTTTCCCAATAAATGAAACATACCTTAAGACTAACAGGGTTGGTCTGCATGAACATCAGTAGGAAGTTGGTTTCGTTTTTCTGATGTAATGTACTGATGGGGCCCTGTTAGGGTGTACGCACAAAGACGTAGGACATCCCAGAAATCTAAAAAGCTTGATGTTTAACAAGAAAACAGCTTAAAAATATACTCACGGATGCCCTATTTACAGGTTAAACAATGCCTATTCATTTAACTTCCCTCAAATCCATACTTTTTCATAATACAGTTCAGGTTTTTGTTGTCACTTCACATTGAGACACACTGTTGTCCCTCGTAAACCTCCTACAGCAGGGCCACTCCTTCTTACAGCTGAGGCATTTACTTTCATTTTCCCAAAACAGAGCCGTGCAGCTGATTGTGTTCTGGTTTAAAACCCCAGCAGCAGCTTTGGGACGGGCAGTAGACGAAGATCAGCTGTCATATCCACACAGACTTCTATCAAATTAAATGTGAGTCAACAAATCTGGATGAATTTGAACTTTGGACTGTTAATAAACCCACTTTTGCATGTGTTCTCAGCAGGATGTCAGACCTGGGGCTGTATGCCTACCAGGAGGAAGTGGTTCAAAGAGCTCTTAATGGAGAAAACATCATTATTTGGCTGCCGACCGGAGGAGGAAAAACCCGAGCTGCTGTGTATGTGGCCAAAAGGCACCTGGAGAACAACCCCAGGGCAAAAGTGGTCGTCCTGGTAAACATGGTACGCAACTATTTTTTTATGGTACTACCCTCTGCTTTTTAATAAGGTCCATGTATTCATTTATGGGTTTTTTTGTCTTGCAGGTGCACCTTGTGGATCAACATTACAACAAAGAGTTCGACCCTCACCTGGGGCACAAGTACAAAGTGATTCCAGTCACCGGAGATTCTGAGGAAAAGGACTTCTTTGGAAAAGTGATGGAGAAGTCGGATGTTGTCATCTGTACGGCTCAGATCCTGTACAATGCCATGATCAACGCAGAAGAAGACAGACACGTGGAGCTCTCAGGTACGTTTCTCTGAATTAAAAATGTTTCTTTCCCTGTGCCCTCAATGGGGTTTCATTTTGTATTCTTATTTGAAAAAAAAACACTTTGCAACTTGGTTAAAATTTACTCTGCAAATACAATTATTATTCATTCATTCATTCATTCATACTGCTTAGTCCCATTGGGGGTCACGGCTGGCTGGAGCCTATCCCAGCAGCTTTGGGCCAGATTTTACCATGTAATCCCTGCAAAATGACCAAAATATATCTTAAAAGGAAAGAAATCAAAATGTTGACTGTAACCTTAAAGCATTTGACCAAAATACCAAAGTGAGTTTGTGAGTTTGATCCTTGTGCCAGCTGCCAGGAGGCCTTTAGTCTGGTTTTTGTGCTTCCTCTCCGTTCTTCTGTCATTAGTGACGCTAAACAACTGGGCGTTGGCTGCACTCCGACAGACATTAAATAGGTTAAATAAGAGCTTGGTGAAAAAGTACCTATTTATTCTCTGTTTTACACATTTCCTCATAAACAAAATCAGTTTGTGGTCGTTGTAGATGTCACTTTACTGATCATCGATGAGTGCCACCACACCCACAAGGATACAGTCTACAGTAAGATAATGAGATGTTATATGGAGAAGAAGCTGAAGAACGATGGACCACTTCCACAGATCCTAGGTCTCACTGCTTCACCTGGGACGGGGGGCAAGAAGACCCTGGAAACAGCTGTGGAGCATGTTCTTAAGGTCAGAGACATTTCCTATTTAACAAATATAAATGACACATATGTGATTGTAATGTCTTTATCTAATATATCTGTTTGTTTTGACTGCTTTAGATTTGTGCAAACATGGATTCAGCCATAGTTTCAACAAGAAATTACACCCCAGAACTGAAGCAGAAAGTACCCAGACCTCGCAAAGTGTTTGACATTGTGGAGAGTCGACCAATAGTCAGTACTGCTTTTTTGTTTTTTGTGACTTTTTTGTCTCTGTCTAAAGTAATACAATGTGGTCATTTAATCTTTCAGGATCCATTAGGAGACTATGTGAAGCGGATGATGCTTCAGATTCATGAGTTCATGGACCTGCCACGGGACGTCCGGTTGCGGGAGTGTGGCACTCAAGAATACGAGGCAGATGTGGTCGACCTCGAGAAAAGGGGTAAGATGTTCGATTTATTTATACAGCAATCCAAACTTGCTTTTACTGGAGATGGTTACTCAAATGCAGCACCTAGGTTCATTTTGTCTCTTCCTTTGCTTATGTTTGTTCTCTAAATCAGGAGTGAAAGAGAAAAACAGATTACTTGCACAATGTGCTCTCCATCTGAGACAGTATAACGATGCCCTGCTAATCAATGACACACTCCGATTGATTGATGCATATAACTCGCTGACAGCTTACTACAATAATAAAACTCCTATTGATGGAATAGACTTCTTTTTGGTGGGACTTTTTGAGGGTAAGAAGAAATAATAATACCATCTTACTGCAAGCTCATGTTTAAATGTTTTGTAAAGCAATAGAAAGTCTATTTCTATTTTTCCACAGAGAATCAGGTGGAGCTGCGTTGCCTTGCCAGAGATCCCAACTTTGAGAATCCTAAAATGGGCAAACTAGAGAGTACTCTTCTGAATCAGTTTAGTCCTGAAAAGAAATCAAGAGGTATTCTCTTCAGTAAAACACGTAAAAGCGTTCACTGTCTTCACGACTGGATCACCAACAACAGAGCTCTGCAGAACGCTGGCATCAAAGCGGCCATCTTGATCGGGGCTGGAAATGGCTGCAGTCACATGACTCAGGTACGTTTGTCTTTTTATGGTTTTCTAAGGGCGTACCTGTTGAATGGCTTAGTCGTGACGTTTGTTTTTGTCATAGAACGAACAGGGAGAGACCATCCGCGATTTTCGCAAAGGCACTCTCAACCTCCTCATCGCCACCTCTATTGCTGAAGAAGGCCTGGACATCCCAGAATGCAACTTTGTGGTTCGCTATGGGCTGCTGACTAATGAAATTGCTCAGCAGCAGGCCAGTGGACGTGCCCGTGCACAAGACAGTGTGTACTCTGTGGTTGCCCAGAGAGGAGGACGGGAAATGCGGCGGGAGCTCACCAATGAATATCTGGAGGAACTGACTGGAAAAGCCATCGCTAAAGTCCAAGAGATGAGCCCATATGACTTCCGCCAAAAAGTAAGGATCCACTGCACTCTTTCTCTCTTTTCAGTCTGTTTAGTGTTTTTCACATTTTTTCCTTTTCTGTGCAGATACTTGAGGTCCAAAGGGAGGAAATGATTCGGAATAAAATAGCAGAGCGAAAAAACAATGAGAGGAGGCACCGTTTCTCTGCTTCAGAAGTCCAGCTCCTGTGTCGAAACTGCTTCAAGCGTGTTGCCTTTGGGAAAGACATCAGACTTGTGGACGGAGCTCACTATGTCAACATCAATCCTGAGTTTAAGTGAGTAAAGATTTGAATACGGAAAAGTGTTTTAAGGCTTTCCTAATCGTGTTTGTCTGATCAGGAGGGAGTACAAGGTCGGTGGGCTGGTGCAGCTGCCAAAACACTTCGAGGACTGGGAGCCCGGCTGTAAAATCAGCTGCAACAATGGCAACTGTAACAAGGTAAACGACCAAATTTAACAGAATCTGTGTTCAATTTCTCTTTTTGTGTCAGTAGCCCAAACTTTGCCCATAATATTTTACTTCGGACACAATTACCTCCTAAAAAGTGCAAGTAATAATATTCCTCTATAGTTGGGACCCTATTTTTTATATTTTTAAAGTGTTGGACTGAGAGGTTTTCTTCTGTGATATAAGTTAGTGCAAAACCCCAAATGCATAATAAAACTCCCATAAAGGAGCCTGATAGAAACTCTTTTCTGACATTGGTGAATGCTAACCTCCTAAATGTCACTCCTTCAGGATTGGGGATTTGAAATGAAATACAAAGACATCGCTCTTCTGGGCAACATTGCCATTAAGAGCTTCGCGCTGCAGACCCCTGACGGCACGACCCCCGTGAAGAAGTGGAAGGATGTGCCGTTCCCAGTTGAGGATTTCGACTTCACACAATACTGCGAGGACAACTACCCTGATCTATTACCCTGAAAGGTCAAGACAGTTGTAACTCTTCTCTCTACCACACTCGACACTTTAACCAGATTTTTAAGCCTAGTCTTTGCCAAACGATATTGTTTTGTGCTGCAGAAATAGGATTACATTCTTTTTTAAACTTCACTGTATGCATGTTAGCACTTAACGACTGCAGGGCGTTTGAGGCTGTTGTAGGGAACACATTACACATCGATCGTGCATGAAATCAGCACGACAGATTTGTTTATGCCTCAGGTACGAGTCAACGTTGCATGTTGTTGGTTTGCATCTTCTTTAACTCGAGATGCAACACAAAAACAAAGCACAGAATAGGATAACCACCAGCCTCATTTTAAAACTGAAAAATATATTTCCTTAATGACATTTTTAGAATGTAAAATGGTAATATTTATTTCTGCTGAACTATGTCACTTTCAGATTTTTTATTTGCAACTCATTTAAATCAATGTATGGATTTAAACTTTGAATTTTAATGAACATCTTATGCGTGACGCAGAAATATTATAAGCGTCGTTCATTTCTTTCTTGTTTTATGCTTTTCAACCACTAGGTGTCAGTGCTCTTTAGCAAATAAAGACAAGTAGAGTCTGAATGATTTCCTTTTTTTTTTTACCCCCCAACACCTGCACTGTGTCCTTTTAGAAAAATATCAACAAATAAGACATGAATTAGAGGAAAAGCAAATAAAAGCACACATCCTATTAGACATGTACCTTTTTATTTTTTATTATGTATGTCTTGACAAAACTTGACATAACAAATTATACATATTCAATTTAGCAGCTGCTTTGCAAGGGGTAAGCTGTTTTAGTCATGTACTTTTTTGTGTCTAGTTTAACATAAGATGAACATGATTATTCAAGACTAAAACATTACATTAAAACATTATAATATAAGTTGACAATGATAATTATTGGAGAAGAAAGGCTTTGCAAATAATAAATTGAGTAGTTATAAATACATGACTAATACTGGTGCTACTGAAATTTTTAATCACAATGTTAACATTGCAATAAATATGCTTGTAATTTTCTTTTCTTATGTATGTATTTGAATGAACAAACTATTTTATATCAGGAAAAAACAACCAAATCTACAGTTTTGAGACACTGGGTCACATGTGCTGTAATCCTGAGGGCTGACAGAGGGTCGGCCCAGTCTCACTGTCACAGACATAATCACAGTATAAAACAGCAGAGCTTTGATGTCACGGCTGACTCAAAGCCTGGCACACCGTAGGATTTTCTGAGATCAGACCCGCGCGCCATAATCAACGCTGATTATGTGCTTTAACTCCTCAGCTCGACGACGTCCTAATTGCAATTAGCTCTTTTTCTGAAACTGGGGCAGCTTGGGAGTAAAGAAGGTAGCATGCTGCGTAAGTAGGAGTCTGGATTCAGGGGATTATTCTCACTTTTATCGTAGGTAGTGCCGTTTTGGGATCTAGGGCAAACATCTGTCTCTGAAAACAGGAAAAATACTATTACTTGACTCAAAAATCACTCAAGTAGTCTACTGAGTTAGGTTTAAAGTAAAAAATCTAGAATCACTGAAAGGTTATATGTTTGTTGACGTCATTACACTTCACACCCTTTGTTTTTAAGGTCTGGGGCAACTATGGTAGCCCTGCAGGGACATGCCTTTGTTTATAAGCAAACCAAGTGAAAACATGTCAGATTATTTCATTTTTTTCATGTACTTAACTGTGCTCAGTTTGTTTGCTCTGGGCATTTGAATAGACATTTGACGTTATCAAAATGGTTTCTTGCATGAAGCATTAAGTTTCTAGTTTTCTAAGTGATACATTACAGGAGACACTGTCTTACTATTTTGTTGCTGTGTTCAGAGGATGGCCCATGTTGCACTACGGGACCTCAACCCAGATTTCCAAACTTTATCCTTTTACTGAACTTCCTTTATTGTTAGTTTTATACAGGGTCTTCTATTTTCCAATTTTTCATATGGAGTGCTGCATAAACTAAAAACTAAACTGTAAAAAAATGTTTCATCTTTCATCTGTGCATCTGTATTTATGGTGCAATTTTGCTGCCAATACACATCGTTGTTACACATATCTTTGCAAAATGAAACTTTTTTTTTTAAAACCACCTTTGTTTCTTTATTTCAGACCTTCTGTGTTTCTTCAGAGTCTTAAAGTAAAGCTTTTAACCACATCCATCCAATTAGAATGCTTTCAGCCGATTCATTTGGCCTTGAGAGATAAAAACACTCACTAAAACAATCATTTATTTTTCTTCTTATGTACAAAACACGTATGCCAACGTAATGGACTACAAAGAATTAGCTGTAAATGATGGGCAGGTGTCTCACATAAAGCAGCAGTGTCAGACATCTTCAGCACAGATTTCTACTCTCTTTCCACTCTCATCAAGTATTTCAAAGCAGACACAGTGACAGACAGAGACAGTGATGGGACTGGCTTTTCCTCTGGGATCAGCACTTGTCACAGAGATGAGTGTGTGTCCTGAGAGAGCTTGTTGAATCTTGTTGGACGTCTTTTTACTGTACGCTTTACTGGTTATGCTTCAAGATCAGATTTAGAGACGGGTTTGGCAAGATTTGTCTCGTCCTGGTGCGTGTTATTTGTTTTTAAAAGATAAGTCAATGCCAAAACCCACCTTAAATATGTAGCAACACAAAATTTGACCTGATATTTACCACATGCAAATACAATCCAATCAAAACCTGACCTACCTACTTTATGACAGTTGTACTTTTTATAAAAATTCAAATACAAAGTTGACACACATTTTGACGTATAACGATCACAAGGGATGAACCATTACCACAAACAGTAAATATGAAACTGATCCAACAGCGTGCGGTGAGGCTGAGATTTTATTCCTCCACAGTGAACTTAACTTCCTGTAGGATGCTCCGGTGTGTCCTTGCTTGTGTCTCACACAGAAGTCTCCTACATCCTACCTCCTAGAAGCACCTTTAAAAGCTGTGGGACAACGGTAAAAATGGCAAACTGAGAATAACTAGCGAGGAATCAAGAAGACAAATCAATAATCCATTTGAAATTTATCCGTATTACCATATTACATCTTTTTTTGTGCACTTTATAACAGCTGCTAAAAGTCTATTACTTACTTTTCAGTGGCAAGGTAGGTTAAATTGGTGGTTATTTCCATTTTATTTATTTATCTTATCTCATCTTCTTATCATCATCTTCTCCAAGGTCTTCCACGGGCTTTTTCTTCTTTTTCTAACAATCTTACTTACTGATGCCATGAGTGAGTTTTAAAGCTCATTTGTAGCATTAAAATATTTGGTGGGGTGTTTTTTTTTTGTTTTTGTTTTTTGGTCCTTTGGCGACCTTATGTGGCCAAAATACAAATTGCCACTACAGCATTAAAACAGTTTTGGCGATAAAAAAAAAAAAGTAAGTTAGTAAAAAAATAATACTGCTAGAATCTGTGCTCACTGCTCCACTGTTTTATGTGTCAACAATGTCAGTTTTTCCAAGATAAAGCCTGTAGAAATCCACATGAACCCACAAAAGACATTAAGTTGTCCTTCTGTCTGTGAAAATACATGCACATTCAAGCAGCATGAAAGCCAGTGTGGAGCTTCTTGGCTGCTAGCTTTGATGGAGGAAGCTGTTCTCTGAAGTGGACTGGCATACTACAGTCGGCTCCAGAGTCAAGAGTCAACCATCCTATTTCACGCCGCATTATGGAGCGGATAAAAGAGCCGCTTGTCTTTCCAGTCTGCCACTTTGTCGCCGAGGCTTTTGAATGCCGCTCACTACTGTCTTATCCCTCTTTTCCCTCGATGCCTTTATTTTGACACAGACACTTGTTAAAATATTAGAGTCAGGAAGATGAAAGATGAGCTCCCATTAAGTACTGCGTGGGGATCTTCAAAGTCCCCCCTCTGGATTCTTCATCTGTTTCAGTGACATAATAATTCACTCTAAAACGCACAACAAGATCAGCCGTCGACTCGCTGTGTAATTATTAGCACCACATCAACACATTGAGCAATACACTGCAGTTTTGATGTTAAATTGTGCTTTTTGGGTCTGCTTGTTCTTTTTAGCTATTTATGTCACACCAATCCACTTTTTTAATCCATGGTGAGTCACTTTGAGTCATTCAGACTCACAGGGATTATTATTGTGAACTCAAATGACAAGTCTCCCAGCAGTGATTATTTTAGGAGGACAAATCCAAAATGTGATTACTGTGAATAAAAGTCTGGGGTCATAACTTACAAGCACACACCTAAATTACTCATTATTCAGTGAACTGGCTGTTCTGGTTGAAACCACACAAAAGACAGTAGGACATATCTGGCTTCTAGGCATTTTGGAAACAGCTTGTGCATTTGCAATTGCTTTTTTCTGATTCTCATTTGTCAATAACAATAATGACCAGAACATGTCAATACCTCAAACATGTATCTATACTGTTTCTATACGATTGTTGCATTGGTGTCAGTGTAAGTGAATAATGCAATATCACACAGTTAAATAGAAACCCATGTGTATGTTTCAAACATAATGTTGAAGGATGTATCCGCTGAACACAAAGATAAGCGTCTCCCGTCTCCTTTAGTGCTGCCATAAAAAGAGACTGCAGTAAATTATTTTAATTGTGAATCTAGGAAGAAACTGTTTGTACATTTTCCAGCCAAATAGGTTATAGGTTCATTATACTTTTATAAAATAAATCAAAAGTGTACCTTGTCCTCGGATGACTTAGAGGATAAACATATGGAAAAAATAAAACACACAGAAAATGGCTGAATAATACAGTGATTGAAGCCCATTTCCGCCATTAAAAAAATAAAATAAATGCCCTTCAGGAAGTCATTATTATTATTATTACTTTAGAACTTGAGATAAAAAGTCATAATTACAAGTTGTAAAGGCCTTGAGACAAAGAAAAAAGAGAGAATTTTAAAAAGTCATACTTACAAGTTTGAAAGTCATATTTATAACTTCCTGGAGATCCCTCTGTGTGTAACTGCACTGTCACCGGAGCCATATTTGTTTACAAGTAGAGACTATCCAAGTGGCAAGTTCTGAAGAAAGAACCTGTCTTCTGAAACAGTACAGGCATGATTCTCATATATAATATCAAACATATATAATAAATATGTAATCTCAAAATGCTTTTGAGATGATATATTTTTTGGCTGAAAGTTATGCAGGGCCCGCTGCTGACTCAGTGTACTTTGCATTTTCTCAGGCATTTGTCTATTTTGTTAAGGCAAATTTGAACATAATTTCATGAAAAACCCATGAAACTTTATCACAAGACAAGGCTCATTTAGTGTAACGAATCTGAAAAACATCACAGTGAATTAACAAAGCTAAAAAAAAAACCCCAAAACATAATAACTTCTGACTTCATAAAAACATAAGCACGATTGTCGTATCTTCGAGGCTCGTCTGAGAGGCTTTATGATCTGTGATAACTGCACACACGAGAGAAACCTAGGAGCATTAAACATGTCTGTGCAGAGTTTATCGATTATACCATGAAACCCCTCACACTGTGAAGCTGCAGTAAGTTAGACTAGACTGACAGTGAAAGCAAGACAAGTGCCTAGGCTTGTAGAGACTAAACCTGTGAGTAAAATCACTGCTATACTTTTAAGTTAAATCACCTCTTAATAATAGTAAAATACTGCTTACATAGAAGATACATACAAAACATGTTCCTACACACCTATGAAAAAAAGTGCCAGAAAAAATGGTCCGAAGAGAAATATTAACGTTGGGTAAAAGCATGTGTAGGTTGGGAAAGTGGGCAGCTGTATTGAAGATGAAGAACAAAACTGTATGTATGGCCTGAGGAGGAATAGTGCTGTACAAAAGCGAGGTCATTCATCATCTATAACCTTCCCGGGACACAGGACAGAATCTAAAACATCACACACTAACAGGATAATACATGCACTACGCTACAAACCATAAGAGAAGGCTTTGTGTTGCATTTGGACCCGGAGATAAGAATAGAGCTTATATCACATAAAAAGATTTCTGCAGATTTATGAGGCGCTGTTTCACTGAGGTATTGATCCTCATCCCCATCTGAACCAGTCAAGTGCGTCTGCAGACCTCCAAATGGTTTACTTACATCTTACATTTTTGGGCTGTAGGCTGTAGTCATTTCCCAAATTCAATAAAGAACAAGAATTACTAGACGTAACCCTAAATATAGAACAAGAATGGGTCAAGAGTGTCAGAGTGGACTGATTTACCATTTAAACCACCATTTAAAGATGTAATGTGAACAAAATATTGTAGTATACTGTTAAAAATACCACAACTGTGCAGCACATTGTAAAATCTTCTCAAAATGACACTATTTTTGTCTGTCTCCCTTGTCCCTAACCATCACCATATAATGCTGCACTTAATAGAGTGCTGTATAGTATACTCCATTAGTGAATGGTTTTGGACATTATAGGTCTCTTTTTGTGGCATTGTTAGTCACGTGACTCTGACGTACATGCAAAGGTGGAATAGAAGATGTTTTTCTGAAAATTTTTTTGTTATATTTTATAAATTTGTTTTACTTGCATATAAGACATCGGAAAATAAGAGGTCTTGAAAAATAAAATTTAGTACATGTCAATTGTGGAAGTGGTGGTGCCTTAAAAACATTAACCAATCAAAAACGCTCTCATCGCGTGTTCTATTGGTCAATCAGCCTGTCAATCACTCCTGCTACGTGAGGCCGGAAGCGTGCGCGTTCACGTATTCTGTTTACAGCTGCTTTTGCGTTGCTACCGTTGAACAGCCTCACTGTGCAGCTTCACTGTCAGGCACAGACTGCTCCTTCGTGCAGCTCCATTGTCAGGACCACATACTCATTTATTTCCCTGTTTTTTTCTCTTTATTTATTTGTGTAGATGGGGGGGACAGTCTGCTTAACTAGCGTTAGCTCCATCGGTTAGCTTTAGTTTGTTCATCTAGCTACTCCTCGTTAGCTTCAGGCTACATTTATATCTAGTTAATATTTTTTGTTGTTAGCAAGGTTTTACACAATGGCTGAGAAGAACACTGATGAAGGTAACTGTAAAAGAAAGACTATGTTTGAGGTGGCTGCGAAAAGGAAAAAGATGGCAGATAAAAGAAACAAAACCAGAGTTGTTCTTGGTGCATCGTTTGAGCGATAGCGAGCGAGGAATACTAACGGACGCATTGGTCGCAAAATTTCTGCTCGACAGGTAAGTTTTAGGGTCAATGTTTTGTTGTCATATTAAAAACTGCTAGTTGGGAGTATTATCTGGTGTTTTGTCACTGTATTTGTTAGACACTGTTTGATCGCTATTCTTTTTGGTGGGCAGAAGTTATTTCTTATTATTGTAAAACGTTACAGGCAGGGCTACTCTATTTCAATTTTCTAACAATCAATGGACGCGTGCATGTTGTTTTGGAGGCGGACCTCGGAAAGAACTGTGAAACAAGTCGGCTGGTCTTGCGCATGCGCATTTTTCAAAAACTGGCTAACAGTCGCTGCTGTCTGAATGTTCACAAACATCTTCTATTCCACCTTTAATAGAGCTATGTGTTTTGTTCAACAATTCTTGTCACAACCAATAAAACTGACTGGATTATTGCAACTCTTTCATTCCTAAAGAGAAAAGCTATAGCCTATCTGTCTGTACAAGCTCAGGTAAAGTAGTTTTTTGTATCATTTCAATCATTCATGAGTGATTACAATGTCAACCGAGGCCAAACTTATGCTTATGCATTTTATTCAAACATGTCAAGTACAGTTTGAAGACGCATCACTGTCAGTCTGCTCTCCTCCAACGCCTCGCAAAGCATTATGGTCTATTTTGAAGGTCTGGTGACCATTGCTGTTCACTACTTAACTACTAAATTGCATAATCACTATGTAGTGCACCAAGCAGTGATTAGTGTGTGGATTCAGACAGAGGTGCGGTTCATGTTTTATTTACAATCTTGCATGAAGGCATCTGATATTAATGAACTAACATGGTTTAAATGCCTATTTGTCCTGGCTTTGATCATGAACAATGTAGATGTCGCCACTAAAGCTGATCAAAAAGTACACACCGCACCTTTAAGGAGTTAGGTCAAAGATATAATACTCAAGTTTTCTGTTGAAAATAAAATTCATGCTCACACAGTTGACACATTATGACAGCACTTGTGGTTCTTTAGAAAGACATAGAGATGAACATTTTTGCTCACATTCTGCACAATGCTATAATTTCACATGATTCAGACGTTTCTGGTGCTCTGTAGCTTTAGCGTAACAATTCAAGCATAATGTGTCGATAACATTAAATTTATTACAGTTTTTACTTACTTTGGTTACGGTTATTATTGATTATAGTGAAGTTACTGGGCTTTTTTGAGTTAGACTTAAAGTCAAAATAGGCCCGAGTTGATGCTGTGTGTAGTAAAGCAACTTTGAAAAGCTCACAAGGAAAAGTCAAGGTTTGATTCACATTTTTCTTTCTCAATTTTTATGTCAATTGTTTTATACTGAATGAAGACAAAATGACTATGAACGCTTTAATTAAATGCTCAGCCCCAGTGATGGTTTCATTTCCTATATAATCACAGCAAGAGGAGGATGGATGATGCCACAGAATAATATTTTCATAAATGGTGACATTTCAAGCACTGTGTTTACCGACGCAAGTAAAATGATAATGATGATTGTGTGAAATAACGCTTCTATAATTATGACAGAGCTGCAATGTAGTAAAAGTGACCCAAGGCCAAATATGGTGTTTAAGGCAGAATTTTGGTTTCATGATCATTATCAGCACACGCAGGAGCAACAACAAAGGCAAAGTCAGAAGAAATAGTCCCATCGATCACACGCGTGAGAGCAGCGGGTCACGGGCCGCAGCTTTGCCTAATAGAGCCACTACATTAACGGGCGCAGAGTCTTGACAGATCCAATTAAAATGAGCGTCATAACACTGCCATTGTCCTGCCCTCCAAGCAACCCTTACACGTTCAGCTGTGTGTAGCATATAGCACTGGTATTATTTTACTGCATCCATGACCTCAATATGGGCTCTGTGCTCAAATAAAGTCATATTTTGCAGAAATCATACTTGAAGAATGTATCTATTGTTGATCAGAGCAGCTTAAATCCACCCTTCAGCCCATTCCAGTCAAGTGTAGACCCTCATATTGTGATTACATGCCTTTTTTAGGATTAGATTATTAAATAGGGATATCCCCTAGATTTGTCAGTGTAGATATGAGCAAAAAATATATAATGAACCATACACTCATTTCTATGCCATGTTTTGCCAGTTATGTGCCTTGTTTTGAAGAGAACCTCTTGACACTTAAACTGAGCTTTATTTTCATCAGTACTTTTATCATTTTTATTTATGATAAAATATTTCCATATGAGAAGATCCAGTTCAAGAGTTTCTAATTGTGAGAGCAGGTGTTTTTGTCAGAACATCCCTAAAGAATGTTTATAAGTTACTTTGGACAGTTTCATGTTATTCTTTATTTTGCTTCATATATGTGTGCAATAAATCAGTTAAATAGCCTTCTATTAAACAGTTTTACCTAAAGTGTTTCCCAAAGAGGTGTTGGGAGAGTTTCTCTGGTCACTATAAAATGTACAATTCTATATGTCCTATTTTAAAAACTCAAAGTATTTTATGACTGTTCATAGGTGTTTAAAGGTGGAACATAGTTTAGAGATTTAGAGGCATCTGGTGGCAAAAAACAAAACAAAAAAAACAATTGCAATGCCACAACTCGCACCCCCCTTTTTACAGCCTGTGAGTACCTACGGAAGCCCTGCAGGGACATCACTGTATTTGGAAACTTAATAAGATCTGATAATAAGTAAATATGAATGTGGAATTAAAGTGCACCTTAAGTAGGCCCTAACAAACACATTAGTCAACAAGCACTACACTAACAGTTATCAAAACAATGCTAAAATTCACCAGGACGTGTTATGTGCTGTTTTACGAGACATTAGAAAACATGTTTTTCCACTAAATACTTGTCATGCTCTCGCCACACATCCCTCAGAAATATCTATTCCTGTCCTCGGTGAAGCTGCTTTTCTCTCGTTTTTCCACACATCTGTCCAAATGATAGGTTTGTGTCGTGTTTCACATGATGGAGAACTCTGCAAAACACTTCTTCCAAGAAACAGAGACAAAAGAAACCAAATTTTTTTGCAAACCCTATTCTTTTGAGGTGTCCTTTCTTTGTCTACTCATCGCTTCTTCTTCTGTCGTCTTCTCTTTCAATTATCTTTCCCTTTCAGTAGCTAACAGACTATCTATCAGCTGCTGCTCCACAGTGAAGGCAATTAGTTTAATCAAGCTTCTGAAAGTCATTTGTGGCCCGGCGGGAGGGTAGTGGCATACTGACTCCGGTGACTGCAGCAATACCTGTTATTAGAAAAGAATAAACCTGAGTAAACTGATTATGCTGATTATCTCCAACGGTTTCAGAAGTGATTTTGAATCTGAAACGTTCAGTTATGTTTTAGTGTGCCCCATTTCCTCGAAAAAACACTGTTAGGTTGCTTCATGGATCAAAAGTCAATGTGTAAATGCTCAACAATGATGAATAATGCAATGGATATTCACCTTACTATATAAATTTCAGAGAGCATACCCCAAGCCCTCCAAAAACCAGCTATAACTAAAGAAAACTTGCTGGTTCAGTACATACTGTGTACAAATGTTTATTTTCTTTGGAAAGTTGCTAATCGGTGTGTAGACTAAAAATGTTTGTGGTTCACGAGTTTATTTTTGAGCTGTATATGACCTTGGCAAACTAAGCTGCATTTAACCAACTTCACCCTTCTGTGTATTTCCATTAGGCTGCAGATGCTATAAAAGGGAAAGACAATAATTTAAATTATTTTGTTGTTATTTTTTATGATTATTTTGATCATTGTTGGTGTTCAGACAAGTGTAACAGAAAAAAATAAATTAAAACCAGATAGAGCAGATAGTGAGAGGAGTTAAAGAGAGGATCTCAGGATGTGGAGCTGTTGGCAGTGGGACTGTGACAATGCTATATATAAGAGGGTTCTCAAATTATGTTGTGGTAACAGTCTATATTCATCATCAGTGGAACTGTTTCCAGGTTAAAGACCCAGCATCCTGAAGCAGTGGAGCAACACACATACAAACACATATACTGAACAACATGGACCATCGCCTGCACTGGGCTTTTGAACAACAGAGAGCAGCCAGTGGTCGTCTGAGATCAGTGAAAAAGATGAAGTTTGAATCAACTCATTTGATTTTTAATTTATTCAAAGAGTCAAAACAACTGAATTTGCCCTTGGGAATTAAAAATTTGTTGAGTTGAAATGAAAAGTCACTGAATGAAAAAAGACATGAAAGAGCATGTTTTGGCACTTAGCTACATGTTTACAGGTATTTTTAAAAACAGCTAATACTGTTTTCCCAACAGTATTAACAAAATCATGCAACACAACTAAACTGGAAAATATGTTTGAATTTATTTGATACTGATTTGTACTGACAGACACCATTGCCTCATAGCTTGCTATAAATTAGTTATTAACCTAATTTGTCTCCAAACCTTTTACCGCTGAAGGAGAAGAAGTCTTATTATCAAACGCAAACTTGCAGGAAGCCTTAGGACTTTTATAAACTCACCGTACACACATGCTTCTCCTCCAGCAGTGCTTAGTTTGTTTTGCTGTAAAAGAACAGGAAGTAATGAAGTGAATAGCTCCTTCTATATAATAACCCCGACTTTTTACGCATGTATCACTGCACAAACACTGTTTTACAAATCTTTGTGAGCCTTCACTTGCCTCACTTTGACGTTAGCACCACTTCATGTTTCCAATCACCACCTGCCATCAGAGAAAAAAAAACAAAAAACCCCACTACGAGCAATCCACAGTCGCCCTTTTACCTCTTGAATATGTAAATGTATTGTGGAGTGGTCTATTTCTGCCGTATTACATGGCACCTGTACATTTCACAGCTGTAAAAATGATTCCGACCCTTCAAGTAAGGCTTTCTGCTCTAAGCCATTCTCTTTGTGAAAGGAAATGGGAATGGAAATAAATGAAATCTTTCTGCAGCAAGATGATGAGCTGTCTAAATAATGTTCAACCAAATGTGTGTGAATCATTTTTTTATTTTTTTTTGCTGATGTGAGCCACCAAACCCTTTCATGCAGGCTTTTGATATAACTCTCTATTGTCTTGTAGAGCTGCAGGAAATTGAAAGGAGGACACCGGTGTAGAGGAGGTGAGGTGGACGATGGCGGTGACGTGCAGCGCGTTAGGATTTTCTGGGACACGGTACACGGAAATGAAGCAGCCTTGTGTGACCTGCGGGCGCCAAGACGTGTAACAGAGGCCAAGTAAGAGCAGCTGGTTAAGGAAAAATCAAATAAGTAACCCTTTTTCATTTACTGAAATCAATAAGGGCACATATCTGGGTTTATTATTTCCTCAGAGTTGGCAAAAGGTAAAACTCACATTGTTACATTTAAAGCCACACTATGTAATCCTCATAAGTCATTTTGATTGTTCTGCATTATATAAGGAGGTGGTTCTCAGCTGAATATTAGGAGCCATATTTGTTTTCTGATCATTTACATGTGACCCACTCGTGAAACTATATGGCATTTACTTTGAAAACTCTTTATATTTCTGTAACTAAATCAGTTCTTTACAAATTTAGGCCTTACATTTTTAACAGCACCTTGTTTTATGGCTGTCACAATCACATCAGTATCTATCATGACTAAAACCATAAATAAACCACAATTTAACCAAGGAATAAAGTGAGACAAAACAAAAAAAAACCTAACAAAAAGGGAGAAAACAGGGTAGAGTACTTCCTTGAGTAGCCTACCATTTTTATACACTCCACCCACCTCTGTGTCTGCTCTGTGCCCCATTGCCCCCTGAAGTGTTAACAGAGTGAGGTTTTTTAAAGAAAAGAAATTTGATTTAACCTCTGAAAGCTTTGTGAGAATGACAAAGACCTACTTTCACCTTCTTTTTCAACGCTCTAAGTGCTTTTAATGTGACTGCACCATACACAGACTTCTCCATATTTCTCCCATTGCTGATGAAATCCTAATGGCAACACAAATGGGCTTTTCCACGCAGACTCTGTCATATTAAGTGGTTCTCAGCGAGCTTAATAGGTGCATTTTTGTCCATGTGGGATGTGGAGTGGGATTAGCATTTCATTTACAAAAGACTGCGCGTTTTTGTGTCTACATGTGACAGTTTAAAGACTTTGATGAATTGTTTTATTTTGCACATTACAAGCTGTTGATGCCTTCGAGTGAAGTTCAGGACTTAATGTCAAAATACTGTATGTGCTTTCTAGTAATACTAAAAATTACATAAGTAAAAAAAAAAAAAAAAAAAAAAAAAGGAAAATTACTTCTTAGTAATTTATTTTTAGTTTTTATTTTAGTGTACTATACTTCCAATATGACATTACAGAACAAACAAAAACAAAAAAAACCTGAGTCCACACTATAAACATTAAGATTATGTTAGTTATGTTGGGAATTGGTTCAAAACCACAAAACCACTTTGTAGTCATTATATACTGCACTAAAGTGACCAAGATTTATGTCATGTATTGTTTGTTTTTCATAAATAAGTGACCGCCTGATGCAAGATTATCTAATGCTGTGTGTGATTTAATGTCATATGTTAGAAGCTCAAGTTTAACCAATTATGGTAAATAGGATGCATTTATGTACTAGCCCTTTTTTTTGTACCCTTTTGTGCCCCCAAAGCGCTTTACATCATGCTTCCATTCACCCATTCACACATACACACTGTGGAGGTAGTAAGGTCCCTCTGACAAAATTTAGAGGTGTGCATATGATATGAATAACATGTTTGTTATTGTTAGTATTGTTGTAAAGGCTAAATTGTTTGCTATATTTCACCTTGGATGGGTTTGTGCAGGGTTTTTATCACCTTTAAAGGCTCATAAAGTCAATTGTTCTTGTGTTGCTGTGCCATAGCTGCTTAAATTTGAATATTTTTCCTCAAACATCCAGACCTAAGCAAGAGCTATTTTTCACCGCTTGACAAATCCAGGTTAGTTCAATAATATATTTACGTTTTTGTTGGCTGTGGGAATCTATTTTTGTAGGTTTCATTGAGACATTGTGAGTCTAAATGGTGGCGATGAAAGACGAACGAGAGGACAATGGGAGCAGTCAGTTAAATTGTGATGACAGATAACGAAAGAGGGAGCGCTGTTCATTTCGGTCCCACTATTGTGCTCAGGTAGTGTGGGGAACGGGGCTGGATGGGTGCTGTGGCAATACGGCAGGTCAGACCCGGAAAAAGTGGGTTTGCTCTGGCGGGAAATGGCTATTTACGTAGCTGAAAATGGAGTGGGCCTTTCTGACATTTTCAGAGCCCTGCAGGCAAGAGTAACCTTCAGTGGAAAACACAACGATTAAAGAAACAGAGCGGGACAGAGGCGAGGCGGTAGAAGCAGAGGAAGTGATCGCAGCAAATGGAGAGAAGTAATCGGAAAACTCGGTTTGGGGAGGAAATTGAAAGGGGAATGAAGACAGACAGAAAATATTTTGAGGTTGTATCCGAAGAATCACAGCTTTATAGAGACAACACAGAAAGGTTTAGTCAGTTTGATCCCCACTAGCTGCAGTAATAATAAGAACCAGACAATAGTAACGGTGCCGGTTGTACCAGTCATTCTTAGGCAGGTAATAATTTATTTAATTCTACTTATTGTTATTTTATTTTTTTAATAATTTGCTTTAAAAGAGCAGAGATTTTGATAGCTTTTCTAACTTTGACTGAAGAATTCAAAAATCAACACATTTGAGGTTTATCATAACATCTTTCTAGCTCTTTGCACCTCTTAATCACTTTTAATGTGACATGACACTTAAATGAAGCATGTACTGTCTCTGAATACCACATTTGAGTTTATGCTTGACATGCTACTATGGACCACAAATCTAGCATTATTTTTAAATGTGAAAAAAACCATGCCTTTTGCCTTTATTTAACAGTAGACAGACAGACTTTGGGCAAAGGACCCAAGCCAGAATCAATCCTAGGTCTCCTGTGGTTTGCACTCCACCAGGTGAGCTGCCATATTTGGTCAATATTTTCATTCTAGTCTTAATTCATTTGAATCCACCTTTCTTGAGGGCTATAAGAGATTATTGTTCCATCAATTAATGCATAGTGATGAATAACAGGATAAATAACTATCACATATCAAGAAGGATTCGTGTGACTGACAACTCTATTACCTGCAGCTTTGACAACGAACTTCTGTACTGTTATGAAACATAAGAGTCAAAATATACTGAAGACAGACTCCTCTACTATCAGTTGTTTTTTTGTTTTTTTCCAGAGACACAAACAAAGGGTGTGGTATTTGAGATGGGTCTTGGTCCTTCTCGATCTGGTCTAGGACTGAAGCTCATTTTTACTCAGTTTTGCCTCAGTCTTTCAAGACCAGCAAAGACCACAACTTTTCTGGTCTTTGCTGGTCTAAACCTAACCCAATTTCTGTGAAAAGATCAATACATCTCTTATGACATTTTAATGTTGTCATTCTATTCTAACTCTAACTATTCTAACTCCTTCACCAAACTGTAATCCCTGCATGAGTACTTTGTTTGTATGACTTGATACTCCTGGTCTTGGCGTGACTTGGTCTTGGTTACTGAAGTCTTGACCACAACAGACTGTAGTCTATCTGCTTCTACAGCTTCACAATATGTGTCTTTACCTGTGATTTTAGCTAAAGTTTGTGTCCATTGTAATAATATATTTCATTGTCTGGAAAACTATATAGGGAAGCACTCCAGTTATTAAAAAAAATGCATAGATAATAAAATTAGCATTTCTATAGGAGTTGTTGTTGGTGTCTATAAATGTCCTCCTCCTGAGCCTTTCCTTGTATAATTACTAATCACTATGACATTATTCTAACAATGACAGACAAAATATATGAAAAACCTGCCACAAAAGAAAGAAAGGATTTCCACATGACGAGCCAGAGAAGGACTGATTGTATCATTACTGAGTTAATAGACTGTGATTAGGTATCGCCTCATTTCCTTCAAATCAGTCCCTTGAAGCTCGACACGGGCTGCTTCAGTATATTGTTGGTCTTTTATCCACTTTCCACCTTCCATCAGCATTAAAATACGAACATATGTCATTGTTATATGAAAAAGACGTATTTGAGTTGACTTTATCCATGTATTTTGGGCTGTAATAAATGAGTCTTGGGGTTCGCAGGTTGTGACATTTCATAATATGTTTCTTGAATAAGATTTATGACAGATGGCTCTTTCAGCAAAAAAGATATCAGTGTGTTCTGCCAGTCATTCAAGTCTGTACTGAGAGAAGAATTGTATTTTACATAATAACTAGCCACTGATAAAATGATTTCAATATGAGGCTTATTGCCTATGTCTTCATATGCACCCACACAACTCATAGGTATCATTGACTATTCGACAAAGAGTGTTTTCTGCTTCTTTACACTTGCTCCCAGTATGTTTTTTTTTTTTAAGATTTTCCTGCCTTTTAAAGCCCTCCTTGGTTTGGCTTCCAGCTACATCTCAGATATTTTAACACCTTACACTCCAAGGCGCACATTAATATCCAAAGGTCTGTTACTGATTCCAGAGGCCAAGCTAAAACTAAAAGGGAAAAAGCATTGTAACTCCTCTCTTGGTACAAACTTTATTTTATATTTTATTGGTATATGTTTCTATTTATATCCATTCTTTCTTGTACAGGTTCAATGCTGAGGCCCAGAAGATAAGAAACCTTTGCTCCACTGAAATGTCTCTGTGATAAACTCTATTTCGAGGTTACTCTCAGATATATGCTCACATAAGCTGTACCTGCCAGAGGGTGATCTTCCCACTAAACTGACAATGCTTCTGCAATAGCAATGGGAATAAGCGTTTCCACTTATTAATATGTATAGCTTTTCCTCAGTGGCGGTCCCTGTGGAATAAGAGTCTGGTAGTGTGAGGCTGGTGTAACGGGCTCTGTTCCACTCGGCTCGTGTCTCGGTGTCGTCCTCGCTGTGAAAAATGCTCTGAAAGTCAGCCGCAGCTCTGGGAGGTTAATTGCTGAGTTATAAATCAGAGGAGACAAGTTTGGCTGTGGGTGCTGTTGGCATATGGCTGCAGGTAAGAGCAAAAGACTTTACTGTCGTAGACTGTAGAGTTTGTCTTTTAAAATCCACAGACGTAACATTTTCTTGACTCTGGGCAAACAGTATTTGATCTTGACAGAGTCGACATATCCTTAAGAAAAGCGAACAAACCCTGTATTTCAGATTCAGACTTTAGGGCACCACTTAACAAATCTTAACTAGCCTATATTTAATATTTAAAAACAAGTGTAAAAGCAAGACATATTGCTCATGACCAATTCATGTACAATTAATAAAGCACTGGCAGCTGAAAATGAATTTCCTGGCTGGCTGGATGCTCCCTTCGAGACAGGGTAAGGAGCTATGCCCCAGGAGGAGCTCAGAGTAGAGCTGCTGCTCCTCCATCCTGAGAGGAGCCAGCTGAGGTGGCTTAGGCAACTGCTTCAGATTGCTGCTGGGTGAAGGAGGTCTTCTGGGCATGTCCTGTAGGTCCCGGGAAGACCTAGGACACTCTGGAGGGACTATGTCTCCCATTTGGACTGGGAATGCCCTGGAGGAGCTGGAGGAAGTGTCTGCACTTCCAGGGAGAGGGAAGTTTAGACATCTCTGCTTATATTCTATTTCATTTTATATTAAAATATTGTGAACATTCCTACAATTTCATTTAAATGTACCATAAAGTGAGGCCTATTATAATTTGTTCTACTGGAGCATCTACGCAGCCTCAGTCAGTCTGAAAGAGGCAGTTCTTTTGCCACAAACCCTGTTAAAGTGCCCTCCATTGTGTATAAGAAGAGGTATTGTAAATGAAAAATAGTTTAAAACGCAACAAAGTAAATTAAAATTAAGTGTAATGTAGAGTTCTGCTTGTAGATTTATGTTTAGTACAAAACTATAATATGGAATTGAAACACTGGGTGGTTTTTCATGAATCCATTGTAGATAAGATAAGTGGAAAAAGAACCAGTAAAATAGTTTTTAATAAAAAAAACAGTGAAAACAGGACTAAAACAGACAGCTTGAATTAAAAGCAGTTGCACTGAACAGTGATTTTCAAAACGGACCAAAGACACCACTGGTCCATGAAATCACATTTTTGGACATTCATACATATATATATATATATATGGCCTCTGTTCTATGTGCTTCCCTCCAATTTTTGCACAAATGTGTTTTGCAATTAGCATGTTACAGCAGCCAAAATAATTAGTTTAATGGAAATCCTACTAGACTTTGCTAATGAAAATGAATGCTCAGGGCAAGAAAGCATTAGTAGGCCTGCATCTTTCCCCTCACTCTCACTCTCTGTGAAGTAGATTTTTGTTTCAGATTAATTTGAAGCTTGGACATGTGTGCATTTCTTCCAACATGTATGTTCACTTTGATCTTATACGTTCACTTTTCTAATCACATGCAAATTTTAATGGGCACAGGGGAAATATATTTTATCAACTGTCAGCTAAAGTCCATAGAAACATACTTTGACTGCACTCTCACTAAAGTTAATCAACCTGAAGTGCTGCGGTGCTACGGCCAGCCCCCTTTTGTTTCCAACTCCTCTCCGCTGGCCGCCCTCCATCAAGGCTTCCACTTAAAGACGGCTTTTTTTAACGTTCATGTTGGACCTAACGCGGCTTGTCGCTTCCGTTGCTGTGGAAACCCGGCTTGGCTCTTGGACGGCTTGTCACGAGTGGAGTGAGTGGGCGTCTGAGATGCTATAGAGAGACCCATCAGGATATATGGATCCTACTGTACAGTCTGTCAGTAATTCAGAAGATAATGGATTATACCGTAGAACGAATGTATTGTATATGGAAATAGTGTGAATTATGAATATTTATGCTGATAAAACTGTTGTTGTCACCACTACAAAAGTCCTAATACCATTATTTTCCAAAGAGTTAGGAATACTTAACGTTGAGTGATCCTAAATTGGACAACAGATACAAGTTCTTGATATTTATAAACCAGATTACAGAGTCAAGTTGATTATTCATGTGTCTTATTAAGTGCTTTAAAGAAGACAGTTTTTTGGCCTCTTTACGCTTTAACAGAGCAGTATTTTTAGTTTGCTTTAACCTTCGTGTGGCGTTAACCATGTGTATACTCACCATTTTCAGGGGTCAACAATAAGGAGGTTCAAATGAGTACAAGAGGTACCGATACCTGTGAGTACTAGTTGATCACACAATTGATTTATGGGTGTTTGCAAAAAGAAAGGCAAAGAGAGTCAAAGAAGACATGATGTATTTGGTTGTATCTGAAGATAAACAAACACAAAAGAAATGTCACCATTACAGTCTTTCAATAATCATCGTAAAATAAAGAGTGTCTGCTTCAGAGAAATTGGACAATGATTTTATTTTGTCTTTTTTTAATAGAAATCCAAGTGATATCATACCAATAAGGCATGAATTGAGTCATATGTTTTGGCACATCAAGACTAAAAGTGAACTTTCAAACTAGAACTTAACAGATTCTCAGTTTGCTCTTGGCTTGTGTGACTTGGACAGCACGACGGTGTTGTATTACTTTGACCATCATCACCATGTTCTTCATGAGTGGTTATTTTTATTGTCACTGTGAGTTTCTATGTCTGTGCAATACGTTCGCAGTAAGAAGGACATACCTTTGGAGGAGCCTCAAGCATACATCAACTCCTGGTCCTGGTGACAACCTGTTCCCTGTGTCTCTCTCAGCAGGAGTCACGCTGCTGCAAACTGGAAAAGGCCAATGAGCCTTTCTCTTAATCACAGAATGAACCAAATGGGATTAATGCTGATGAGAGAGTTGAGCCTAATGCACTCAACACCACAAGAAATAAAACCAGGTTATGGCTGAGACCTGAGAGTAACTTTAGGGACTGAGAGCAAGCCAAGACAACGTGCATGATACGTGGAAAGAGAAAATAGGTCACAGGTCAGAGGTTCATTCACAAGGTCACAACAATGATTATGGGACACAGGAAAGGTAGTGCTTTGATATTTTATTTATCAATATTGGTCTAAAATCCAGAGTTCTCTGTGTGAGAGATTGACACTGATAGACTTTGTGTCCTTGATTATCACACAGTGTCTTATTTTAAGCACAATTTGATCCCCTCCGTCACTAAATGTTAGTGATAGTTGCCACAAAGACTGATTAAAATGTGTTTAAATCCAAATTAAGTCATTTTAAAGTCTCTGCTAGTCTCAATCGCTACAAACTGCTATTAAATATTATAAGTCCTGTGTAAAAAGGTCCATAAACTGCTGAGGATCTACAGCACATGACCGAGGGGGATAGTGTTTGTGTTGGATGAAAAGGACTAGAGCGCCTGGATGTTTATTATTCATTCAGTCTCTGTTTTAGTGTGGGAAAAGCCATAAATCTGCCAGCACAAACGCCCCACACAGTCCGCTGTAGGTATTTATATAGACTGTACGTGTCTATACAGTATGTCCGACACTTTAGATTGTTCCAATAGGGTTCACTTCAATCAGTCAACGCCACAGTTAGACATTAAGAGGCGACACATAGTTTTTCCACTATTTATTTTTGGCATCATTTTGTGGCGTCTTATTGAGTCAAAGTGAATAATTTATGTTTCATTTATTCTTCAGATAAAGTTACTCAATCAAATGTGTGTTTCTTATGGTGAGGTAAAAGTTATGGTTTTTTTTTTTTTTTTTTTTACATAATTCTTTTAAATTAAGAGTAAAGAAACATTAGTTTAACATTGGGAAATGTCAAAGTCAAAAATCATTTATAAAGGAAACAGTACCTTTCAAAATAAACTAAACCTGCTTCTCATTTAATCAAAACTTCTTCAAACCAAATTGTTATTTTTCTTTTAAATGTAATATGTGAGAGTAAAGCCTACTTATTTTTACTCAGTACTTTTCCTAGTACTCACACTTCCTCTTAAAGGTATTATTATTATTATACCCTAGAAAATAAACTTACAGACATTTTAGCCAAGTTTAAAAATTAAATACGTATTCATTCATATCTAATGCAGTTTAGAAAAAGAAGAAAATAGAAATCGACAGATGTATAAACTTGACTGGATGCATGGGTGATATTAGTTTGCTGTCTCGTTGTGAAAGGGCACATCCGGTCCTTTCCTGCTTCTGTGTGTGGGCTTCACGGCGCCGCTTTGTGCGCTCTGCTACTCCTCGTGTTGGTGCCAGTCTTACAATTTGTTTCACCGTCTCTGGGCACGGAGCAGCGCAGGGGGAAGTCCGAAACTGAGCGGCACGGTAAGAGTAACAGCATTTTTTCTACTACACATGTTATACGCGTGTGGAGGCTGCAAAACTTAGCGTTTGGTTTTAGTCTAATTGACTCACGCTATTGATTGCGAAGGAGTAACTTAAAAATTGAAAGTTTTTTTTTTGTTGCTAATAGGCGATATTCTGTTCAGATGAGGACGTATTTCGGAGTTGGTGCGTAATTGCGCAGCAGCAGCAGATGCGCGAGCCTGTTCTTTACACTTAGCGTCGCGTGGGAAGTAGTGTTTTGACAGGAGGGGAAACATTAGCATAACCATCATTTTAGCACAAGACTAAGAAGTTTATATAAAGGCACATCAGTGTAAGCTCTTAAAGTGAGTGGCACATGTTTTAGGTGACTGACTGTAAACAAAAGACAGATGGAAACAAATCCCTTAACGTCACGGGGATTTTGCTACATACCATCTTCATATAGATCTATATTATATTTCACGCTTGCATTTCTCATTTTCTTTCTCTGTCTTTGACTTGTGTAACATCAGTGCCATTTGAAACTGTTTATTTTAGAAGAAGAAAGGTTAAAGTGAAAACAAATACACAAAACTTGAACAAAAGGAGGAACAGATTTAGCAGCTTTGGAGAAGTTTAAAATGTCTTTATCTGATCATCATGGCAGAGGCTTGATAAAAGTTATTTTCATAGTGATGCTGCTACTGAAGCTGGACTAGAATAAGTTAATTTAATAAGTGTAAATTTGTCTCTTGCTGGATTTATTGGGCACCTCCTGGTTTTGTCTCTTATAAATCAAGCGTGGAATACAACCTGTGTACTTCAGCCATTTTTTATGGACAATGGACAACACCTCCAGAGCTTCGGCTCAGCGGATGATAAATGCTGTTGTCCGTCTTGGCTTTTATGATAAATTGTGCTGTACATTTTTCAAAGTTATCTGCAATCTTCTTTTTGGCCAAGGCTGTTTGTCATGTTGTTATCTGTGAGTGGAAAAGGCTGTGATGGCTGGTGCTGTGGTGTTTGTAAGGTATGCTGTTGTACGCCTTCGCAAAGTGCTTTTTCAAGGGGGGACTTTTGAAGATGACTTTGGCATAAAAGTGGTGCTATGTAAAGATATTTTAATGAGAAATAACCATGAACTCACATATATTAAGTCACATAAAGGATTTTACTCACTGCTATTTCACAAATGACGAGTGAAGTATTTGAAATATGAAGTTTACTGAAGTTCCTTTATTTAATGTGAGATATTCTACTACATTAGCACTAATATGTTTTTATCGTAAGTCTTGTGTTACCAGGTGCTTTCTCAAGTGGTGCTCCATTAATATTTATGAATTTGTATGCACAATGTAGCCAAATGCATAATGTGTCATATAGGATTCAGATATAATATGTAGTGATATAGATGAAACTCCACTGAAGCAGCCCTTTTCCTTTTGATATAGCCTTGTATACATTAGCAGTATAATGATAACCAGCTTTGAGCAGAAGTATTTTCATGCATGTTCACTCGGCAAGTCGAGACCAGCAAACCTCACATATTAAACATAATTGTGAAATGAAAATTTGTGGTGGAAACCTAATGGATTGTGTGAATTCCATTTATCTGAGTGTGTTTGATTTTTATTGCCTTAATCAAATTTAGTCGGTGAGGGGGAAAAGGCCAAATCAAAGCTGTCAAAATGTTGGCAAAACATCTTGATGAATAGCTGGAAAACAACCCAAAGTTGAAATGCTGGACAATTATCTGTAATTACAGCTTCCAACAAATGGCACAGACTGAATAACACCTATGTTTGTCAAAATGGAGGGAAAGAGTTGTGATTGTCAAGCCATTTCTAAAACCACTATGTGTCAAACGGTGCCATCTCCCCGTGACAAGTGTATTATTTGTCAGCTGTGGATTTGGGTCTGTGTCTCAGGCGTGGATCTGGAGTGACAGGAGGTCTGTTCACTGTCAGCACGTGATGTTTGACTGATGTTAACTAACACCGCAGCGGGAAGAGCGCTCCGGCAGAATGTGAGCTGAGAAAAGGCTCCATGTAACCCGCGTTGAAGACACTTATAGCTGCTCCGTCACTGACAGAAAGCCTTTTTATTAGATGGAAACAGGGTTCACCTCGGGGTCGCGGATTCGGCGCCCCTCGGGGAACAGGCCGGATTAGAAGTGGTTTTGTGAGTGTCTGTCAGTGAAAGGGATGACGATGAAGAGCACCTTTTGTGACGTGTTTGAACTTCCTTAATACTGTAGATACAGCCGCTGAAGTTTCTCAGATTGAACTAAAAGATAATAGAGACAGAAACTGTAAATTGTTATATAGGTGGGTAATGTGGTCTCAAATCAATGTCTTAAATTAATAGCATATAGTAGGAATCATCTGTGAAAAATTGAGACCTTAACGCGTCATTTAGGCTTTATTTTCAAGGACGGTAATAGGTGAGAGAATTTTCAGTCCTAAACGGGAGCTTTGGCCAATCACAGCTCCCTTCAGAAAAAGGAGCCCTCCCATTGGTCGAAACTGATGACAATAAGGAAGTAACGGCTGCCGATAAAACTGAGAAAGTGTATGTTCAGTGCTGAATATATGTTTTTACAGAACAAAACACCACAAAAAAAGAAAAACAGAAACAAAGAAAAGGGATGCAACATGAAAGGGAATATATATTGACAATTCAATCACACAATGTTTAACAAGGAGGAGATAACTGTCGGATGCTTCAGTTGGAGCTAAAGTTGGAGCTTAAAGCTAAAAGTTCCCGGTAAAGTCTAAACTACAGTTTGGTGTAATGTATTAATATTTTGCGCAGGTCCAATTTTGTTTTTTTAGAATTGTATTTCTTCTGTTGAGACAATCTTGACAAAATCCTTTTTACGTATCAGGGGCAGTTTTATCTTCATTGGATGCTATATAGTTCATTTTGATTCACATTTAGAGTCATAGCTTACTTGATAGTACCACTATTGCAACGTAAAAAAATTGATATGTGTGACAAAATGAATCTCGCTTACAATGTAAACTATTTCTGAAATGCCAACTCCACAAACAAAAGTTGTCCACAGTGACCTTCTCATTATGGTTACAATGGAGGCTCCAAAAAGTTGTGTTTTGACGTAACTTTTCTCTTGACTTCCAGGCCTCCATGTGTTTTCTTTGTATCCTGCAGCTCATATTTACATGTGCTTACAGCTTCAGGGTCTTACTTTGTCTCGATAATTTTGCTTCTGGCGTGGCTATTTCCCTTTGACTTCTCCTGATCCTCTATTGAGCCATCTAATCTATGGAATCATTACCTGCTGGGCCCAAGGTGACCAGCCTCAGACCGACGCTTACACTCACAGCTGGAGGCCACAAGACAGGATTTATTTAGGCGTGTTGACCTCTGTGCTATCTCTGCGTCTGCCTCGGTGTGTGACTGCTTTCCTTGATATCACCCTCGGAGCTCTGTGACCTTCAAATTCCATGTAAAGTTTTGGGAACGTGTTCACTCCTCACTTTTCAGTCGCCTGGACAAACACACAGTTAATTCCCAATTAGCAACAGAGGACACAGCGTGAGCACAGCTTTGGAAAATCACATATCGCTGCCATGCTTTTGTTTCTTCCTGCTTTATTTGAAGTGATCAGTCAAAAAATAGACTTTGAGGGAATGTGTTCTTCTTGGTATAATATAAGTTAACTTGCAGCTGTGAGCTTTTGCAAGTTGTGGCTAATTTTGGTGAATGTGAGTCTTGGGGGACTGCCAGGATAAACCCTGTGAACTTCAAAAAAGCCCACCCAGATTTCATATTTCTTAAAGGATTTTCACCCAAAGACGTACTCCCCTCTTCCTGAACCACCTATTTTTTTATGCATCTGTAGTCCCATTAGGCAGGTTGATGGCAAGGAAAAAGGACATATAACGGGCACATAATAAACAATCAAGACTTTACACACAACACAAAGACGGAAGTCAGTGGAATATCAAAGTAGAAAAATTAGAACATGCTAAAAACACATTGTACATTGCCGTTTTTTTTAGTTTTTTGAAGGTGAGTTAATTGTCACAGTTCCTAAAATGAGTTGGCAGTGTGTTCCATGACTGTGTGCCTCTGACAGATACCACCATTTGGCAAAATTTTGTCCTGCGCCATTGTACATTAGTATCAGAAGTTGTATTTCTTGTAATAAGGTTAAAAAAGCATCTAGACACTTTCAGTTTTGTGGTAAACGCCTCTAATCACTGCAAATTTCTAACCAAAAACAATCGGAAACAGCAAAAAGTCACGGTCCATTTGTCTTGGATTTGCTCTACACTGATTTGCCCTCAACTCCTCACAGAGCGATCACACACTCCGACCCTTTGAGTCCGTCCTTTGGCCCATGTCACTGCCCCGTGTCGCTGCCAGACGTTATGTTTAGGGATCCTGACAGCTGTGCAAAACCTGCCCCGAGCCACACAGCCTGCCCTTTCCCCCGCCGTGAGCCCCCTCCCCTCGCTGTAGCACCCCCTGCCCGGCTGAGTGACGTGCCCGACCCGAGGTGCTCAGCCCGGGGATAGTCTCCTTGTCGGTGGGGAGCAGGAGCAGTGACATCGGTGACCTTGGGGATGCCAGCTTTAGGTTTCACTTGCAGCCTGTCAGTGCCTCTGTCTAAAGCTCTATTGGTTTTAATGGGGATTTTAACACCTTAACCATAAACCAGTGCCATTGAAGTGTTCACAGCAGAAGGCAGGCCACTTCAGTCCACCTCAGATTCATATGTATTTTATATTTTAACCACATTTGTTTAGTAAAATTATGTTTGAGATCTACATTATATTCTCTTGATGTGAAAAGACAGGTTTAATTAAGAGATCTGTAGCATGCTGCATTTACACTTAGGGACATTGACTGTAGCATTTGTGAATAATATCAAAAGTACATAATCCTTAACACCACCAATACAATGTTTTGGCCAAATCAATTTTGTTTTAAGTTTTGCTTAAAAGAACACCATGTAACTTTTACCCCAAGAATACATATTTGTAAAATCATTTTGATGATCTTCAGAATCATGTCTTTGTCACTGACACAGTACCTTCAGCTGGATACAAACCTCCAATGTAATGAGTGACAAGCTTTACGGCTCAAACAGAGAGAACAGAAATAGGCTAATACACTGGACCCTATCAGAGTCGTGTTTGTACAAAATACACTAAAATGAAGTTTTAAAAGACATGTTTTTTCTTCCGAACTTGCCACTTGGACAGTCTCTAAGTCATGCAGTGCCTCTTTAATATGAGATGTGGTTATTGTCATTATGCCCTATAGCTTAGTGAATGACAGACAAAACTTTTTACTTCAGTAAGAATAAGTCAGTAACATGCATACAAAACGTCCTATTTCATAAACCTAAAATCAAACCACATCCTCCCTCTCAACATAAACCCCAGTGTCTTTACCGCCCTAAACTTACCCGACTGTGTAAAATGTGACATTATTTCTGGCATTGAGTCGCTTCAGTGTCACATTAGGCACGTTTTGCTACGACCATTACTCGCATTAACGCAGCAGAGCACCACAAACCTGCCCCCGAGCCCTGAGCCGTAGGTGGAGCGGAGTGAACCTGCCCACACCTCTGCAGTGCAATGACTGGCCCCAGTGTTAGAGCAGCGTCCGGCTCACAGTGGTGCGTTTATGTCTGTGGTGACGCTGCCCCGGGCTGAACACTGGCTCAGTGTGTGTCGTCAGGTAAACTGCCTCAAACTCCACACAACAACAACACGACTCTAAATAGACTTCTTGTTCAGGTCCAAGTGCGCTTTGCAGGAAGGGTGCGGCTAAAAACATCTGATCAAGTGTGTTTGGCAGAGAGTGCTTTCATCAGTATGCAAATATTATTCACCACTCCTTCAATCATTATGCATTTTCTGGTCTTTACTATGTACAGGTGTTTCGGTTATTACTACCATGTCCTGAAAAACGATTCCCACTGAAATGGATAAAGAAAATATAAACATTTTAGGAGTACAGTAAGGCCATTTTGGTTGATGCAATTTTATAAGAAGAAATTGCTTGTAACAGTAAAATATGGCTGAAATGCTTACACAAATCTAAGTCAAAAACACAGATGTTTTAGGTTTGGGAAAGAAGGAAGGCCAAAACATACAAAAGAAAAAAAATCTGCACGAGTAGCTGACTCTATTTATAAAAAATACAAGGAAAAGACTTAACATCACTCATTTAATGAAGTCTGAAATTCTTATGATAAAAGCAAGGACATACACATGGACATGGACAAGAAAAATATTAAAACATTTTCAGCATGAATATGATTTGTATTTTATTTTACCACCACAAGAAGGAAATAAAAATTGTCTTGGGTTGACTATCTTGGCAATGGTATACAACCCTCTCTATTTGTCTGGGCTTGGAACTGGCACCGGGGCAGTGGGGATTTGAACCCAAATCTCCCATAATAAGTAAGTAATAAGTAAAAATAAGTGACAATATTTCCTGTTTAAGAACGTGATTTTAAAGGATTGTTAGTCAGAGTCAGTAAGTACAGATGTATATAACAAATTGTATACAAAATCTCTTAAAAAACAAAAGGTAGGCCCACTGTAGCTGAATGAACAATAGTCTCAGATTTTATGTTCCATTCACAATCTCCACCTTCCTTCGAACTCTGAGCTATTTTGTACAGCACTGAAAATAAAGGAAAACAGTGCTGAAAATTCAAGAGTGTTTTGAATTTTCCTCCACGTCTCCTTCATTGATTCAGACGTTCACACCTGGCAGCGACTAACACAAGCGCCGTCTTTCACTGGAAATCTGCTCAAGTAGCACTGGGTTAATTGCCTTGCTCAAGGGCATAATAGTCAATTATATCGGCATAGAGGAAGGAGTTAGTCATTTCTCTTCTCTGTTAAGATTATTTATAGCTTCGCAGTTTGGAGTGTGTCAAACTCATATCTTATTTTGTTGGTTTACAGCATGTCGGGATCATCATAATGGTTGGTTATCTCTGTTTGACTAAAAGACAGGTAATGCCATGGATTTGAGAATCGCTCTTCACTTTAAAAGCCTAAAAAGCAGCAAACGGAATCCATTTTATTTCATTTAATGGTGTTTGGTACCGACGCAGTAAAGCTTTCACGGCTTCAACTTATCTCCCTGTGTCCTGGCCACTTTTGCGGCTTAAAAAGGGTCATGGGTCCAACTGAAAGTGCAGTGTCCAAGAACTTACTTCAAAATGAGGCAGTGAAAAGAAATAAAGAGCTGAAAAGACGCAATCTATTAGTTCAGCTTTGTGCCGTTCACTTAAAGGGTAATATAGAACAACATTTGAACATGGTCAGTAAAGAATGGCTCTTGATTTCACTTTTATTTTCTCTAGGTTTACTTCATAAAGTTATGTTATGCACTTTAAAGCCACAATATGATCAACTGTCCTTACAATCGTAATTCAAAACATCAAAAAAGCAGTATGAGGGATAGCTTTTAAGCCTGTAGAGTCACTATACACTATAATGACACTATTGTTTCAGAAGACATGTTGTTTCTTTCAAATTTGCCATCTTAAACGTATCTATTTGTAAACAAACATGGCCGTCGCTTCTTCCATGGGTTGGACAAAGAGGAAGTGGAAGTGCTCAAGTTGCTCAGTAATTCAACAGGCTGCTTTTAAACTGCATTTAGGACGTGTTGTGTAAAGCATGTTCAATCTGCAGTATGATCAAAGGATATTGTTAAAGTGGTTGCAGGAATGTGATGCTTCTTTATTTTAAGAAGTGACTCTGAAGTTCAAAATGTGATCTCATTTTTGCAAAAGTGAAGAGCTTTTTTGTTTAGAAATGCCGTCAACCTCTGCAGTATAAGTGCATCTTCTGAACACAGGACCTCTGAAGCATTTTGACATCACACATTTCATTATATTAGATAATGACGCTCAAAGTAAACATTGAAAACTCTCTATGCCGGAAAAGTAGGACTGTATTATCCTGTTTATATACGATCCTGGCCTTTTACCCTACATCTGTTTTATCTCCAGCGCGGCACACAGCCACTGCTCTGCCTCCCACAGCTACAGATATCAGCTCATCGCAGTCATTACAAACAGTGGGAGGTGGTACCACAAAGATTCGGCCCCCACGACGCCGCCATCTTTCATTGATCACTGTGGAGAGACTTGTAATCCACGCTGATCACAGTTGAGTCTTATTTCGCTGTGTTTCGTGGGAGAGGAAGTGGTTTAAGTGGACAGGATGGACTTAGAGATGATGAGACCACTGACGCAACCAGGCTGACTCATGCTTATATCACCCAGAAGTACCTCTGAAATTCGTATTGTTGTCTCATTCATATCAGTATTTATTAGCTTCTTCAGTTCTGCCCTCTTCCCTCATAAATAAGAGGCCTGAAACTATTTCCAAATGCTAAGTTTACACTCTGTATTAGTGGGTTATACTATGACCTGGATGATCCTTTTCATAAACGGGTACAATAACTAATCCATGTGGTCATGTGACTCAATGCAATAATGGACAATGGACTGTGCAAGTACACAATGTAGAGTGTATAAAATGTGTGCACACTACAGACAGTGTGGTGAGTTATAGAGTGAGTTGTGACATTTAATTAGTATATACAGTACTAATTTGCGATATTCAATAAGAAATTGAAAATTGTTGTCAGGAAGTGGCCTCGCATTACTCAAGGACAACAACATAACTCGACTGATTCATGTAAAAAAATATGTGCATCAAAAGATTTGTCGTATTGTTTAGGATAAGAAAATGAAGGTATTTTACTTATTTGCCATTTACTACCTTTTGTTTCACACAAATAACAAAATCTTTCTAATGGTGGCAATTGAACCTCCCATCCTCCACTCCATCTAGTGGTAGGACGTGAGATAACAGGCAAACAGGCATGATTCCTGTAGCGAGGTGCCTTCAATAGGACATGTTTGTTGTTTGTTGTTTGTCAACTCAAAGCACCCCTGCATAACTTCATTAGAGGGAGCAGATCCCTCTACAAACTCTGTGTTTTTACTGCAGCAGTGTCATATTTACAGATGCCATTTTTTTCAAGTGGAGACTATCCAAGCGGCAAGATTAAAAGAAAAAAAAAAAAATGTGGTAGGGTAATTCAAGTGTATTTTGTACAAATACGACTCTGCTAGGGTCCAGTGTATTGGCCTTTTTCTGCTTCCTCTATTTGAGCCATAAAGGAGGTTTCTATCCAGCTTCAGTGAGATAGACATGATTATACCCATCTCATGTCTAAGAACCATTAAATGATTTTGAGTATATATATTTTTTTTTAATCTAAAAGTTACGTAGGGCTGCTTTAATCCAAACTTCTCTTTTGCCTCCGATGGGTAGTTAACTCAGATTCTCTGCAATGATGCTTTTAAAACTCTTGAAAAGAAGTGACTAGCGTTGTTGCCTCTTGTGCTGGGCTGCTGTGTTGGTCAGTATCATCTGTCTTTTCATTTCCAGTCCAGTTATTTGCCGAGCGTGTGATGCAGTGTGTGTGGGTGCTGTGCCTTTGCCCTGGGCTCGGGTCCTCTCATCACTGAAGTCAAACTGGTGGGCCGTGAGTGGAGGAAGCAGCCAAGGCCATCTCCCGGCTCTTCAGATCCCACATTAACTCCACTTTCTCCGGTTGAATCTCCCTTTTAGCCCCGCAGCGGCCGAGGCATGAGCTCACAGCCCACAGCCAACGCACTTTTACTCACAGATCTCTAAGTCACTTCTGTTAACTGCATTGATTCAGTGTGTCTCTCCTTGTTTGTTGCTTCTCAGTTTGTCAGTGCTTCAGCTGCACTTCCGGCGTATCCTCAGCTGACTGCAAAAATACGACTAACACTGCTGTTTTGTGACTCATGCACGTCGATAGATCTGTGACAAAATCGAAGTCAACATGAGGCAGCGTTTGGACTTAAAAGCTGGATATTAAAAGAACAGTTTCCTAAGGATATATACTGCATATGGTGCAACCTGTTGTGATGTCCATGCTTTTACAGAAGTGTATGCTTTTTAGTATCTGTGTCTACACTGCTATTGACGCTAGGTTGGTCCTTAAAAAAGAGAGAAAAAATGTAAATATCTTTTGAAGGTGATATTTCTTACATTTTTAAAGAGATTGCTTCTCTTTATTTCCTTATATTATTTTAAAACAAGGGTGTTTTTAGATACTGTATTTTGATTTTTTGATTTTTTTATTTATCATCTTATCTTTTCACTAGTCTGGTCTGTAACAAAAAAATAATTTCACTCTGGGGATAAATAAAGGAATTCTGATTCTGGCACTTACTCAGATTACTGGAGCTCCTGTAGACACTCGTTGGTCTTACAGTGATTTAAACCAAGGTGCCAGTTCCAGACACATATAGCTCCACTTATATTGCATTAGTTAGCAGCCTGACTTTATCTCCCCCCGGTCCAGGCCATCACAGACTCACACTGCCCTGACACACCATATAATTGAACCATATATTTTTCCCCTGGGTTCAGAGTCGAAGGGGCATCTCTCCGCTCTCTCTTCTGCTCCTGGGAGTGTTTTTGCTGAGGCTGCTGGCATTGAGTTAACCATCCTAATGACACTGCTGACAGAGAGGAGACACAGCAGAGTAGAGAAATGAATCCCACCGACGCATGACATCACCAGTGGATAATATATATCGACACTGACATAAGTACATACCCTAAAAACATTTCTTTTGATTATTTCATATTTTATGTTATAGGGAGAAACTGTAGACACTTTAAAGAAAAAAAAAACTAAACCATGATATTTTCTCACCTCAATTGACTCTCACTGGTGTCTGGCTTTGGCTTTAGATGTATATGATAGCATATTCAATCAAAATAATGTTGGGGGCATGTTATTATTTGCAGTCTTGGCCAGTCACAATGACAAAGGAAAGGAAATATTTAGATTTAAAGACAGAATCTGTACAGAGTGGTCTTAAGACTGGGCTTGAGATTGACATCAATGTTGAGTTTCATTGGCATATTGTCTCCTTCTTTAACAGGCTGCTCAGTACCGATATAGTACTGGAAAAGTCTTGGAAAGTGATCTCTAAGAAAGGGATATGTTTAAGGTTGCTTTCACATCATTTAGTGAAACAAACTCAAGTCCGGTTCATTTGCTAGTGCGGTTTGAATGCGGTTTGTTTGAGAATGTGTGAAAGCGCTATTGAACTGTACAATGTGGTTCATTTGTGGTGAGAATATGAATCTTGAATTAAAGACAAGCAGCTGAAGTGACAAAACACTCCCGACAAACGCTATTGTACGTCCTCCTGTGACAGATACAGGAGGACACGACTGATGATGGCGACTGGGTTTTTTGAGTTTTTCCTTACCCTGATGGAGGGTGTAAGGACAGGGGATGTTGTCTTGTTCTGCCTGTTTGTATTTTACTGTCTGTTTTCTGAAGCCCTTTGAGGAAATTGTTGCTGTGATACTGGGCTATACAAACAAAATTGAAAAAAAAAGTGGTGCGTTTGTTAAAAAGTGTTCAAAAGTGTGGCTTAACTAGTGCACACATACTCCTGCCACTGTCTCTCACCCTGCTTCCAGTCTGTCTACACTTATCTATCAATCAAGGCAAAAAAGTGCTGCAAATACAATGTAAGAAGCTCTGGTGTGCACCCTGGTTCAGATTTCAGGAGTAAAAACACCCTGAGAAAAGTTAGAGTTTAAGCTGTATAGTTGTGTATTAGATTGGTAGGTCCATGGAAACCTGGGGAGCTGATAGTGTCTTAATAATCCCAGCAGCGTGTGCATGGTCCTAGAGGATCCACAGCCCGGCGACGCTTCAGTGATTTTGTTCTGAGAAACAAAGCACTCTTCCTCTTCAAAGCCAAATTGAACCACAAAAGTCTGAAGAAAATCAATGGTGAGATCTCTGCGCTGAAAGAGAACACACTGGCTCTGGCTCGGCTAATGTTTGCTGATAGAAAAGTCAGACATAAAACAGAGGACGAGATCATTTGAGGCCTTGTGTTCTCCTCTGTTACTTTATATTTCACTTAAATAGACTCGACCGGTCTCGATAAGGCCAGGTGGTTAATTGAATTTTTACTGAATTCTGTCCGGCCAAGTCCAAAACACATCTTTCTCTTGGTAAGCGCAGTTGCTCCTGTGCTTTTGGGTTACTTTACACAGACAGGAAACACACATTCAGAAGGTCCTTCATCTGCAGCAGACACTCCTCTGTCACTAATCCATTATCAGAGTGCATTGATTGGCCTGTGACATGCTCGGGCAGGTAGAAAGGCATCAAAAATGGGTGAGAAGTCAGAGATCTGCCAAAGCAAATAGATTTATCTGGTTCCTGATCCTATCTCACATTGTTGGACTTTGTATCCGTGACACCAAAAAGCACGAGAGATATTATGAAGTGTAATAAAGTGAATGAGCGTTTTGGTTGAAAGCAGAGACAAAATACTAAGGCTGCTGCCACCATTGTAAATAACTGTTGACATTTAAGGTTATCAAAACTTTTCAGATTTTAGATATTTCAGATTCTTATTAAAATATATCCAAGTTTAATCTTTTTCAAAAGCTTTTCAACCTCAAATTAGTTAAATATAAATATGTCCATTGTATGTAGTTAAACAAACATTTATTGCGCTTTAGTTTTAGATGATTTCCTTGGATAACACCGGGCAGTGGCAAAGAGAAGATTGAGATGAATATGCTTTGAATTGTTAAACACTAAGATTTGTCTGTATACCCATTTGCAAGCGGGAAAATCAAAAATTCTCATTCATTAATGTGAGGATGTACGTTAAAATCACTAAATTAGACATTTAGATGCAAATACATAAATAAATAAATACATAATCTCATTTGTATAAAACATATATAATGTGTAACTTTTCATTTTGCCAAATTGAACTTCATAAACAAACAGAACATAGTACATTTGAAACTTTGGTCTGACTCCATGTTGGCACCTGGTTGGAAACAAAGTGTGTTTGAGGAACTGGTTTAATATTCCCAACACTGTGCCCAGTCATTGGCTCTGCTGGACTCCGTCAGGCTGCCTACTTCACAGACCGTATCAGTAAACTTTACTGTGGCACACGAACACACAGCTCCCCTCGGTCCCGGGCTCAGATCTGGTCCTCAAAGCACACGCTGGAAGCTGCCTGCGGGGAGACGGACCCTTCTCGAGCCACAGGACCAAACAGAGGGCCGTCCTGTTCCCGCTCTGGCCCCTTGTACCGTACACACTGGAGCCTTCAGTCGCAGATGAAGACTGAGTTACAGGAGGACATTGGAGCTCTGTATTTCTCTATTTGACTTCAACCTCTCTCTTGGATAGATTTCTCCATGGTCGGTCCTGTTTCCTGCTGTCCACACACATCCCTACGAGGCCCCAATGGCGTCCAATCATTGCCATATCTGCAATTGGGTTTTTTGTAGCCCCATTTTCTCCAAGAGACGGTTCAGTTCTGTATTGCATGCTGTTTTTTGTATTTTCATTTGGAAAAGGCACCTAAAAGTGTACTGCATGTTTTTCTCAAGGTTTTTTGTAAACAGATCAATGCTTACTTCCCGCAGTCATCCTCAGAGGAGTCACATGATGTTAATGTGACGTGTTGTTTCAGCTGATCAATACAGCTTTTTATCATCCTACCTGGAGTTATAAGACAACAAAACGCCTCTGGGGAACTCCACAAGAAGGTTCCAGTCAAAACATGTCCTGGTACGATACTCAAACTACACACGTCTGCTGATAGGAAACTTTGAGAAGAGTTAGTTTTTGTGGAAGACTACATCAACCTTTTTAGATTAGTGTACTGTATCGTTTGACCTTTGACCTTTTCACTCTGTGTGTGTCCGATGTGGAAAAACACAAAATTGCAATAAGAATAAGTCTTTAACAAACACTTGTGACATGAAAGAGTCTGAAAATGCAGAAAAATCGTGTGGATGTCTGATTTTTATTTAGAGTTTGGAGCAACTTGAGACGATCCAGCTATGCATACAGCTTATTACATATTTTTTCAGCTTTTATGTTACAAAGATTGCATTCGTTGGTGGAAACGAGGCTCCTGTCATGTCAAATCCCTGATCTAAAATTTCCTTAAGAACTTTTTAAATTCCAAAAAGCTGTAAAGACGTCTTCTTAGGTTTGTACAGTGCTTTATGAGTTGGTCTGGTTTTTATTCAGAGGAGTAATGGCTCCTGAGGGTACTTCTCCACTTGAGCTAGCTGTTGCATTTCCATTTGCTTGCAGAGATAAATGACAGTGTATCCTCGATGGTGTCTTTTTGTATGCTCTCCCAGGTTGGTGTTTATGTTAATAGCTTCAGTCACTGGTTTGAAGCTTGGATGATGAGCAGCCGTAGCCTAGAAATGCAAGAAGCGGATCTGACCTTGGCCCACTTCAGGGAAATACTCCAGTTTCTGACTAATAGACTGTGCCCTACTACGTCTCCCACAACATGGACTCAAAATAGCTCTGGCATGGCCCATTAAGCAGCGTTTTAATTGTTAACCTGGCAAACTCTGTCCTTGGCACACATTAACCACTTGATTTAAATGTCAGTGCCAATTAAAGGAGGAACGGGGAGAAGAGTGCTGCCATTAGTGGATTTTAACAGCTCTTTGTGAATGCTTTAGCTCCTCACCTGGCGACTTATTATCGATTTAGGAGTCAAAAAACAAACCTGACGTCACTAGAGAGCTGAAATCGTTGCATCATGTCAGAATCTGGCACTAATGATGTCACCAGGGAAAACTTACAAATGGCTTCAAGACTTATTTTAATGGACTTCCTCTTCCTGTGGGTCTGGAGTTATAAGCCATCAGCAGCTACCTTTTACCTATAAAGTGTAGAGTTGAATAGGGAACATTAGCTTGAAAATTATATGTGCGCAATAAGGCCTATATCATTCTCCCTTTAGTGCCTAATTTGGAAAAGTAAACTATAAAGTATGTTTATTTGTATCAGTTTCCAAAATACAAAGTGAAAGATCAGAAGATGGTTCTAAATCAAATCAATATTTGCTGTGATTTTTGCCTCAAAACAGCAGCAATTTCTCAGTTTTGGAAGAAACTGGGCAGATTCAGACATTTGGACAATCTCAGACAAAACCAGGCCAAACTGGACTAAACCGGACCATCATATCTCAGAACTAGGTTAAACCAGACCATGTAATCCCAGACAGGATCAGCCCAGACTCAATGATGTTGGGGTCAGGGTTCACTATGTGTTCTGTGATCACTCTAAAAAAAATGAAGGTTTTTGTCTCTTCACTCACTTTTCCATTTTGTAAATTGATAAAAAAAGAAAAAAGAAGCATTTCAATATATTTTTGACATTATTCTTTCTTTACTGCATGTCTTCAGACCTGTCTAAAACTTTCACACAATACTGCATATATAGATGTCTATGTAGTGTATAACTTACATAATCAATCACATGAGGCCTGTACAGTGTAATTCATAAATAAGTACATTTTCCTTTATTATGTATTTTTTGTCCATCAAAACTTTAATTGGATCAGCATATCTAAACATGGCACCATGAACATTGAAGGAAGAAATAGTTAAATACTACTCCCATTGATTTCCATGACACTGGGACTCATACGGCCTCCAAGAAGGGGCTTCTCTCAGCTCTCAGAGATTTTTTTGTTTTTTTACTTTTTAAGTATTTGTCAAAATATTTACTGGCCTTAGACCAAAGTTTTAATGTTTGTTTCCTCTACATCAAGTGGCACAACAGTTATTATCTTGTCAGTGGAGTTTCAGCTTCTGTGTACTTTTAAATGTTACTTAATTCATCTGTCCACCTCCACAAGCTTCTTTTTAGTTGCTTGTTATTTTTCTCCATGCCATATCCATTTATCCTTGCTCTGTTCTGCCTGCTGCCTTTAAGCTAAGTTACTTTTAACAGAGAGGTGCTGATGTTAAGCTACAATCAAATAGTTCCAATTCTTTGTAACATTAGCAGCCACTGAGTTTTGATGCATTAAGGGCTGCATTAATGTTTCTCACTTTTGACAGTTTAACAAAGACATTTTCATTTGTCCTAATGCAGTGACAAAGCAGAAGATTGTGCCCTGTGTTTATTTCCTGCTTCAGTTCCTCCCTTCCTTCCTCCAGCCCACTGCTCTAGGCCTATCCCTCAGTGAAAACTCCAAAGCCTGGTTCATCCCTCCAGTCCTTTCGCCTCGTGCCATGCCTCTCCCCCTGTCTGCCTGTGGGCTGCTCAGCTGTGCCGGGACACGCTCTCCTTTTCCCCCCAGAGAGCAATAACACAGACATTAGGTTGATGCACATTGTGGTGCCAGCCCTGGGACCTGGCATGTGACGGTCCGCTGCTGCAAACAGAAGCACATGAATACAGAGTCTGTCGCCACGCTGCAGTACCAGATGGATGGCGAACAGGGACGGTCCCGGGTCCAAATCACCTCCTGCAGCTGGGAGATACAGTCCCACTTCCAATGGGACTGGGACTGTTGTATAGGTTGCTGTATGTAGGTCTTTAAACTCCAATTGTTCCTAAGACCTTTCAGAATCTACCTGCTTGTTATGCTCTAATGACACGGAGATGGAGATGACCAATGGCAGCCGGCCTAATGACTCAGATCAGGGGAGTTGCTCTTTTTGGCGAGAGGCTTATGTGGGCTTCTGGACTGACAGGTGCTTGAATGTCCAAGAACGTTAGGAACAAACAAACTTGAAGAAATGATTTCCTCAAAAGTGAAGAAGCAGGGGCTTTGCAAAACAAACCAGGTGAATGAGTGCAGCAGGAGATTTGCTTGTACAGATTAAGTCCTAGATTGCATATAAGCAGATAATGTTATGAGCAGATGTTTTACAAGAAAAGGTTAGGGATGGTAAAATTAGCACAGTAACTTTTTGCATTCATTTTTTTTGGTTCAGTGCATTCAAGAAAAAGCGCTTGCAATGAAAAACAAAAAAGACACGCTACTAAATGGACAATTGTGCGTGATTTGCAGATTTAAATATTCTTTAAGGCCCTAAATTACATAAGTTACACAAATTGACATTTCAAAAAGTCAAAGTTCTAAACCACAAAGTAAAATTACAGGTTTCTTATTTATTTTTAAGTTATTTGTCAAATCATTTTTGCATTCATAGACTGGACTGTCTAGTAACTCAGTTTTGAAGTCTGAACAAAACAAAATGAATACTTTTCAATGTAAAACTTATTACAATTTACATGCTATTCAAAAGTTAAAGTATGGCAAGGTAAAATGATCCAAAATAATGTTAATTACCTTCGGTTAATTTCAAGATCATTGTGTTTATTAAAAGCTGACAAGTTGTCCAATTAATCACGATTAATTACAGCCAGTTTTGTCATTATTTAGTTAATTTTTTTAAAAATTGATTTACATCCCTAGTGTAAAAACAATAATTAACTTTATTTTTTTTCTTATGCATTACCTTAAAATACAACATAAGAACTCTTAGCTCTAAGTTGTAAAGGTATTCTGTGCAAATGAACTAGTTTTGTCCAGACACACCAATACTCTGTGGTATCTGAACCACTCATATTCATTCAAACTCCTCTGATACATATTCTCCAATGTAAACCACACTCCAAACCTATTTCAGTCTTTCTTTTTATAGCGTCTCTTTCTCTCTCAGTCTCTCACCAAAACCCCAGATTCCCCTTTGTGTCCCACAGCCCACGTTTTGTGTCTGATGCCATGCTCCCATGTCTCCCATTAGGCGGGGAAATGAGGCAAGGGAGCCATGCAAATATGTTGGACCCCTTGTTGCTCCCTGACTCATCACCCGCCGGAGGATGCAGCGAGATGCGAGAGCGAGCGGCGAGTGAGAGCAGAGAGATACAAGGGCTTTATGGAAAAATAAATAGAGAAAAATATAGACACAATGTATCTGGCAATTGTGATAAGTTAAACAAGAAGAACAATCTGTGAACAACTTGTATTATTCCTCTGTCATTCTTTTTGGTGGTGCCACACTGCTATTTCAGCACTTCTCAGCAGTCGTTCTCTTTTCCTCCATTGTGCATCTCCAGCTCGCTTGATTGTGCTGCAGATTATATTGTTGAGTGTTCACTAATTAAATATTGCCTGCTGAATGTGTTGTTGCTTTATCTGCTCAATGGAAGCAAATTAACAAGACAATTACTCGTTGGAAGTGTCAGATGTTAGCTATCACCAATAACAAAACAAAGAACTGCACACGACAAATGTTACCTGCTAAGCTCTAATGTGTTTATGGAGTTCTTTGTAGTAGTAACACTGTTGTATACAGCAGAAGAGTGAGAAAAAACATGAGGCATCTAAAATCACAGTTGTAAGGAAGTTGTCAGCTTTTGGAGAAACTGTTGAGTTAGACGAGGAACTTCATTAGCTTCTGTGATACAGTCATACAATGTCTATTTATCCATATCCATATTAAAATGAAACTATTTTCCGTTAATTCACAGAAAAAGTCCTACATAATGAAGAAGATCCACTGTTTTAAATTTCAGTCACAAGAATGTGAGTGAGTTTTTGGTTTCATGTAACTCCATAAAAATAATAATAATAATTTGTACATTTAAAGCTCCAGAGGTTTGCAGGTTTGAGTTTCTCTTTCGAACACTCAATCTTGAATGAAAGCCAAGGACATGAACTAAGAATTCTTGTTTTATCATTTTAAAGTGAACTCATCATCTTCATTTGGTTTGTTTATAGACAACAGTGTGTCCCAGCAAGGCTACCGTAGGAGCTCACAGACTGTAGAAAGCAGGGTTGTGAGGTGTGGGATTGGAACCTGCAATTTTGAGATTTGGGTGTCAATTAAAAAAAAAACAAAAAAAAAACCTTTTGAATAACTGGTCCTAAATTGACAATTGTTTTGTAACGTAATGTTAAACGGCATACATACAACTTCCATGCTTTAAAAAATGATGACTAACTTAGAACACTTTAATGGCTGTTGTTGAGCACCATTAACCAAAGATTCTTGATATATATTATAAAAGCTTAAAAGCAATCCATATGCCATTCATTTCATGTCATCACTCTGTTATTTCACTGTTTCTTTGAGGAAATGAAAAACTGTCTGACTTGTAGCGATTTCATTTTTCAAGTTTTTCCCCTCTTGTCGATAATAGACGGCACAGCGCCGTGTACAGACATTTGTCGCGGCTGGGTGGCAGTTCCACAAAGGTTGTCCGTGCCTCCAGCATGACAGTTTTGCTATAATAGCCCGATGGTCGCCGATGATTTGAAGAGAGCGCTGTGGAATCCTAATGAGCGTAATGATTATCTCTGTGGCCAGCTGAGCCATTCGGCCGGCTGGACACTGGCTTTGCTTGATCTCCTGCGCTCCATTCGTGCCGTTTGACTGAACATCTATAAATACATGATATAAAACTGAAAAAGGGCCAGGCTTTAAGAGGTAATATGTATCATCCAGACAAGAGCTAAAGTGGAAAACACTAGTCTTGGTTCTGCAATGCCTCCTGGGAGTGCGGCCTGTTTGTGTGCATCTCTTCACACTTTATCTCGAGTGTCAAGTGCAGGCTTGTTGTTGCCTAGTCAAACATCTCCCCTGAACTCTCCTTTTCATGAGTAATTGCTAATTGCTGGTTTGAGTGCTAACTAAAAAGCTAATCAGCGCAGTTATTTATGGCTAAAGTGGAGGAGGAGACAAAGTTGAGGCTGATTTTTTTTTAATAGTAACAGAGTGTCACAGACAGCCTCACCTTTCTTTGTTCACTTTGAAACATTATAATTAACCTGACAGAGATATTATAGAAAGCATATTTCCTCCGCTTATCTCTATATCTTTTTTCTGGGAAGTGATTATTTAGCAGTCAGAAAAGGAAGAAAAAAAACACCAAACTTATCACAGGTAATATGCAGACCTAACTCTTTCAGTATTTGGAAGTCTACGGTTAGAGAAATTGAAATCCTTAGTACAACCTCTATTTTTCAAGGTTTTACACTTGCGTTCCTGAGTAGGGGCTGAATAAACAAATGAAGAGTTAGCATATTAATCTCGGGAGCCTGTAAATTACAACAGACTGGCCTTGCACGCATGGGTGATTGACGGAGCCCTTTCCCCTCCACCTCCAGCAAAAAAACAACCACAACAGGGAGAGGCCGCTCTTAACTGCCCCTTATGTTATGGCCCTTCACAGACACTGACCCGACCTCACACCAAGGTTATTCAGGCTTCGGTAAAGGGTGGTTTAACAAGATGTTGATGCAATGAATAGTGAACTGATCGCATGCCCTCTGTTGCCTTTTAGGATCACGTGGAAGTGGGGAGAGAGTAATGAAGCTGAATGTCTCCAATGGCTTCCTCCACACGGAGCAGAAAGTACATTTAGTCTGGCTTCAATGGATAAACTTGAAAGCTTTTTTTTGTTTTTAGATGCGTCTGATTGCTGCTAATGCCCATCCAGTTATTGTGACTTATTGTGAGATTAGTTGAGTATGTTGAAAGGCACGTTTATTGCATTCTTTCTATCTGTCTTTCAATCATTCAGTCGTTTTGGCATAAGTATTTCCTGACTGTGTGTGACTGCAGTTTTCTTATCAAGACAAAACAAGACTAATCATTTATTTTTGTAGAGCCAATGTCAGAACAAATGCTGCCTTAAAGGGCTTTACAGACTGTACCAGACAACATCTCCTGTCCTTAGACCAGGGGTGTCCAAACTTTTTGCAACGAGGGACACTTTTGATGAGAGGAACATTTCCAAGGGCTGACAGGCTATTCTGATTTCACAAGTAAAGGTTTTAGTTAGATTTGAACAGGTTGTAGTTGGATTTGAACAGGTTTTAGATGCATTTGAACAGGTTTTAGTTACATTTTAACATGTTGCAGTCGAATTTCAACAGGTTTTGTTTGGATTTGAAAAGATTTTTGATGCATTCGAGCAGGTTATAGTTGGATTTGAACAGGTTTTAGTTGGATTTGAACAGGTTATAGTTGGATTTGAACAGGTTTTAGTTGGATTTGAACAGGTTATAGTTGGATTCGAACAGGTTTTAGTTACATTTTAACATGTTGCAGTCGACTTTCAACAGGTTTTATTTGGATTTGAAAAGATTTTTGATGGATTCGAGCAGGTTTCAGTTGGATTTGACTTGGTTTTAGATGGATTTGAACCTGTTTATATAAAAGTAGAAGTTGGGGCGTTAAACTATCAATTTTATCACCGAAGCTGAGGGCCACATAAAATCTCACCTTGTGCCTTGAGTGGCCCCACACCCCCATCCATCAGGATGAGAAAAAACTCCAAAAAAGGAGGGCTCCACTTCCAAGATGGACATTTGTGGTCTAGTAAAGTTAAAAACAGAACAATATATAAACACAGTATGCATCCAATATATACAATACCAATATTCCAGTAATATCTAGGGGCCAACCTTTTTCTAAACAGTACTGAGCCACTATTGGGTGACATCTGCATTAATGTTTATTGTCTGTGGACACACGTGGTTCAGGCTAATATCAAAGTTTCCATGGTGTTATTTATATTATTGTGAATGTATTTTGTGAGTAAAATGCTTTTTTGATAAAATCCAACCCATTTCAGGTGAAAAGTCTGTGACAACTTCTATACTAAGTCACATGCCCAAGTCACATCTTTTGGTGTTTAATATGCTGCTACACATAACAAGATGCCCTCGGCTGTTGTTATCTTGGCCAGGTTGTCATCATTATTCATACTTTTGAGTCCCGCTCACACTCGCACCGGCTGAAACTTTATAACCTCGTGACCCCTGCACCTCATTTCCCAGCAAATAGGACTGAGTCATTTTGAGGTGACTTCAGATTTTAGAGGATTTCTACATAAGGACACAAATGTCAAACAAATTTTCTCTGCTTTCCTTTCTCTCTGCTATTTCTAGGCTCACATCAGCTCAATAGTGTGCAGTGTTTCAGACGCAGTTAACCGTTTCTATCACTTTCACTCTAATGATATAACAGTCTATAGGCCTCCAGACTGCACAGTGTGGTCCAGGGGCGTATGGGTAACATTATGCTCCACATTGTCAGTACACATGCAATTTTTTATTTTCCACCAACTCAATCTGTGTTGAGATGAAATAGTTTGTACAGTGTCTTATATTATACATTATAAAAACGTTGGGCTGGAACCTTTAATTATGTAGAGGAAATAAACTTAAAATAGAAGTGAAAATGCCCAGAGACTGCATTGAATAAAACCAATGACCTTTGACTTCTATAATGTGCAGCTTCAGCCCTGCACCTCTTTACTTAGAGTGAAAAGCCATAAAGATGTTTTTGAGTATAGACCAGAGCAATTTCTTTCTTTTTTTTTCTTTACCATCTTGTATGAAAGATAATCATCGGTTGTACTAAGTATATATAGAAGGAGACCATTCCTATAATAAAATCAGTACAATTGCTTCCTAAAATACAGCTAGGCTGAAAAGTCAAAGGGCTCAGAGAGTCTGGTGTTGCCGTTCGATTTGATCTGCTTCTGCCACATTCCCAGACAGTAATAGCTATGAAAATGATTGGAGTGACGAAGCCTTTACTTAATCCCTGTGTGTTTGTGGGTGTGTGTGTGTGTGTGTGTGTAAAATAAAATCACACTAATCCTGTGATGCAATTTAGCTGCAAGGCTGTAGTTTAACAGTGTGGAGGAGATGACCATTTGTGAAGCAAAGCCACCATTATTTTACAACCATCAGTCTGGAATAAACCAGTTTCACCTGAACTGTGAGCATCCAATAAAACACAATCAACTATTTTGACGTTAACACTGCAAAAAAAAAAGTGATTTATATAGATTTAATAAGATGTTGTCGTACATACAGTGGAAATCATACAATGGTAGGGTGTCCCCAGGGCCTACTGCTTTTTAACATCTGCACAATGCATTTTACTAATGACAAATGACAGGTAGTGTTGTGGCACTTAAGACCAGTCTGAAAACTATTCACATTTTAAATTAATACTAAATTATATTTTTCCTTCACGCCCGTTTAACCAAGGTTTTTTACTTTTCACAGGTCAGCTGCCTATTGTTAAATACTGAGGACAGATACAAGTGCTTCATACCAGATAATAATGCAGTGCCATGTTGTTTGTTCAGATGTTTTATTAGTTTTGAAGGAGATGGATTTTCTGCCTCTTTTCATTAACACTGAATTGTTTCTAGTTTGTTTTGCTCTTATCATCTTCATTTACAATAAAGCATTACCAAACAGCACTGTATGAACGAAAACTCACGCTGAAAGTAGTAAAATGCTTACATGCGTGTGTCTGCGGAGGTTATTGATACCTGGACAACAATACCATACATGTCCTGGACAATACTGTGCACAAATACAACATACACGTATTACTAGGTTGCGATGTTCCTCACCAGCGGTAATTATTCAGTATTAAACCCAATGGGAATGACATAATCCTAGGTGATTTGCACCTGCGTGTGACACAGTTCATTCCTAATCAGTGTCTCTCCTCAGTGACAGCCCCGTCCACACAGCAGGTGCCCTTCCCATTGACTGACATGTTAATCATCACGGATTAGGATTCAAGTGAGTACAAATGTGATGGAAAATGGTTTGAATTACACGCTAAGCCTTTGCTGTCCAGTAATCCACGCCCTTCTCTTAGAAAAGCCATGCACAGGTTAAAAAGTGTCTGTTCATGTCCTCATCGGGCCACGTCCCTTTGTGCTCGCCGCCAAATCCTGTCACTTAGCACTTCTTCCTTGAAGTCATTCGTCATCAGATTCAGGCTCTGAATGACATCATGTAGTGGTTCAGATAAAGGGACACCTGCTAACATGATAGAACTGAGGTGAATAGGGAATGAGGAAAGGGAAAAGCATGTTAGAGGCTGGTTTTGAGTGACATCTAATCAGTGTGTTGTCCCCCTTGAGCCACAGCCAGCCTGGATGAACATAGTGCTGCCAGGAAAACAATAGAGCTGCATCTCAAGGACAGTTTAGCCCCAAACCTGTTACATAGTAGTAAATAGAGCACAGGCTTTTGGGACAGTGTTTTTAACCTTTTGAAGTCCTCGCTCATACCAGCTCGTAAACCTCATTTTAACGCAGTGTAGTTAATTCAAAAATACATCGACGACCCTTCCCCCATGAAACTCACTGCCAGGTGGGCAAGGTTAAATGGTCGTCATGATTAACAGATGGTAAGTAATCTCCACTGAGAGGACTTAAATCCCATCATAGATTGAAGGGAAAGGTGAAATGATTTGAAAGCGCTACAGTTCAATAACTATTTCTGGGTCTTGACAACTGTGCTTTTGCTCAAGAGACTGGATTTTAGGAGCTTCGTCTTAGATGCTGCTGCACAACATCAAATGAAGGATGGCAATTATTTGTTAACCCAATACCAAGCTGCAAACTTGAGCTTTTATCAGGGCTGTGGAAATAAGATGTTATTGTGAAATGTTTTCAGCCTGTTACATGGCATTGGTCCCTCTTTTTGTGACAAATCTACACTGGTGAATTTCTGATCCCTGCATTTGTTTTCTGTAGAAAGCTTTAAAGTTTGTGTTATGATTGACAGCCTCCTTTATAGCACTGTGCATTCATTAGCCTCATCCTAGTGACAAGTTCATATCTTTGATGTTTTTTATTTTTTATTAGAGAAACAGATGAGTCATGATGTAGTGGCATCCACAGTGAGGAGCCAGAAGGTCAAGCAAAAGTGAATGAAACTCTAAAAAGGTCTCTAAATGAAAGCAGTTCTATCTTCATTGGTGCTTGGTGTTTGGATGCCATAGTGGTCCACTAAATCCAGGTCATACAGATTAAATAATACTTTCAAGTCACAGTGATTTTCAATTTCTTGGCTGTACTAAAAAATAACTTAAGTTTGAGCAACATAGGAACCAAAAAATATTTGTATATTCAAATTGATATGTTTTGAAAAAGTATTTTCATTGTACAGCAAATATGATATTAAGTATTGAATTTTGGCCGAAAGTGTTGTGGGTTTGATCCCTGCCAAAGCTGCAGAAGACGAATGACTTTTTGTGGAATGTGTGCCTAGTTTTGATGCAATTAAAGTTAAAATTATTTTCTAGCACAGGGTAATTAAATTTGACTGAAAAATGCAGGCATGATTGATGTGTGTTGACTGCGTGCTTAGGAATGGTGTGTGGGCACGTGAGATAACATTTGGTGGTATCTTTGTCACCTTGATGTGAATTTGTGAGTCTAAAAACAGGCTGCAGTAGGATCAGAGCAGCGACTTTTTCTTCAGATAAGTAAATGTCTGATAGATTTATTTGTACAAACAGCGGCAATCCTCTCTCTTTTAAGTCGCGTGGGTACGTTTTTGCGTCTTTCACTTTGGAGATCTGTTAGCGCTGATACGAGCACAACGAGGTGATGATACAGCGCATGAATACATAGCAGGGTCATTTCAAGTGTTGTCCGTGCACGGTGAAGAGAGTGTCCTCTGTGGGGAAGACGCGGAGTAATTCTCTTTCACGCATCATTAGCCGTCCGCATGTCGCTTGTGTGTGTGCGTGTGTGTGTGTGCTCGTTCAACATCTGTCACGCGGCGCTCATCAGCCACGGACCGCTCCAACTCACATCACTGTACAATGGCACATGATTTCCTTCTGTTAAACCAGCATTCGTATCTTTCTTTTTCTCCTTTTGGCGATCTCTCATTTCACCACTGCTTTTCCACACTGCCTCTTTTCCCTGAGATGAAAAAAAAAAACCCAATATGTTTGAATGGCAATTTCATTTCTGTCATTCAGGAACCTCTAGTGTGTTAGCGTTTGTAGCGCAAAATAGCTCCTAATGGCTGCTCATTTTGAAACCGTAATAACAGTTGAAGAAGTTCATGAGAAATGGGATGATAATGACAGAATTGGTCGAAGAAAATTGTGCATTCTCCTCATCTATAGACATATTGAAGTAATGATGAGGCCTTTTCAATTGTATGCATCTGTGAACATACTCAAACCTCCCATTCACTGCAGAGCCATTTATCATCATTATTTTGAAACCATCCTAGTCATTACCCTGTCGGTTGTATATCAATATTCACGCCCCATAGCCTTCTCTCCATCCCTCATATATTAACTAGTATATTGGCCAATGCATAATAGCATTTCATGATTAAAGATGCTAATGAATTACACAGAGTAGGTCATGCCAGAAAAGTAAACAACTTGGTTTGTGATCATTTCTCATTGAATGTTAAGTCACACAAAAAAACCCCGAAAAGTGTGAATGAAACTAATACATTCAACTGATAAAAAGTGAATAAAATTGACGTTGGTGTGACGTTAAAGGACGTTAAAGGATTTAGATGGATTTTGCTGAAGCCTGAGCTGAAAGATATATAATTTGGGCTTGTCAGTGACTTTAATGACAGAGAGACAGTTGATAGACAGGAAGCGGTGGTAGAGGGAGTTTGGAGCAAGTAGACACAAGCCGGGAATCAAACTTAGGGTGCTCTCCTTTAAGAGTATGCATTCTTTCAGGAGAGCCACCGAGATGTCATTTTAAGACACATGCAATGTGGACATGCACAATAATATGGTTTTAGTGCAGGCAGCGAGGGTCAACCACAGCAGCAGGACCCACACATTGCAGTATGGCGGAACATTTAATACTGTTGTTACATCTATATCAAAATGTAGGAAGATTTAGAGAAGATTTTACAGACTTCAGAGTTTCGATGGCTACTTTGTAATGCAATAGCTCAAAATGTGGAATAAATATGTAAAATTGACTCAAATTGACTGTATCTGCTTTAGACCACAGTAGATATTGTGACGATTTCAGATGCAAAAGTGTATCTACAACCACTTAGGTCTATCATTGTAATTTAACAATTCGCAAGCTTGTAATACATTCATTATAGCCATATAAAATCAGTTTAGTTATTTATTGCTGTAACAACAGCAGGTTAAGGTCCGAAGGCTTTGTGAAAAAAGGAAAATCCATGAAATAGCTGATTCAATATATATAAAAAAATTGCAAATAAAACAACTAAATTTGACTTACACCTTTTTATATTTTAAAGATCCAACCAGTATCACATTGAACATGTTAAAATTTCAGAAACCCTGTCTTGTTCCTGTACTATTTAAAGTAAATTGTTAATAATTGTTTCAGTTCCTACTGTGCCTGTCCCAGATCTAGAAATGGGCCAGAACTAGAGTCTATCATAACGTTCAATAGCCTCAAGCTGTTTGCGCTTAACATATTTAATGATAAATAGAAAAGCTCATTAAAAAAGCACTGAACAGTGGGTGGAGAAATTGTTGTAGGCTTTTTCATTTGGATTTGCCAAGAGGTGGAGAGTGCTGTCAAAATGCTGGTTGGATGTCTTCTACAAACATGTGGAGGGCCAAATAACTCAGATGTTGACTTTTCTTTTTTCTATCCACCTACACAAAATAATGCAATACAATAAAATGGTTTGAACTTTATAAAAAACCCAAACAAGTAAAGGGAGCCTCTTTGTGTGGGGCTACTTCCAGACTATTACTCTAATACTCTTTCATTTTAAAATGGTGCTGGAAAAACAATATTAAATCAGTCTCAGAGCATTTTCTCCCTTGAAAGTTCACACCAAGGTCTGCTGTAAGTAAGCACAAATTATTATACAGTGTTCATTAGGTTCAGTAACTGGTGTGTGTCTCTTCAGCGACTCATTTTACAGTTGAACTGGAGAAATACAATAATCAGACTGGACCAGGGCCTATAGAGACATATTGTTATTAATATAGAATAAATACAAACAGCAGAAACTTCAAATGCACTATAAAACTCATTAGGAAACGATTAGCAAGAGAAATAGAGCCATGCCAAATTTAAAACAATGTAATCTGTGAGTTTAATGTGTTTTTAAACCCGGCTGATATCTGTTGTGTCTTTTTCCTTCCTCTGTTCGCTCTTCTTCATGTGTTTAATCGACCATGACTTCCTGCATTTGGCTCAAATGTCCAAACTATCGCCAAATGAAATCCCTCTTAGTCTACATGAGAGTTACATGTCATAGAAACTGGAGTTGACTTGTTGTCAAGGTTACCATATTGCAGTCAGCCAATCAGAGAAGATAACCAGCTTTCATGTTAATTGTACCAGTGTGGACATAGCCTCATGGTGTAGGTTTTAGTATCTGCTGACTTTTCGATTGAATATACACCTTACCTGTTGGCTTTGACCTGACTTGTGATGCTATATATCAGTGTAAAGTTGATCCAAACAAAAGCCACCTATCACAGTTACATTTGGGCAGTATATCAACCAGGAGCTAAGTATAGTCTGTTGGGACACTCAGTGACATTCCCACTTGTCACCACTATATCCTCGGATCCATCGCACTATTCTAAGACCGTATCCTTTGTAATAACCTGTGTGGATCCTTGACAACAACAACAACTCGTGTTTGTGTCACACTGAGTCATACAAAGGGTGTATACTGAAACCTATGACAAAGCCTTACACTACATATGACAGTTATAGTTGTATGTGTTTCTGTCACGGTGCAATATGTGTTTGCATCTGTTATTTGTCAGGGGTAAAGCATAACAAAAAAAATATGGTCCAGGATACTCCCAAAATTTTCATGGAGTGGCCATATGACTTTTTTTTTGGGACATTTAGTTTGAAGTTTTAGTAAATACAGTACAGTACATTACAGTGTCCTTGATTTTTATTTATTCCAAATCATGTGTTATGACTTTGTTCATTGATTTAATCTATTGACTTCATGTTTAATTCGTTCTTAAAACCATTTAAAGGTGCAGACTGCTATTCTTCACCTCACACTTCTTTTCTATAGCTTGTGTGCATTTGATGTACAGTTCTGGCAATCCCAGGTGATCTACACATCAACCCTGTGTAATTATGAAAAGATTAAATAAAAAATGTGTCTGCAGCAAATTAAAAGACCAATAATGAGACAGTGCTGCACTGAATTTGTATAAATGTGCCGCCACAAGATAGAAAAAAAACTAAACATGTCTTTTTATTTATTTACATTATGAAATAAATTGAGCAGAATTTGTGATAACACCTTTCCATCATCACATTATGACACAGTACTCCCATGGCCCATTCTTCTAAACTATTTAATGCATGCTTCCCATTCACCATACACTTAATATAAAGCTGCTTATCATCACCTTTCATGCATCGCTCTTTCACCGGAAAGCGATCCTGTCCGTCCAAGTAACTCTTCTATAGCCGTTTGTTGCGTGATCGATGGGCCCCAGTTGGCTCTGTGTCTGGCACCAAGACAGTGATGAAGAGGGCCCTTGATCCTAGTTGTTATCCCAAAATACATTAGGAAACAGATACATAACCAACCGTGTCAGCTATAAAGAGACGTGCATATTCTGTTTACTGCCATGCACTGAATAATTGATACGGTGATAAAACAGTTTTCCTAGTGGAGTCATTCGGTGGCGGTTGTTGAGGAGGTAACAGCCGCGTGGTTTGTTATTAATAGCAGAGTAATTGTTAGCGGCACCCTGATTGATTTCCTGCACTTTCAGAGCAGCAGACTTCCTCATGTTTCATACACAATGATGCTAATGCGTGTTTTGTTTCTGTAGCATGTGTTAAGAGTGTGTGCCACGTAATTAGCCTTGTTTAGCAGTGTTAATAAGTTCCTCGGGGTCTTTTACATGTCGACAGAAAGATGTGCCAACAGTTGTGTAAAAATAGGGAGGGTGCATGTGGAAGTACAGCTGGTGCTTTTGCTACTGCCACAATTCATTAAACACACATAAAGTGCAAGTTTTTTTTTTGTTTTTTTTTCTCCTGGGCCTGGACCGACTCAAGTCTAACAAGTCCCCTGACCTTTGTACATCAAGCAGGAAATTGGTAACATGCTCCCAGACATGACAAGTATCTGCTTCAGCAAGTGTGGGCTATCTCTTTAGTTGTTCAGTGAATGCAACTTAAAGGGCACTTTGTTAGCTCTCTGATTGGTTCTGTCAGAGAGCACAAGGAAAGCAATATCCGTGCCCCTCTGTAGGACTTCACTTTGCACTGAACCTCATTGAATAACATTGGAGAGCTCTGAAGCAGCATATTTTCAAAAGATGACTCTGGGGAATTTGCAAAAGTGACTCCAGGGAGCGATGCTGTTGTAATATTGTTTTCATTTGTTTGTGAGAATTGATACTAACAATAGGCCTACGCTAAATCAAGCCTGTAGATCACATAGTTTTAATGCTTGATATTTACTTTCCACTTTTTAAAAAGCTATCAAATGAGTGGAAGTCAGTATGATTTTCTTGGGACAACAGGTGCTGTGTATGCCTAATGTTTAGCCAACTGCTTTATCACATCTTTATCACTTAAGCCACACATGTCAAACTCAAGGCCCAGGCCCAAAATGCGGCCCTTAGCAATGTTTGATGTGGCTCTTCAATACATTTAGGTGATATTTTTGGCACTATGCTTTAGAGGAATTTGAACAGGTTTTAGATGGGTTTGAATCAGATTTATTTCAGTTGTTCATGAATTCTTAAGCCAGTTTTTACTACAAATCTGTTCAAATACACCTAAACCGTGTTCAAATCCAACTAAAGCTTGTTCAAATCCAAATAAAACCTGTTCAAATCCAACTAAAACATGTTCAAATTAATCTAAAACCTGTTCAAATTAATCTAAAACCTGTTCAAATCCAAATAAAAAACCTGTTCAAGTTTATCTAAAACCTGTTCAAATCCAATATAAAAACCTTTTCAAATCCAACTATAATCTGTTCAAATCCATCAAAAACCTTACTCAAATGAAGATGAAATCTCACATTCAAAATGTATTAAAAGTGTCCCAAGTGTCACAGTCTTCAGCCCCCTAAAGGATTCTCATTTACTATCGAGGCCCCTCACTTCTTTGAGATTGACACCACTGATTTAAGCTGACTCGGTCTGACTTTTATTATTTAAATTATAGTCCACGGCATACTGAAGTCATTGTTTAGTATTTAGAGGATATCCAAGACCTTTGGCTTTGCAAATTTTCATTACAGAGTCCAAGGGCAAGTCAGCCAACAACTGCAGAGTGCTGCTAAAACTAGTCGCCAGCTGGGAATAGGATCAGTTGTGGCTGTTGTTGTTGCTATTGGGAGGGCAAACAAATACATTAATAGTTAGTAACATTTTATTTGGGACACTACGTTTACCCCCAAGTGATTTGATGCAGTGCTTTCTCTTTTACACAAAGACACTCAATAAATGAATAAAGGGCTTACTGTACATGTGTCCTATTATGTAAATATGTACATCAGCAACACATGTTCACAGTTTTTTGTTACGCTGTACTTACCTAGTGACAATTATCAATAACCAAGACATGGGACTTGTCAAAATGTTAAGTGTCTCACCAAGTTCAAAAGTTAGTTGTATCTCCTGCTACGTTACACTAGTTCTCTGTAGATCAGGTTGTGTGTTTGGTTTGCTTACTGTGTGTGTATGAAAGAGTGTGTTAACATTAGCCCCTGTGTGTCCCGATAATTGCGCTCCATCAATCACCCCACAAACCCAAGCGTCCCTCGGGCCGGCCGTGCTGCTACGCGCTAAAAGACTGCACGACCCAGATACCACACAGAGGTTACACGGCCCTGAAATATGACTTTGAGTACGTCGACTTATCTATCCTTCTGTCTGTCTCTGGCTCCATTTGGGAAAGCATCCAAGTAATCAATACATCCTCAGCCTTTCTATTACTGTGCGAGGGTTAACTAAACAGATACAAGTCCTCATTAAAGACTTGGCACAATTAGTAAGCATGCCGTCCAACATCGTTTCGTCCACTGCTGACCTTGTCCGCCTTTACTCCCAAACTCAGAGTGAGCAGAGCACAGCCTCGCTCTGATTGCTTAGAGCTTGCCGGAATCAGCAAGGATGCAAATAAAAGAGCTCACATCAGTGTAATCTATGCTGTAGATTTTGCAGAAGGCATAACAGCAGGAGTTTGGACTTTACACATATGGATTTTGACGCCATCTTGAAAAAGTTTGCCTTGTTATTGAGTCTTGAGAGAGTTTTTTGCTACATTGGCTGTTACCGTAGAGACGTCCGTGATACGTGCGCTAAATAAAGAAATAAACTGTACATGGATATATTACATAGTAGCTACAATGCAGGTATACCGTCATCAGCAGAGTCTGGGATTAGCTCAGTTGTGTTCAGTAGGTGTGACACATGGGGATATACAGTAGCCAGTGCATTGTGAGCTCTGATACAGTGTTAATCTGTTTATTGATCCCAGTCAAAGTCAGCAGGGATCACTTGCATCACTGCCTTTTATTTACCTTAGTTGACATTTTACAGCAGCGGCCCCATTGAAAAGATTCAGTATTATTTTTCAGAGGAAACAAATGTATCCTATGGTAACCCGACACCCTCATGTCTGTGTTTAGAAAAGAAACATGAATGCACTTCTCCGTCTCAGTGCTCATTTTGCACTCTCTTGGCTCAGTTTGTCCTCTCCACAGCAAACTGAATGTCATGTTCCTCTTAAATCCTGCTCACTGTCAGCTTGGCCATCTTCCCCCCGTCTATATATAACCGCACAGCTCTATAACTTCTTTCTGTACTGTACTGACCGGCGTAGCAACATACATTTGGCGTTGTGGCTGTTGCGGGCAGGTAATCCTTCCTCTCGATGTCGCCGGCACTACGAGGCTGACGGACGGGGGGGACGACGGATAGATACCGGGGGCAGTTTATTGGCAAGGACAGCTCGCATGCCAGCATCAACACCACAGCTGATCCCGGATAATGCGGCTGGATACTCACGCTTAGATACCATCACACTTTCACACGCGCAGACAGACAAGTGCAGCTGGGGCGCGTTTGCATGCATGCTGAAGCAGCACTAGATAGAAACTTTTTTTTTTTTTTTTTTATAATCCAAAAGAAACCAAATTGTATCTATATTAAGACAAGATCAAGACTTTGAAATGAACTGAATGATTTCTGGTCTTTCCTGACATATTGTGCATTTGGTTTAATTCGGTAGGATATAGTGAGTCAAATGAAACAGATGAGTCTTCCTTATTATTTTTCTGTCTGATCACCTTAGAACAGTGGTGTCAAACTCAAAGTGGTGAGGGGCCACACTAGTAAATAAGAATCATTTCAGGGGCTGAAGACTGACAAATCCAACTAAAACCTGTTTAAATTCAAGTAAAACATGTTCGAATCCAACTAAAATGTGTTCAAATTCTTAGAATAAGTCCATTTGCTCAGAACATGAGCAACTAAACGACAAATAGAGGCCAAAGTGAACAAAATGAGCCAAAAACTGCAAGACTCCAAAATGGTCTCCATGGCAACATTTGGTGTCAATTCAAGAGGTTTCCCAATTACATCTGGAAAGTAAATGAACCAGAGTATAGGTATATTGCTATGTGAGTTCAAGCAGTAAAAACATTACCAGCCTGTTCTATTACAGCTCAGTAGTAATAATAGTTGAGGAATAATAAGATGATATTTGAGGTAATAATGGAGGAAATATGGGTAGAAAGAAAGGGCTGGAGGAAGGGTCCTGATTAGGATCATTGCTATTTACAGTATTCTTTATGGTGCAATTACCCTAAAGCCAAAAGCTGTGACTACATATTTTTTTGACTTACATTTTTGTATTACAACATAAATAAGTAGATCATAAAAACTGTGATGCATTATTTATAACCAAAGAATTGTGGAGTATACAACGCTGTAAATCTCTTCTAATAACTACAGTTTTACTTTGTTTATTCATACTGAGTAAAAACATCCCTCTTTGAGACATTTGAGTGTTTATGTGTACCTCTATATGAGACAGCCAGTTTTGATTCCCCCTCTAAGTATTAAATATTTGATGCTAGAATAAATGCCCGTGCACTTATTGCTACTAAATCACATTTGTTTACAAGAGTGTGTCCGATTTGCCAGCGCGTCTAACTCCATGTGCGGCAGCTCTAATGAATTTCCTCCTTCACAACTAATGCTATTAACAACAGGTAGCGACGAGCTTAATGCAATCACAACCTCTTGGCAGTAATTAGGACCAGATACAGGGCGATGAGATGGAGCAGCTCGTTAGGAATGTGCTGAAGAGTATATCAAGGAAGACAAAAAAAATAAAAAAAAATAAGCAGGAATAAGCAGGTTAAAACTGGCAGCACAACACTATAGAGACATTTTTTTAATTTCATTTTAATTGGGCTGTAAGTACATGTAATCATATGTATGTTTAGTTGTTTATTCATTTCTATTATTTTATTGTTATTTATAGGTCATTATGTTATTATTTTACTCCTCCAGCCCACTTCAGATCAAATTGTGCTGTATGTGGCCCCTGACAAAATGAGTGTGACATATTTAATCATATGTCACACTCATTGTAGGTCAGGGGCCACATACAGCACAATTTGAATGTCAGGCATGCATTATTTGATTGTAGTTATAAACATTCATAACACATTTAATTACATGACGCTTATGTCTCCACATGTTTTACTGCTGCTTATTTTCACAGGCCTTAAACTCAAGACCCTGACTGATTGATTACAATGTGCTACATGTCAATTATATGTCATTACATTTGTGCTTTAAATAAGTGTACCAGCTCATTTACTTGAGTATGGGTGGTTAAATCCTTGCTCCCCTGGTTTACCAGTGCTGTGAGTTCTGGTTTGGGTTGAGAAGAGCTCTCATCATCACAGATATTGCTGCAAGTATTTATAGTTTTTATTATAGTCATGGTAAGGCGATACTATACTATGCATAACTGTGCAGTCACTACTTTGACTCTGAAATGACTGCACCCATATATGTCTGCTTAAAAACCTGAACTTAAGCAGTCATATACCCACTAACACCAAGAGAATGTGCTAAAACTAAAAGTGGGTATCAGAGGGCAAAGCAGTTACACATTATCACACATCATACTTTGATGCATTATTATATTATTATACGTTTGTTGTCGGTGAAAATGGGAAGCAGCAAAAAATGTGGAGACCACATTATTTATTATATTATTATAACACCAAACTGAATTTTTGGTTTAAAAAAGTGTTTGTCTTCACCATTTTGAGCACATTCTCTATTTTAAATGATACTTTCTAAGAACCACCACTTACCTAAGCTACATACACTTTTCTCGTGTCTCAAAGTCACTGATAGAAGTGGCAGTGGCAGTACATTCAGTATAAACCTTTGTGCCACTTAAAACCACACATTACTGCCAAATCCACACTGTAGCTGCAGCTGTAGGGCTATTACTCAAACATATCAGTCATTAGCAGCCTGTCATCAGTGCCAATGAAAGTGTGAAGCTCTAAAAGTATAAGCCTGAGGTGCAAATGTGACGGCAAAGTGGACCCTCTTGACGCCAACATACAGTCGATGCTAATGTATTCTAATGGATAAGTTATATAACTTCTTTTTTTTTTTTGAGTTAGCCTTGAACATATATTTAAGGAACTGCAGGTTTTGGCCCTTTTCCGAGGTTGTCCTGAGGTTTTTCTGAGGTGGCCACAGCACAGTCATATACGGTAAATTGTTTATAAGAAGCTGTTTAAGCCCTTTTTGCCCGTTCAGCAGTGTTTCCTCACCACAGTAACTACCTGACTCTCAGCAGTTTATTTAAGGGACTACAATTATCCCCCCATTTTAAAAATATTAGTGGAATAATATGTTTACACAAGAGGAGCCATGCCCTGTCTTGGTGTAATGATGCGTGCAGGAATGGGCAGGAAGAAAACCAAACTGTGCCCAACATTCATTCATCTTTTCATTTACTTTGAAGGAACCACGTTACCTCCCATTTCCATAAATCTTACTAAAAATACCACAGTGCATTGTAGAGAGACGTTTTTATCAGTTCTGGCTTGATTTGCAGTAAAAGTGAGCGAAGGAGAGGTCAGCACTTGTAATAATTTGTAGTTTTTCTCTTGGACAGTTGCAGTAAAGCCACCAGTGCTTAATGTCCTTGATGCTATTTTTGAATGTGCTCGTCAAAATGACATTGCATGCTCCAAACTCCTCTGCCGTTGCTCTTTTACTGCCTTTTGTGTAGCACCTCGGCGTCCCGCAGCGAAGATGGACAGCCATTGAATAAAATTAATTGGACTTATCTCTTGGCTCGCTTTCAGACATGCCTTTTTTTTTCTTTTTTTTTTAGCCGTAGCTCGTAACCGTCATGCCTGTATTGTTTAGATTGTTCAGATGGTGTCAGATGCTGAAGCGGGCAGAAACTGACAAGTGGCTGACGGTAAAATAAAAGCCTCTCGAGCTCATTTTAAGCTGCTTTCCGGGATATTTCCGCAAATATGTTCCACAAATATCTCTGTTCAGCCTGTGTCCCTTTGCACAGAAGGAAAAAAAGAGCAAATATACCATCGTATGTGAGCTTTTACAGAATTGACCAAAACTTTGTACAAAAAAGTGTCTAGAGTGACATTTGCCAGATACACTTGACAAGCCACAATGTCTTTACATAATAATTTGCAGCATATTGCTAAGTCGCACAAACCACCAGGAATAAAGCTTCACAAACACAGATTACTCATGTTTTTGTTCCTACCACAATGGGCACATGTAATTACTAGAGTTGTAGGCCTTGGTAAAGATCCTGGTCTGTGTTTTTTACTCATTCGTTGTTCAGTGTCTGACTTCCCAAGACCTAGAGACATATCTTTGAATGCAATGGTCTCAGTCATGACTTGTTCTTGATTGGTACCAACTTGAACAGAAAAGAGGAAAGTGATTGTTTAACTCTGAGCATTTTATTGGTGCCCATTTTGTCTAAGTTTACCTTTGAACTTGTTCAGTAGATGCTGGCATTCACATTTGTCTTGCATTTTGTAAAATAAACTGTCCAACAATTCCTGATCTCCTATTAAAAAAAAATTATCACATCGTAAACATAAACTTCCTAATACGTTGCTGCAGTAGTGTGGTGTTTTCATTGAATCAATATTTGTTAGAAAACTAATGCATAAAGAGAATATGTTAAACAATAGTAAAAAACAAAACAAGTTATATACATCTCTAACATGCTTGTCCTTTAATCACATCACATACAGCTTGTTTTGGTTAGCGATTCATATACAGCACTAACATCATAGTTATAGCAGTCAGGGTATTCTGGTGAAGGTGGGATATAAAAAAATGAGCTGTAGATAATCCTTTGCACAAATTACAAGCCAAATGTTTGAGAGACATAAAAAAAAACCCTGCTCTTGTGTGTGTGTTCAGCATGTTGTGACTGTGGTTCGTCTGTGCCTAAGTATATCCAGTGTTGTATGAAACCTCTCCCTGTGTCTGTGGTCACTCCTCACGGGCAGGTCTCCAGTTCAGAGGCTGTGGTCAAATGTGAACAAGGCCAATATGGCTCTGTTTTTCTGGTGCTAACTTTAGCTCGTAGTGAATGTTTGAATGGTACAAAAGCTTCGGGTTTTGCGGTTTGCAGAATGAATGGGCCACACTAGAGGCCTATAGGCTGTGATTGTGGGCCTTCAGCAAATGGTGAAACCTGATGTTTTGCTTGATTGGATTCAGAACAGATGCACAGAAATCTTTTTTTGCTTTTTTTATTTCTTCGCAGCTGCAGGAAGTGAGCACTAGAGGCACAAAGCAGATTGATGAATGTATATTAAATGCATTCAAACTCAAGTTTAGTAGAAACAAGGGAGTTCTTATATTTATCATTGCTGAACAGAAACATGTGAATATATGAGAATGAGAATGCTGCACCCTCCAACACTATATAATCAATACTTCTATTGATACCATCTTTGAAAAGAGCATTTGTGTGTGCTAAATAAATCCAAAAGGCATTAACGGCTGCAAAGAAAACATAATCAGATAAGAAGCCTTCTCTCTATGTTATTCCTAAAGCTGTTTTACAGTTGAAGTTTATTCAGTGTGTTTTGTATAACATTTTGAGTCTATTTTGGTAAACCTGCTACAATGAGCACAGTATTTTAAACTTATTTAAAATTATCTTATAATAAAGCCAGAATGAACCTTAATGCATTTGGACTTACTAAGTAACCATGAACTCAATAAATGGATTAAATGTTTATAGATAGCACTTTGTGATTGGTTAAAAGAACAACAGGGCGTTAAGTGACATTGTTGACAACTGCATTGAAGCTTGCAGCAAATAGACATAGAGAACACATAAATTGTTTTACACATATTTCTTGGGACAAAGACAAGGAGCTTGAAAGTGGGTCCCATTCAAATCCGGATACAGGGTCACTCTATCTCAAGAACTTGCATCAGTATGATACAATCAGGGCAAATTAGGTTCAAAATTAGTCAATTCTTCTATCTTATTGAAAAATAGGCTGCAAATCCAGGCCACTTACATATGTGGTCCAGATACAGGTGTGATTCTTCCAGTGCAGCCTGAAATTGAATGGTCCAGACTTTGACGTCACTCTTAAATGACTAGTGCTTGTGAGTCATTACTACCCATGGACTCCAACCTGCCACCAACAGAGGCAAACCAGAGCCATAGAAAATGACCATCACACTATATATAACATCGTTTCACACACACACGGGGCACAAATATATATGGAATAAGGCTAGAGACAATAGGGGTGTTCATTGGAGTTACAATAGGCTGAATATTTAGGTTTTTTTTTTTATCCTTAAACATTTATTATCTTTCACTGCATAAACTGACATGGTATTTTGCGTTGTCGCCTCAAAACTAATTTAATTTAGTATTTAAACTAAACAAAACCATTCTCAGTTTGTCTGTTTGGGCAGACAAAGTTTATTTTTACTAGAATGTTATTTTGAGATGATACTCATAATTCTGACTGATGTTTTCCATTATAACACTTGTAACACTATACTGACAAAATGTGCTAACAGACAGACACCAAAAAAAAAAAGAAGAGGAAACTTAATAAGCACAAGTTAAATAAATAAAGGTATAACTGTGTTTTGTTGATTATCTATTTTATTTATTTTTTTATAAGAATCATTGTTTGTTGTCTTTGCTTAAACCTGTATTGTCTCTCTGTTCACTGCTCTTCACCACACAGTCTTGATTTTCAGTTTCATTGATGTAATCTCTGGGTTGCTGTATAAATTTCCCCTGGTGAAGCTTTTTTCAGCCAGGACACACGTTAATACACTGGTGCCCAAGCAAATACATCCACACAAGTAAACACACAGGCTGAGAACAAATGCCCTCCCTGTGAGCCGCCAGAGGACCACAGCAAACACAGATTAGAGAAAACACATCAATTTATGTGCCACTGCCTTTTATTTACTCTGCGGCTGCAGCTGGAGGTGACACTGACTGCAAATGCTTGGCTCTGAGCTCCCCTCACAGCCTCAGTGTGACTCTTCTCTCTTTATTAATCAAAGGACTGATAATTACACAAATTGAAGAAATGAAGTCTAGGCTTTGCGTAATCATCGGCGATGCTCTAAACACAAAGACAGGGAGCTTCTAACACCTCGAGTCTATTCATCCAGTTGTAGTCATGACAATGTACTTCTGACAGCAGTAATGGCCTTTTGATAATGGCAATTATCGCAGGCTTTTGTAAACCTGTACCATTCTCTCAACACAAAGTCTCTATTTTTTTTAGCCCAAATTATGAACTGAAATGACTTGTGTAAGTGACAAAATTAGGGACAGACCTGCCTGATGCATATAAAGCCATATTTAAACGTTAGGTTAGTACAGTATAGTTTTAAAATCCCTGAGAAGACATGTGTTCCTACTGTAGTCTCTAGAAGAGAAGAGCATTAGCTAAATACAAGGACTGTACTGGCTGTTTTTCAATATGAGAAATAAACTATAAGCAAAATATACTTTACAATATACTTATATACTGTCGCACTGACCCGACCTGTACTGGATCACTGCAGTGAAAAGAGTCTCATTGAATCTTGCAGCATCTGTAGAAGAAAAGTATGCAGTATTTTTGCCATCAGTTTAAATACATCTTAGACTAGTCCTTTTTATATATTGATCAGCCTTTATGGTCATAAGTGTGGCCCAAAGCCTGACCCTTCAAGGCTGCTGCTAAATGCCAGCTGGAGTAAACATCATTATTACATATGAATGTAATGTCTGTCTGCAGCTTACATATCTCAATGAAGTTTGAAAGTAGCAGGAAACAAGCTCAACAAACTCATCTTCTGACATTTGTTTCTTTTTTCGAGGTTGGCACAGTGGTACAGTACCTGGAGAGTACATCCAACGATACAAAGTGTAGGACATTTTTGAAAAAACAAAAAACAAAAATCATTTTGCGTACTTCCAATACTAAATACTTTATGGATATTCGGATTTGAATGGTTTGTGTTCAATGTATGCAATGTGCAAATAAATCTGACCTTCTGCCACACATAATGCCCACATAATCATTTCAATGGCACTTGTAATGTTATTGGTGATTAGTTTAAGGATTGTATTCTGCCCTAAGTAAACTTTCACAAGCCCTTTGTCTTTAAAGCACTATACTGGATATTACTGAAGATTTCTTGCAAATTGTCATGCATCTGTGTTTGTCTCATTGAAACATGCAGAGAGTGTTTTGATTGTTGACCAAGGGTGGTGCTGTGCTCTGCAACAGATATTTTTGGTCAGCTCTGAACCCATGTTGATTTGTGCATGTTTGCTGAATGGCTCAGCCCTTGTTTACAGTCTGTGATCTGTTGCACCGTGTGTCCCTCTGACGGTGTGTATTGTGGCCGTGTGAGCTGTATGCTAATCTCTCCCTGCCATGCCTGCCTTTGTTGTCGGTGTTTCCCTCTCATCCGGTGATTTAGAAGCTGTTAAAATGCCTGCCGTGTTTGCGCTGGTCCATCCGGAGGGCAGCATCAGGAAGAACCACCACCCTCGGCCCAGCTGCAGCCACAGTCTCTGGGTGGGGGTCTTCTTCGAGGTGGGCTGTGGTTGAAGCTGGTTTGAGCTGGAGAAAGTGCTACGGTATTTCAGGATCAGTGAGCTGCAGACACTAGATCATAAATAGAGTTTTTATTGCGGAGCTGCTATGCTGCATGAGCCCGGTCTTTCAGCGAGCTCACACCAGTGATTGATGGATCCCATGTGCCCGCTGTGGAGGGTGAATGCGGAAATAGCGGACATGGCACGTCTGGCAGAGACCCCCTCCTCCACCTCCCCCTCTAACAGTAGACGTCCTGTAGCGGCTCACAGATCTCTGTCCGGCCGCAGCGGGGCTCAGGTCTTACACAGCTTCTACTTAAAGCCGCGTGACTTTTTATAGGCTCTACATGTTATTCAGATGACTGCATAGCAATCAGTAAAAGTATAAGCAAAAACCATAAACACCCTTTGGTCCTGGTATGATTTGATTCAGCAGGTGGATTTAATGCACGGTAAAAGTCTCCATTTAACCAAGTGTAACAGAAAACCAGAACAATATTTTAATAGGAAGTAAATATATCGTTTATTGACTGTGTAAAAATCTTTTCTGTGTGACAAGGGATAAGGTTTGCGTATCTGCTGTCCTGGCTCACCTAATATAGGCTGCATAATGTGATATTAGCTTTTTATCTATAAGTGCTATCCATTAAAAATATTTAACACTTAAAAATTGACTGAACAAACATCAATTCAAACATATTCAAATATACTAAAATGAATGGCTAGTGTTTTTTCTTCTTTCATTGTGTTTTATATTGTTTCATTGAACTTAATTCAATTTGGTAAACTTTGAGTTGCACTTAATGCAATGGTCAAAATTATAGCTGTTTCAAAGGGTCAAAACTCAATCAACCGCAGCCTTAAAGGGTCAAAACTGAAACTACAGCAGCCTTAGAGGGTCAAAACTCAAACAACAGTAGCATTAGAGGGTCAAAACTCAAACTACAGCAGCCTTAGAGGGTCAAAACTGAAACTACAGCAGCCGTAGAGGGTCAAAACTCAAACAACAGTAGCATTAGAGGGTAAAAACTCAAACAACAGTAGCATTAGAGGGTCAAAACTCAAACTACAGTAGCATTAGAGGGTCAAAACTCAAACAACAGTAGCATTAGAGGGTCATAACTCAAACTACAGGAGCCTTAGAGGGTCAAAACTCAAACAACAGCAGCCTTAGGGGGTCAAAACTCAAACAACAGTAGCATTAGAGGGTAAAAACTCAGACTAGAGCAACCTCAGTGGGTCAAAAGTCAGCAACTCAAACCTCGAAGTTCCAACTGGTTTTAGGGAAGAGCATAAACCTGATGCACCATTTATCTAAAGCCAGTTGGATTTGATTTTGAATAAGATGCACATGAAAGCCAACAAGGCAATCTTGGAAATATGTGGCGCTAAAATACACATTTCCTTGCACAATATATGTTATTTGTAGGACATTTGGGCATTTGAATCAGTTTCCAGCACTCTAAATTTCCAGGTTTTCCAGGATTGGTCAGAACAAGAAACATGATCTCTGCTGCTAAGTCTTGTACCTCTTCATTTTGCATTTGTTTTGAGGTCCATGCTAATTTAGGACAGCTAGTGGTGCAGTTTGGCAGCAGAGCGGTGGGTTGCATGGTTAAAGACCACAGAGATTTTTTCACTCAGTGCCAGAGCACAGTGTCGCTCAAAGCTTTTGAGAAAACATCTGATGGAGCCTCTTGAGTGCTCCCAGATTGGCAATGTGAATAGTAGCTTTCATAGCAACTGCTCGGCCTAATGTGTTTTTGAGTGCTGGCTGTGTGTATGTGTGTGTCAGGGAGAGTGAGAGGAAATTTTTTTTTTTGCTTGTACGAGGCATGTATGCATCACAGCCTTCACTTGACTGTACTCTGTGTGTGTTTAAAGGTTTGGGTGTTTACGTAAATAACTCAAACAGGGCAAAAAGCCAGCAGTTGGACAGTAAAGGGATTTTTTTTTCTCAATGTGAAGCCTCTAGCTTCCACTGAAGTACTTTTGCGATCTTTTATTTATTTATACAGACAGAGGCTGTATGTGAAACAAACAGCTTTTCTCTCTGACCACATGCCCTTACTGACCACTGACTGAGAGCTATGGAAAATGGAAATTGTCTGAGTAACAGTAAAGTCTGACTTTCTTGCTTTTCCTCTCACACCAAGTCATGATTATTTTCTCGACAGCTAACATTTCCATAGCAATACTATGTGTGTCATTACATGCAGAGAACAGAAAACCTAACACACAGTCCAAGTTCTACCTAAAATAATAAACAGGTGTTCAATTATAAATTACATATATTCATTTGACACTGCTTCTACTTCCTGTAAAGCAGCCATTTTTATCAGTACAATTTGAGAATCATGGGAAGTTCTACACGCTCATTACCTGAGCCTATCCACAGTTAGTATAGCTTCCATCGCAGCATATTTTTGATACTTACACACGCTCCATAATCAGACATGAAGTTTGTTAAAAGTGGTCCAGGGAGAGGCCCACTGCAGCACTTTGTCTCCCCCAAGTGGCTCCACACCCGCTGCACCCTTCAGGACCACCGCTGCTCAGCCTCAGCTCTGTCTCCTGTGTCCTTGCTGATGTCTTCTTCATGCTCGCGTACAGCGGGGACGTTTGAAGCTCGCTGACAGGCCACACATGATTACACGAGACGAGAACGGGATCGCATTCCTCGCACGCCTCGACAAAGCTTCAGGAACGAGGGGTATTTTTTGCCCGCGTGTCCTCTGCGGCTATCAGGTTTTAGCGGGGGGAGCTTTGTGCGCCGGCTCATTAGGGTCAGGTCGGGTCAGACTGTGGAAAATGATACCCCTATCAGCGGCAGAGGAGCGGCACAGAGGGCATACAGCATGGGATGGTTACACAATGGGGGTTGGAGGTTGTCGTATGTGGAGCCAGCAAAAATACATACTGTACAGTTCAAGTGCCACCTAAAATATTCATTAAGAATTGATTAAAAACACCTAGAGGCATTGCACATTAAGACGACACAAGGCACCGCAAAGTCAAATAAATTCTCGTGTGTTTAAATAATAAAAATAAATATATTTTTAATAATACACATCCATGACTAGTTATGAGGTGATCCCGGCCTGAACCCTTTATTTTTTGGAAAAAAAGAAAATCTCAGTGTTTATCAATGTATAAAACAAAGATGATGCAAAAGTGAGTTCATCTGTAAGAGTATCTTTACATGTTATTCTTCTTCTCTGTAATTCTATCATATTAGATACAGATGGAGTAGTATTAATGGTGAGATATTGGCAGAGTGCAAAAATACACCACATCAAACATATTCACTGTATCTGCCTTCAATTAATTCAACATTTTCCGGATTATTTTAGCTTGGCATTGGTAATTGTTTGTTTGGTCTACTCATTATAATATTTTGGAGTACATCTAGCATTTTTTCTTGATATTATCCCACCCTATACGCTTCAAATCCCTTCTTCTCTTTTTCCCAGATATGAAGCGTCCGTTCAGCCCATCCGTTCTCCTAAACCCGGAGCTGGACCGCAGTGTGTTTGGCGCTGGCCTTTCGGCGCAGATGGATACTTGCTGTGAAACCCAAAACGATGCTGTTCTGCAGGATGAGCCGTCACAAGGGAGCGCTCTGTCTTCTGCGCTCTACAGACCCAAACGGGAGAGGAAACAGCGCAGCTACACCTTATGCGAAGTGTGCAACATCCAACTCAACTCTGCCGCTCAGGCCCAGATCCACTACAACGGCAAGTCCCACCAGAAGAGACTTAAGCAAATCAGTAATGGCAAGATTCCCAGCAGCACAGGTAGGCCCGCAGCGCCGCTTAACGCAACGTTTGTTTGGAAAATGAAATGAAAGAGCAGAACATTGCATATAGTGTTGTTATGTTGGAGTTTGGACAATGGCACCATGCAGATTACCACAACCTCGCTGTTACAAACCTCAGTGCCAATCCCCAAACCTGAATTCAATACAAGTTAAACAAATTGGATTGTACCGAGTGAAATGTGTTGAGACAAAAGCCCTGGGCCAAAGACACACACACAGAAGGAAAGCAAAGAGAAGTGAGTGAAAAGCTAATTAAGTGCTGCTTGTGTTTGATGGTTGTGTTCCTGCGAGTGATGCGGTCGGGCCACGTCGGGGTGTTTTGTCATTCAAGTCACAGGCCTCGATCAGGACGAGGCTGCAGGGGACCAGACTCTCAATGTAGTTTGACTCTTTAACAGCTCTTTCTTCAGCCTTTGATCAAAATACCTATTTGCTTCTGACCTATTGCTCAAACAAGGAGTTGGAGCCAATACGACTTACCTTAGACCTGCTTAACAAACCGAGCGTAAACCTCTGTAGAGAAAACATTAGACATTTTAAGCAGTTTGTAAAGATTTGTGCAGTTTATTGCAGTTAAATTTGAACATTTTCGAGCACCACTGCTTGGTGAAATGATCCCCGGTGTCAAGGTAGAAGTCACTTATTCCTCGGCAGACAGTCAAAATGAAATATGGACAGAGGAATTTAAAAAAGCACACAATGGACACATAATTGGCCGACTACATTTCATCTGAATCCCAGTCACGTTCAGAAGCAAAAAACCTCTGAATCGAAGAATGGAGACAGCACTGTCACACTATTGAATAGACTCTGGCTAAAACTGTGGAAATACACATTAAGCATGTATAAGGTGTGAAGCTAAATCTGTACTGATTTTGGTATACTGTATATTAGTTCCCCATTTGTTGACATTTTGCACTGGCGGTATCTTACATCATGCAAAGTCTGACATTAATAAGGGATTTTTCATCTTTGTCTCTGCTGCCTCTCTCAAAGAATACTGAATTACAATTTGCTGGCGTGAAATAATCCCACATAAACATAATTCTTTGAGCGCATGTCTGAGCATTGCAGGGTTTTATTCAACAACATGGGTCGCATTTGCCCTCCAGTTATTCACGTGTCAGTGGTCAACACGGTGTAATTTGTTTAGACATATGTAAATTTGTAAATGTGTGTCACAGCCTGTGTTTATGATACACTGTGGGAGCATGTAAACCATGATCTGCATGATTTGTGTGTGTTTTTGAGGCATAAGTCTAGAGTTTGATGAGGCAGCAATGGACTACGTTGTGTGATTTAAATCATTTTCTTTAAATTAAAAGTATATTGAATAAAATGTTAGTGCTTCCTTTTAGCTGTGTGTGTCTTTAACCCCAACTGTCTACTCTGATTGGCTGTATGGCTTTAATTATACTCTATACTCACTAGCCTATGACTTCTTCACTTTGTTTTTATCAATTGTGTCCTGTTCTGTTACTTGATCCACTGAGTAAAAAAAGGCAAGATTGGCAGCCTGTGAGGTATTACAGCAAAGTGGGTCGATGTCCATGTACTTTGGAACAAAACAAAACCTTTAACAAAAGCAAAGAGAAATGTTAAAGAAAGACAATAACAGTATAGCAACAAAATGCTGTTTCTGAGCTGGAACCACGGAATTATCCTTGACAGGTAACAATTAAGAAAGTCAGTCGAATCACTTTATATTTCTGCAGCCTTGACAAAAGAGCCCCATAACAATGGCATTATGATGGGCTTCACTGGAAAAGCAAAGTCAACAATTCCAGATAGAAGTGCTTTCTACTGAGCCGAGAGGTGGGCACAAGAGTCTTTGTCATTCTGAGCTGCAGCAGATCTTTGAAAACTGTTCTGACAATGCCGATGCTGACGGAAAACTTTGAAAAAAGAAGCTGTTTTCAGAGTCCTTTCAATTATTTTAGTCCATATAGCAATATGGGAGGTAAAATTGGACTTTAGCATTTGTCCATAAAGTGCTTACACCATGCAGTATATGCACTGGTTCGGGTTAATATGACACCTCGACTGTTTTTTGGGTTTGACAGTCCAAATGTCCACATAGTTTCTGCATCTGTGAGCTTTTTTACAACACAAACTGTCTTTATATAGACACAAAAAACCTTCTCATTTATTTATATCTGTTATTATCCAGGCTCTGGTGCTCTGGGCCCATAGCAGTGGGCTCCAATCAGCTCCTGTCACACACTGTGGGCCTGATTCAGCACGCTCACACTGCAGCACTGTTCAGCCTCACCAAGAAGTGATTATACCAGCTTTAAAGACAGTGATTTATTCGCCCAACTGTAGTTCACCTCAAACTTACCACGTCATAGTGTCTTTTATAGTAACAGCAAAGGATTATGTGCAGCTGACCTTTTAACCTCTTTTGTGTTTACTTTATTACTACTTGGGATATTCCTGTTTTTATTGTAAAGTAGCTCTGTATTTATCCCACAAGGTGAAGTCATGGATGAGACGGATCAAGACAAGCATAAAAAGGAGTTAGCTTTATGCTAAGTCAATGATAGATGTGTAAGCAGCAGTATATGCACAAAAACAATAGTAGTGTGGGTTTAATACGTCTGATTTGTATTTATTAACGGATATTAGCTTTGTGGGTTATCTTTTAGGCATAGTTTAATACATATGTCCTGTTGTTGCTGTTTGTTGTGTATAAAGACCTTGTGTGGCGAATACATTACACCACATGAAACATAAATGGAGAAGTGCTTTGCTTTGTCACTGTTTGAACGTGAAAGGGACACAGCTAGAAACAGCTCAGATACTGACACTGCTAAGCTTCGTAATTCCTAATCTCCTTTGTTGTGTGGCTCCCTTGACTGGTTGGTGAGGTTCATATGGGTGACGAGACAGTTCATTGGTCCATTCACGCTGCCCTTTGATTTTAAATTGCCTTGTTTTTTTTCCTGCTGAGCACTGTTTGGTCTTTTTGACTCAGTTATTTGCTCTGACAGAAGTGCAGAGTGTAATGCACGTTGGATGTGAGCGTGCCACTGGCTTTATTCTCATCTGTGTTTTCAAGTGCAAGGATACCTGCAATTTTAAATATTTGATCATTCGTCCTTGGATATTTTTTTTGAAGCTAGCTTTGTGTTAAAAACATGCAACAGTGCAACATTCTTACACGTTTTTTTTTTTTTTAAATAAAGCTACAACAAACCATGAAGGGCCATGTTATCTTGTTTAAATTCACAGTTCTTGCTGCAGGAGACATGTTGTGCATGTAAAAAAAAAAAAAAAAGGGTTGTGTGTGGATGGGGTTTCGCAGCATGCCGAGCTGTTGTGTTGTGCAGATTCTCCCTGACACGCAATCACAATCGCGCAGCCTTATCTGAGCTCACCTTCTGCTGACTCCCCGAGGCAGCCGGCCCCACTCTGTCCTCAGCTCCTCCACTGTGTGTGTGTCCCTGTGTATTTTTAGCAGCTTCATATGTGTGCGTGTTACTGGCGGAAACGTAAATATGTGCCCACGCTCGGTGCATCTGTGTTTACGTCGGCTCACATATGTACTGTAAAGCACCTCTCTCTGGTGTGCTTTTACTGCTGGACTGAACTCGTCCATAAATCCTCCAACACTGTGGAGTTTCTCTCCATCTTTGTGCGTATAGTGTCTTCACGTCAGCCTATATTCCCTCTGTCTTTGCTTCACTGAACTGACAGCAGGGTTCCTTCCAGTCTTCCTCCTTTTTATGAACTCATCATCTTGCATAATTTACAGATTTACACGCAATATATTCAGCAACAAGAGAAAATGATTTGCTATAGCATTACGAGCACATGTTTTTGCACAAACCGCTTAAATATAATAAATACAAACGCCAAGAAATGTTTTTTTTTTTTTCTTTTTTGTATGACTCACTTTGTATTATGTTGTTGGCTGAGCATTAGTCTGACTCACAGGAAACAGTTGAATACGCCGAGCACTGACGAAGTGAACTGGCTGACATTCTTCTGTCCTTTTGCTGTTTCTTAGCCACGTCTTTGGGAAAATAATCAGATCTTTTCTCAATTTTGTTTGGTGAGACGAGTGGGATTGGTAAGTTGGCCTCTTTTTGCAGAAAGATAGCACCTACCTTTGGCAAATGTGAGTGTTTTGTGACATTTTAGCTGTCTCCGTTCAGCCTGAAGGATAGAAGGGATAGAAAAGATTACAATAATTGAATCAGAGTAAAGCTGTGTTCAAGGTTGTCCATACTGTTGTGTTATTAAATCTAACATTTCTGTTGTTGAAATATAGTATATAAGCATACACAAGAGCAAATGTGATGTTCCTAAACCAGTTTCAGGTTTGTAGTAGCTTTTCAGTCACTGTTTTTAGGGCTTATTATTATCTACTGATGGTCACTCACAAATCCTCTTTCTGTAGCAATAGGTCACACACCAGGAATTTAACTGCTGCTCTTTTGTCCTCTGTGCAGCCTCTTGAAAAAAGCTTTGCACTTTTAGGAAAAAGCTTAAAAATGCCACTGTCCTTCTGTCAGTCTTTTTTGAAGTAACATTGTTCTTGTGTGAATTACATATCAGTGCAATTCTCCTAGTTTATATAACTTACAGAGCAGAAGTGAGTCCATTCTTTGCGGCTCTCGAGGGAAAATTAACTCTCCAGCCCTGCTCTATAGGATACTGCGCGAATATCGATTGAAACCAATAGAAAAAGTTGAATGAAAATTGTATAAAAGCTGTGTTGATAATGTGCAGCGCTGTTATCAGAAGAAAGCCTTTGACTTTCTTTGTCCAAACTAAATAAGGATCCAGTCTGGAGATAAAAGAGCGGCTCTAATCTCTTATAATTAGCTTTGGTATTAATTTTGGCCGGGGACACGTACACACAGGAGTCTGCAGACGGACGTGAGCATCCCGCTGTTGTTTATGCTGCTTCGGCCTCTCACATGTGACTCAACTGTGAGCAGCAATAAATCACCTTCTTTTTCGAGCAGATGAGTGAATGATGATAGAAGGCTGTAAAAAAAAAAAAAAAAGAGGTGACGAGGAGGAGGGAGAGAAAACAGTGAGACTGGCCTGATGTGACCTGTTTGAGGTGAAAGCAGGTACAGACCCAGTTATTGTGTATAGGTTGGTGTAACTAGTTGTGTTCCTTTTTACATTTAAACAAGAAAGTGGTATTTTGTCATTTTTCTAGGGATCCATTTCCAAGAGTGTCCAGTCAATTTGATTGAGCCTTATTTGACCCGGAAATAGTTGTACAAATGCTGAGTAGGTTAGGTTTGTTGTTAATGGCTGCTTTGATTCACATAGGTTTTATATTTACTTACCAAAACAAACTGAGAGACGAATGATTTATAAGTGAATTAGAGCAAATGTATCATTATCTCAATATCAAAAACTGCAATATTCATATCCCAAAGAATTATCACAATAATAATATGAAATGATATGAATAATGACATTTGTATGCCAGGGCAATTGACCAATCAGAGCTTTAATTCACACTGAGACATGACTTCATTCATATAAAGCAGTAAGTGAAAGCAGTTGGATGAGTGCAAGAAGAATATAATGTAAAAGCCTTGTGTTTTTAGATAATATTCCAGTTCAACCTTTACTATGGAAAAGTGGATTCATCATCAAGTACTTTTCTAGCATTTATTTCACTTCACATGAATCACAATATGTATAAATGTCGCTAATGTCGTTGTGAGTATACTTCATCTCATTTGTCTGTGATTGGAGCCCTTTTCATACATGTTTGTGTAACACTCCGTGGCGCTCCCTGTCTCACTCCATCTCTCTGGCTCACTTTTAATAAAGTGTGAGTAATTGGATTAAAGGCAAGGATTTTCTGCATGAATGCTTTAGCGCATCTGTGTTGTATTTTTATGCTGCTTTGCCATTTTCCCATTTCACCCCAGTGGAAGGAGATGACTCCCCCTCTGTGACGCCTTTGGATAAAGATGTACATACCCTGTGTGTTCCTCCTGTGCGCGATGATTAGCAAAGTACATATTCAGTGTTCATATTCAGATGGTTGTATAAGCTCATGGAGACATTATGTAATTAATGCTTGAAGGCTGTATAATAAATCCAGAACAAACAGCTTCCGTCTTTATTATGTAACAGTCGACTCATATATGCTCATTACTAACCAATATGATCAAATTTGCCCACTCATAAATGTACTGTACGCGATGAAAACCTGACTTGGACCTGACTTAATAAGCATTGTATACAAGTATATTGCACTTGTCCAACTATGCAGTTTGTGCTGTGGACTAAACATTCAGCATTTTCTGTTCAAAGCTTCAGTATGTGAAAATCAGTGCCTTCTGAACCACGTCAAGAAACTGAGGATCCTTAAATCTGAAATGAAGCAGGTTTAGAGAGAGAAAAGTCATGTGGCTTTATGGCATTTGATTGTTTGTATTAGCGTGTTATCCTTGTGTTTTTGCATGTCATTGCTATGTCTGTTGCAATGATGTAAGCCTAGGATTGAAAAATAAGACAACATTTTACAAGGAAACTGATTAGTCCAATCATATTTGGAAAAAGCACAGTGAAAAATACTGAAAATGTAAAAAAACTCATCTAAAAATATGCTAATCTATGTTCTGTACCTTTCTTTTTCTGTTAAATCCTCAGAGAAATGTCTGTGGTTTCTGAGTCATGACATTCCCTGCACCTCTTCACCTCCCGTTGCTCTCTCTGTCTCCCCCTCCCTCCTCGCTGCTCTGGCCCCGGGCTGCCCCCTTCTGTGACGGCAGTTCAAACCCTGGGAAAAGGTCGGCACACGGAGTCCACTGGAGCGAGAAACGCGAGCAGCGCTGCTCAGAAGGCCACGATGTCTGTGTTTACCCAGAGCCTGCCAGGTCGACTGCCTCTGTCTCTGGAGAAGGCCAAGTGGGCTGGACTATCAGCGCTTATCTGGCCTGTCTGATACACAAAGCTGGGCTGCCACATCCGCTATAGACATATCTGCAAAATGAATTGAACAGTTCAGTAAATGTCACAAAATATCAGTCAGTTTCAATACTTTTTTGTCAATCCGGTCACCTGGCACACCTTTCACCCAGTGTTGCCCTTGTTCCTGTTTTTTTTTTGTTTTTTTTTTACCTCTAAATCGAGTTGTGCCATCATAACAACATCAAATAAACTAAAGAAATTGTCAACTCATGCCAAGGATTATTAGGCACTAAGACAAGAACAAGACCATTACAAAGACCAGAGACACTGGAAAGACATACACAATGTTCTGATGCCCCATTATAGGCTTGAATAAATGTCTACGGTCACAACACGCTGTGCAGGTCTATGTTAATGACAGTTCTCTTTTAAAAACGATAATAGTGTAATTAATGACTCACTTATTTTTAATTAAAAGAATAATTAAGAAAATAACTTTGAAAACATCCTTTGTCCTATCATTAAATAGCATTGGAAATTTTAATTAAAATAATGTCTGTTATTAATCAGATTATTAACCAAATCAAATATAACTGTGTTGGTCGTACACTGTGATTTTTGTCCCTAACCCCATGTATGTAATAAGTATTTTAAAAATGATTACATAGCCTCATAACTGGTTAGTCTTGTGCCTTTAGGTTGTTATTGAAACATACTGAAAGACATTATGCTGTTCTTTCCTAACGAGCCACGCACAGGATAATGGTTTTATTTTGAACATCTCGTCATGAGTGCTCTTTGGCGTAACCACCGTACAGTGATTAGAGAGCGGTCCAGACACAGCCTATGTTTATATGTATATAGGAAGAGATACCAAGAAGCTATATTAAAATTCAAACACAAACAATGCATTATTTTGACTTGATTACAGTGCATGTTTTCCCCATCATCATTTTTCTTTCCTTGGTTGTGTTCCAATATACAGCTCAGTCCCGAATCCTGTTTATTTTAGTTGCTATCATTTCTTCAAACTTTTTTATCAGAGTGACAATTTCTGGTCACTGAGCATGCATTTTGGTTTTGATCTTTATCTGTTTGTGATATCTGACAGAAGAGATATTTTGTGTCGTCTACGTTCGGGGCCAGATAACCTGAAATTTCCATCTGCTTTCCTTTCTATTTTACCAAATCATTTTTTTTTGTTTATTTGTGTTTGGAAGAAAGAAAGAAACAACTTACAGTGGAAATGATGGTCTGAAAAGAAGCCTGTATTATCGATAAACTGTGACGTGTTGCTGGTGCTAATGCAGACATATATATATGTACTGTATAGAGTAAGGACTTTGAGAAGATGTTTCCATTAGAGACCCTCCGGAGAGTTCAATGATGTCTAAAGATTTGCATTAACGTAAAAAGGTGCTTGCTTTTGTGAATGTCTTCCAGGTTAGTATGATGAGATATGGCAGAGCGTGTGTATGACTCTGTGAAATACTGGGTCTCAATTTGCCTTTGGAAGTGATAAAAATGTCCTTTTATTTGCATTTGGAGCTCTTTTTTCTTTGCCAGTTTTGCCCTCTTCCCTTCAGTGGCCAATTGCCAAAGGCCCATGAAAGGCTTTCTTTCTGGACTGAGAGGAATCCTTTTAACCCCCTCCTCATTTCGCCTCCACCTTAACCATCCTCCGAGGCCCGTCATTACAGCCCCTTTAGGAGGACAAAATTACAGCCGAGTGACTTATTACCAGCTGTATGCAGGGACGGGAATGGAGGCTAGAGATGGGAGGAGTGGGAAGGTATAAAGGCAGGACAGAGAGACATAAAAGACAAACGAGGAAGATGAACGCTCTGAGGGGGAAGGATCACATCTGAAGACCAGAGATGGGGGGAGATGGAAAAGTGGGTGTAGAGAGAAAGAGAAGGAGACATAGACAAACACTGTCATTACAGAGCGAGCCGGAGCTGTCTGCTAATGGACACATGATGTATAGCCTCTAAAAGTTTACTCAGCCTCCTGTTCCCAAAGTTCACACATACCTCCTTTCTTCAAAACCACCTCCAAAATGTAATGTATCCATGTAACATTTCCAGAGACACAGATAAAACTACTTTTATGTTTATAATATATGTCATGTTTGCAGAAGAGTAGGAAAATACATAGAACTTCTCAGGGCAGTGTCTGTCTTTTTTAGTGTCAAATGGCCAAGTACAACATATATACTGGTTTTAATACAAGCAGCAATAATCAAACCAAAACAGCAGGACCCCATTCAATGTGTATGATCCTGTGATGCATTTCATTCGTTTTAAATCAGTTATTTTTTGACAGAGGATTAGTTTTGTCTTCCTGTTGTCCACAACAAATAGTTACAGAGACAGGTCTCTGAAAGTGGAAACAATTTTTTAATTTTTTTTAATCACTTCAATCAAAAGGTTTTTTGCAATTATACTGTTTAATAAATTATCTCTATTGCAATATCAGACTTGTTATGATTAGGTATATGCTGTCATGTGTGATATTTAATGCCAAAAATAATATATATAATAAATAATTGGGTGGCAGCATAAACGAATGTGAAACAGGTTAATATAGAGACAGTTGTCAGATTATCAACTACATCTTTTTAAACCAAATCTTTCATCTTAAAAAAAACCCCAATCAAACCAATATCATACCACATCCAAACACATGAAAGAACACAAACAAATATCAACTTACTTTCAAAACCTTAACTTTGACCTCCTATGGCAAAGTCCTGGTTTTATTCTCCCTATCCACCTCCCCAACTTGATCCAAGTCTATCAAGGAAAAAATGATTAATCACAATGTCTCATATATATACATGGTGTGCCGTTTTGTGCTGGATACTTTAACATTATGTCTCTTACAAATGAGATGTAACGGTTGCCTACCCTTCACATGCATTGCCATTGGAGCATTGCATTATGGGATACTAGAAACAGGCGGTCACGGAGCCATTGTTTTCAGTGTTGGGATGCTTCCACAGTATTTAGTATATATTTAGGTGATTTGACCTCGTGAGGGTTGTTGTGAATGAATCCGCGCTGAAGTAGTGTGACAGCATTGGCGTGTCTTTGTACACGGACCTCCAGAGACCCTCACCGTGTCGTACAAGAAGTCGAAGTAGACAGGCCTCGGTAAACAGATGTAAACGAGGTGAGAAGGGACAGGATTGTGAGTGTGAGGGTACGACGCAGTAACAAACAGAAATAGATCCCCCAGCTGATGGTGATGACAGTGGCTGGTTGCCTAATGCAGCCTCAAAGGACAACACTTCACAAGCCCATCACAAGTGTCTTGAAAAACACATTTTCACATAGACAAAGTGTGCTTGAGTCCACAATAATGTACATTTTGTTAATGATGTTACTGGAGAAGTTCAGAGATGTTCTTTGTCAAGTTATTTTGCACACAGTTGTCAAGGCTAAGAAGCGATTTTCATTTCAAAATGCCATAAAGTTAATATTTGAAATTAGGGTTACAAAATGAATGATAATTATGTTTAAAGCTAAAGTTCAACCTTCTGGGTGACTATAATCAGGGGTAGGTGGGTGCAATCACTTCACATTTTATAAATATATATTCCAATAGTTGGGCTTTTTATCCAAAAAATAGTTTTCTCCGTGACATGGAACAGTGTTGTAATATTCTGCTAAAACTTGTTTGTGGACTTCTACTGGTATAAATGTTACATATTCTTTTTTATTGGAGAAAAAAAAATCCATCAGTGGCCTCGTTTGGCTTTGATCAATTCAGTTGTAGATTGACAGGAAACAGGTTGAGAGAGAGGGGATTGACATTGAACACATGGCCCAAGCCGGAATTGAACCCAGGTCGCTTGAGTACGTGCTACGTGCTCTATGTACCAACAGCATCTTACCTTTTATCTCCTACTAAGTCAGATATATATATATGTACAGTTGCTATGGTTACGGTGAATAGTCTTTTTGGTCCGACAAATAGTCTTTATGTCATATACAAAGTTTTGCAGTACAACTGTCAGCCAATCAGAAGAGAGTATTCATCCAGACTCATATAATGTGCTCTAAGTGTGTTCGCCGAGGCATCTCTGTTGCTAGGTAACGCTCTGCATTCCACAGAGTTTTCTGAATGGGTCCAAATTAGCACCTGCAGCTTTTAGGTAAGAAACAAATGTTGATAATTCTTGCCTTTGTCGCTGAAAGGTCATGATTCACAACGTAATCATTTTGAAGTTATTTTACAAAAGTTTAAGATGTTAGGGTTTTAAATGAACAAAGTGACTTTTTATGACCTCCTGTGGATTCAAGTGCTTTTTACACACATGTAAGAACATGCTATGAGTGGATTGAACTTTTGACGTGTCGGTTTTATGTTCATGAATTGATTTTAACCATTCTTTGAAAAAAAAAAGTATAAAGAAGGAAAACCGGTATAACTCTACCTCAGGGATGGGCAACTTAAATGATGGAGGGGGCCACAATTTTTTGTCGACACTACCAGAGGGACCGCACACTTAGCCAGATATGATAAACTGCCATTTAAAATATGTTTGTGTATGTAAATACGTTTATTGAACCAACATACAGTGCAGTAACTTAACATATTTCAAGCTTAAATGCAAGTATAACAGTTGTACTCTTCTTACATAAGAGTACATAAATAGGAATGCAAAAGGTTTGAAGCAAACAAAAAATAACCACTTACTGTCATTTCTTTCTTTTTTTTTTTTTTTAGTGCAAAGGGCTAAATAAAACATACAAATCACCATCCACCTTAAGGATGGCAGAAAGCTGCAGAACGGCAGACCAACATTTATTCCAAGAACTAATTGTGTGCATTTTTACACTGCACTTTAAAGATTTGAACATCCGCTCAAATTTTCAAAAATTGATCTAAGGGCTACATTGATTGAGCTAAACATTGTCGCAAACATCTGGTGACTTGTAGCCTTCGTGTGGTGTAGCTCTCCTCTACCCACTCACTGACAGCACATACAACTACAAAGGCTACATTAAGCAGGTTGTTTGTGCAGACTTTGGTGGCTAATGTCCCTTTTTTTGAGGTCCATTTAACTTCAGTTGCCCAGTCTTAGTCTTAGAAGAACATAAAAAGGACAAAGTAGTGACCACAGCAGAGACCAACTCAAAGTCTGCGTCCACCTGATCTCATGTGTAGGTACAGCAGCACTTGAGGCTTTATGCAAATGAGTCCTGCTCCCCCGGTGAGCGTGGCCAAAACTGTAGAGACAGCTACAACAGTTCCCGCCGACTCTCACAAACACATACCCGGTGCCATTTAGAGAGCGAGCGGTGAGCAACTCATGGCTGATTTTCATTGTTATTCATGTATTAATTTATTCGCTCATGGCAGACGTGAAACGGGGCTGTAATATGCAGATGTGGGTTTGTTTCTCGATGGGAATTTTCCGGTCCACTGCCTCTAGCTGCCACTAATAATAAAGACAGGCACGGGAGGTGGGGGAGGACAGGAGGGGGGTGGAGAGGAACGGGAGTCGGCGAAGGGAAGGTTGGAGTTGACAAGATGCCTCCAGTCATACATCAGCTCTCAAAAACAAATCCCCGAGTCCCCGTTCTCCTGACTCCCTCGAACGCAGCGCATGGGCAGTGACCAGGTGTGATCTCACTGTGAATGATCTTGTCCTTGACACAAAGGTGAGCGTGTAGAGTTATCCTCACTCCGCTGTTGACAAGACTCCAGAGCAGCTGGGGCCAGTGCTCTTGAGACTGTCTTTAGATCTGTCGCACTGGAACCTTTTCGTACAGGGACATATTTAGACCATAGACCACACACGTCAAACTCAAGGCCCAGGGGACAAATGCGACTCTTTGCAATGTTTTATGTAGCCCTCCAATAAATTTAGAAGGGGATATTTTTGGAATTTTATAGGTTAAGCCAGTTTTTGCTACAAAGATCTGTACGATTCCATCTAAAACCTGCTCAAATCCAACTAATACCTGTTTGAATTCAACTAAAACCTGTTCGAATCCAACTAAAACCTGCTCAAATCCAACAAAAACCTGTTAAAATCCATGTAAAACCTCCTCAAATCCAACTAAAGCCTATTCAAATCCATAAAAAAAAACTGATTAAATCCATGTAAACATGTTCAAATTGAAATAAAACCTGTTCAAATTTGAGTAACTTTTGTAAGACTCAAATGAAGATAAAATCATTCAAAATGAAAGAAAAGCCCCTCACCACTTTGAGTTTGACACCACTGCCATAGACAGTAGGAAAAAGTCATATGCATGTGACCCATACAAACTCACAAAAGACTGAACTATAACTGATGAGGCTAAACCCTTAAAAATAATTAGTGAAACGCTAGGTTAGCACAGGGATATATTTAGATGTTAAACGGAACAATGACCGTTAGCTTGTGATGTTAACAGTCCTGTTCTTAAAGCTTTAATCAGGGGCTTAAGATTTATTTGCCAGACAAATAACATATTTACATGCTTAACCCTCCAAAGTACAGATTTGGACATGTGTGGTATAATAAGATGACGAAATAGATGTCTTTAGTCCTGCTAAAGCCAGCCTGTTGTAGTGACTGTGGCAATGAAAAGGCTCTAATTATAGCCACAGATTGGTTTATCTTCAGTTCTATCATTTTTCTTTCACACTTTGCAAGTAATCAAATATGTAACAGGAAAATGAGCTGTCAGTCACACCAGTCAGCCATCCACATTGTGAGATAAAGTGACAATTGATTGGTCTGTTATTGTCAAACTCTATTGGAACAACACACTATGGATGGACCTCAAAGGCATATAATGAAACCAGAATAGTTATGTACAGTATATTGACTTTGATTTTTGTTTCAATTAGGAGTCCATAGGGAAGCATTCACGTCTCCATTCTGCCAGCTTCTGGTCAGTTCAGCCATTGGTCCAGTCATTTCTATTCTCTTTGATTTAGAGCCAAAGTGCTAACACAAGCTGACAATTACCAACAATAACTGCATATTACTTTTTGACCTATTTTGACACCAGCCTTTGTTTCCAGACTCATAAAGAAAACAAATAACTCCGCTCTGCAGTTGCTAAAAAGCCTGCACACTTTTATGAGAGGTTTTATTGAGATTCTGGCTGTGACGAATGCACTGCCGGTAAGGAAGCAAGCACTTGAACAAAACAACCGTGTCACTGACCCAGACATAAATACTCGTCGACTGCTAGTCTCGCTGTAGGCAGTTTGCTGTGAGACAAGTTGAAATCAGTATTTTTTTATTTTTTTAGGCGCACTATTAGTCCGTTCAGGAAGGTTGTATGCTGCTAACATAGCCACACCCGAGGAGGAATAATGTCAAGGACGAGACGCTAACAGGCAGCGAAGGATTCACTCTATTTTCTGTCCCGCTGTTGAATTGATACGATACATTAACTCACTCCTGTCTCTGTCGATCTGGAGGGATGGATGCTGTGGGAGGAGAGCAGAGGGGTATGAAAGCCCTCCAGAGTTTTCATATGGAGATGAAGAAAATCAAAGTCAGTCATAGAGGCATATAAGTCACATGGTGAGTTATTTAGATTTAAAGAGCAGGGAAAGGCAGATGATAGGAAAGACACTGTAAAGGACAAGAATGATATACAACAAAACTCTCATAAAATTCAAATGAAATGAACTCATTTACAGTGGGTCGCAACAGCAGAGGATCATTTTTAATGCTCATACGCTATGTCTCTTCATCTGAATGATATTAATTGGCAGTTTTAAGACATTAATGAAAGTCTATGCTGAACAGTGGCAGTGGTTTTGCTGCAGAGCCACACAAGCGTGACTGTGTGGAGCCCGAGCCCACAGGCACGCACTGAGGCTGGGGTCCAAGCCGTGTCAAATCAGCAGAGTCTTCACCAGAGGCCAAATCTGTAGCGTATAATTAGCTTTTAATCAGCACTCTCATTCAGCCGGGCAGTGAAGATTAGCTCGGCTCGGGCCTTGCCTAAAATAAACATCATAAATGCGCGTGAAAGCCTCTGACCCATCGCATCCGATCACACGTTTCAAATACAATGTGTCGTCCTGCGTTGCATTTAGCCTTTGGGTTTTTGTGAACATTTTCCAAGAATACTTTTTTAAGTCCTCCTTCATCCTCTTACGCTGAAGACCACTCTATTGTCTTACACGAACTTATACGTAAGACAACAAGCCTGACCTCTGTGACACCACTGCTCTGGAGGGTCTATTCGGTTAATCCAATATGCAGCATTCAAAGCGAGTGTCTTTATTAAGGAACCTGCTCCGGTTTGAGAGCGTAACATTTTCGACGAGCTCGTCTCGTCTAATCCCTGCGTCTCTCTGGGGTGAGCCTAGCGTTTATGCCTGTAATGAAGTGCACGGAGATGAAAGCCTTTTTAATGGGATTTAGTTAAACTGGGACACAAACCAGAAAGTCTCAGAGCGGAGCCCAGAAACATTTCCTCCTCATCATCAACGCAGCCGACGTCATTGTTATTTCTGCACGCTCTGTTTGCAAGCTGCTGTTATTTAATGAGGATGTCACGTCGCTTTCTGATTGGCCGAGACAAATGTTACTAACAGCAGTCCTCTTTTGACACTGTCCAGTCTCACCTGTGGTTTTCAGTGTCCCTCATTGAAATTAGCCACATTGTGCAAGAGGAAGGCCTGTTGTACTGAATATTGTCATGTGATTCAGAAGACTATTAAAGACCATCATTAATCTTATAGGCTACTATAGCAAAGTTTAGGGTGTGTTTATCATTAGCTGTCAAAAACAATGTGTAAACATATCCAATATAGCCTAATCAGTACGCTAACATTACTCTGCTAGATTAGTGTCTTCTTCCCATATCCTTATGGTTAGTAAGCTAGAGGTTCACACCACAAAATTTTAAAGCAACACTTTCCTTTTTTCCCTTTATTTGTTTTTCATGAATTACATGTTGCAATGCATACAAAGCTTTGAACACGTTGCATTTGGTAGAATTTGTTATTTGTATATAATTAGTCTGTACATTTATTTAAATGTCCTTTTTCTGCTGCAGTGGTAAATAAATATAAATAAATAAATAATAATAATAAAAACTTACACAATTATTACTCTCATTGTCCTCCTCCATTGGTGTCTTGTAGCCACTTTCCTTGTTTTCTATTGATGTCGTGAGGCTACAGTGTAAAATATTACATTGCTGTGGGTCCAAATAGTCTATACAGGGAAAAGCTTAACAGCAAAATAGTACATCAGTTATGAGTCTGACTTTGTTATTTGCTGTGTCAACACACGTAGTGCTTTGCTTCCAAACAAGGAATTTGTAACTGATGCATAATTCCAATTTTACAGGGGACATAGTGTGGTTTTATTGGGTTCTTGGGTTTAGTTTGCTACAACTGTTTACCTCAGATTCTCGTCAGCAATGCTACAGTTTATTGAACAGATAGTAAGTCCGACCGGTGCTTTAGCCGGGCAATTTTAGTGAAGTAATGCCATATACAGCACATTTTATACAGCAAACAAATGCAGCATTAGGCATTTTAACATTAGATTATCTCACCAGAAAATACATTATTTTACCATTTTGTGCCTTAGTACTCTTATGCAGCAGTAGCAAACATGCACCAATCAGCGGTGAGGTCAGTGAGCACACTTTAAGACATTTGTTGTACTTCCTGTTCTCCAGGGTATGGCCACTGAACAGAATCTAACCCCATACAACCACAAAACATCTTGACTGTCCCTTTAAAACTGTGACACTACTGCAATACAGTGTGCAATACATTGTGCATTTGTGCAAGGCATATTACTCCAACCAGGTCAAGATCATGGGCATGGTCTGTCTTCTGCACTAACACTATCTAATCTAGTCATGGAGAGCAAGATTTTATTTTGAAATGACATATCTTTACTGACGGCACCAGTGGACATTTCCTTAAACTCATTCTGAAGACAATCACAGCAAAACACCAATTGAACATATATCTAAAACAAAACTACTAACCAAACAATTAAATGCTTTATTGTAAATGTTATTTCTGTTTGATGCTTGATGTACTGACAGAGATGCACAGTAATTGAAAATAATCAAGCCTGTACATACTGGACACTTCAAACGAGGTAGAAACAAGTATTTGATAAATTTAACAGCCACAAAACAATTGAAAAAAAAATGACTTTATAGAAAACTGGTGCATTCAAGTTTTATGCATGATGCCAGGGAAAATCTGTTTGTTGCAAAGTAAATTGTAGCTCGAAAGAAAATTGTACCACATGGCTTTTTTTTTTCTTTCTCCTTTTGATCCATTTGTCCCCTGTTGTTTTTAATTGCTGTAATTTTAGAGCTAAAGCAAAAATAATACTTTACAAAAGAAACCTTTGTCAGATTGAAGTAGTTCTTGTTCTCCTTGTTCATAGAAAAATGCTTCTGTAACATATTAGTTACGTCAATGCACTACTTTTCTTGCTATTGCCAAAAAAAACCTTTCCTTCCACATGTAGTTTTCTATTTACCGATAATTATTGTCCTGAGTGTGTCCTGAGAGACAGATAAATTTAAACTTAAATTAAAGTGACGTGGTTAAGACATTTTGATTCTTGCAGTAATTGTACATAATAAAATATTCAACAATAATTTAAAAGTACGATAAGAGTGTTTACCAATTGTACCAAACACAATTATGCACAATTAAGATATTAAGATGTTTAATTACATTTATTAGCAATAAAACACCATGCCTTTTAATGTGCAGTCAGCGGTTGTTCCAGACTCAAGTAAAAACTGGCTGAAGACTAAGCTATATATAATACAAAAGTCAAGTAGTGCATTCAGATTAATGTATAATTGCTATTTAATGTCGAATCTATAAAAAGCCACATACGTGTCTATATACTCATTGTAGCTCAGCTCTCAGCTTAAATGGAGCCATTCTCTTCTCTCTGTGACACTAGACGGAGCTAAATGGATTTACATACAGGCACCAGATGAGCTGCCGTGGCCAGTGAGAGCCGGTGTGTGTGACCGGCACAGTCCTGGCCCGCTCCAAACGGCCACTGATCCTACTGCTGCTGTGATGAGTTTGGCTCATGACCTCCTCTGGGCTGTGCTGCCATATTGGCCCTCTGCTTATTGTTCTGTCAACAGCATCTGTTGGGCCTGATAACAGGATTAGACCAGCCCCCTATAGGGCTGCAGCGGCGGCTAGCCTGGATTAGCCAGTGAGGCCTATCTTTTCATACATGTCAGTGTGTTTGTGTGTGTGGATGTAATTTTAACTCTGAGTCAATCCTCTGTATCCTTTTAGAGAGGCCACACCAGAGAAAACCTGTTCACAAGCTCCATTTTTTCTGCATTTTACCAACATTTCATTTCTGCAAACTCTTGAAGTGCCTGTGTTTTTGGGTTCATTGCAAGGGCACACATTTGTTTGAATGGGCCATTAAGTGCAGAGTAAATCCAGCGTGATTACCCGGACCAGTACACTGAAGGTCATGTCAAGGTGCACTTCTACTGTGTGTGTGTGTGTGTGTTCCTCATGAGCAATGCATGTGTCTCTTTACCTTAATTACACGCTGTCCTGGTTTTCCAGGTAATAAACAGTAACCTGGATATGAGGATCGTGATCCAGGCTCTTGTTCATATGAACTGATGAATCCCTGGATTAGAATCCCATGAAAAATAAATCAGCATTATCTCTTTGAAATGTTTGCTATGGCAACATCCAAAGTCATCCATCAGTTGAAAAGACAAGGCAACAATAGCTCTTAAAGCAGAGTCGACACACTCCGGTCGATAATGGCCTTGGCATCTGATCAGGATGTGAGAGCCACACAGGAGGGGCACCATCCCAGAATAAACAGGGGGAATCTCACAGGAGAGTGCCACCAACTTCCCCAGCCGGTCAGGATACACGGATCAGACTTTGTACTCCGGTGAGAGCTCGTACCTGCCAACGCACCACCAACATTCCTGCCAAGGCCTTCACCTGCGTCTGTTTGCTTCCACTTGACCCAGGAATTTGGCAACTACTTTGCATTAAAAGTCAAAGAAAGGGTTTTACTTCTTACTGTGTGTGTTTTTCCGAAGTATGCTTTCTGTGTCATACAAACAGCGAGAGCCAGGGAAAGAAAATCACTGTCAGAACAGAACTGCAATAGAGAAAAGAGTAGCTCAGTGGAAGAGTAAATAAACTAGCTGTCAGTGTCATACCACCATAGTCTCTTCTTCAGCACCTCTCTAATCTCTATCCTCTTTTTCCAGCGGCCTAATCGAGAAAAAGACCTCCAGCTGCTTAACAGGCGATGCTATCATGTGGTTTTATATCAAGCTACTGCATCAAGCCCTTCCCTTAACGTCATTCTTCTCTCCTCGAAATGGGATGCCTATTGCCCTGAAAAGGATTTGAAGCCAATCTACAAACAAGTAGCTTTTTCATTACTTATTCCATCGTAGCATGTCAAAAGAGTCCAGTTTAAAAATGGCAGGCAGATGCCAAGCCACGCTATAACGATTGTTCACGTCTGAAGCATGTCACAGCGACTCGTTTTGTCAAGCTGCGCCGCTCATTTCCCAACAGTCAGATTAATCACACACTCGCGAAAAAGAGGCTTCTGGTCATCTCACAATTCCTCAGAAAGGCAGGGATAAGGAATGGGCTAAAGTTTTTATCTTCTCTCCCAATCCACACACACTGAATACACATTCTCTGCTGCTCTACAATGGCACGTATTTTCATCAATAAAACATCAATCTTCCATTTTTATAAAAGATGCACTCTGAACTAAAATTTTACTGTAAAATAACCAAACATCAGGCCATATGTCTTTGATTAAATCCTGTTTGACGGATCCCCACTGGAGAAAAATGTTGCAAATATCTTTCCTGACAACACATATTTGACAGGGAACAAGAAAAACGTCACTATGTGGAATTTTCTGGATTTTTACCTCCCGAAAAGAACTAAATACTTGACCATTTTGAACATGAACACAACAGAGCATGTTTTCTTTGATTCTGACAAAATCTGAGCTGTACAGAGGACATATAATGGACAGTTGGACTGACAAAGGTTTTAATCATCCAGTGAGTATATAAATTGACTAATGGCACTGGGGAAATCCCTCACATTCACAGCCCAGCTGCCTTTCTCTGTCTCCTGTTTGGCTCCAGATACAATCCATTGATTCATTGACTTAAAGAGATATTCATTGTGATTATCTTCCAGTGTTAGTTTCAAGATTAAAATCAGAAACGTGACATCTAAAATATGAGCAAAGGCAAATTGCCAGCCACAATCAATATGTGATCAATGAAGCATCAGAAACACACTAAATCCCTACTTATCTGACATAATTGCATCATGTCGGATTAAAGACGAAATGCAACAGCAGGAGTTGTGCTAATCAAAGAGCGTTGAGTAATCACCTCAAAATGGCTCTAACTGTTTCATTCCTGAAGACAGAGACAGCTTTGTTTGTGAAATCCCACCCAGGTCTCGAATCATGAGTTGCACTAAAAGTATGTGTGCTATGTTCAGGACACAGTCTGTATAATAGTTCATCCTAAAAATGAGAAGACTGTGGATAGATACACACAGGTGGAATGAACGCTGTGTGTAGACATCTTCTGTTTATGTGTTAGATGAAAGATATGTTGGTGCACTGCCTTACAGAAGAAGCTGTTTCAGAGGACGAACGGGTGACAGACAGTGTGAAAACAAATCAATACAAACACTTCTTACTCATTCTCCCACAGCACTTTCTCACAACCAATTAATCAATAATCAATAATAGTAAATTGCTGAACCTTTGGGGAAACATGGCCTATTGTTATTCTTCTAGAGCAAGTCTTTTTTCTACATGTCTCTCTGGTGTAAGAGTGCACTGAACACTTGGGCTGTCTCAGAGCACATAGAGTACATTTTTATACATAACACTATGTTATGCGACTTATGTGGTGGGTGTTATAGGGCTTATATTACTCATATTTCTTTGGTTACCACAGGGTTCTTACAGGTGCTTGAAATCCTTGAAAAAGCTTGCATTTTAACATAGTGTTTTCAAGGTTGTAAAAGTCTTGAAAGTGCTTGAAAAAATCTGGTTGTGTTGCTTTAATAATATTTCACAATCTTACTGAGTAATTTTCTTTGTAGAAAAAAATATTTTTGTATTTTGCACGTAAAGAAAAACACCGCTCATTTGGCTATAGATTAATCTGCCAGTGTTTTTGGATGTGCGCGTTCTGATGGAGCAGATTGAAGACAAAAACAATACAAACATTTTGGCCAAAACGTGGATCAAATCTTCGAAAAGAAAGGGACACTTTATCCAGTAAACTTAATTTTTGGATGAACTATCACTTGTCTGTGCTCCAACAATTTAAACAATTTAATTGTCATATTTGGGTCTTTTTTATACCACAATGGATTTAAATGAAGGAGAACTACTTACGGTATTTGTATGTCAACATGTAATTTACCACAGTTGTAAGGTGCTTGAAAAACATGAAAACACACCTTTAAAGTGCTTGAAAAATGGTGGAATTTAAACTTAGAAAAGGTGTCAGAACCCCTTTGACTAACTGTCAAAAGATTAGCACTAATCTTAGACAACATTAGCCGACATGTTTTTCTGTGAAGCAACATGTATTCACAAAAGTGATATACCAAAGACATTTATAAATTAAATTAAATATTAATATAAATTAAATATAAATTAAATATTAATATAAAATAATAATATAAATTAAAAAAAAATCAAATCAAGTGCCCCCTTTCTTCGCTCCAAAAACCAAGATGGCAGTCGTTAGGTGTGCAAACTGAGAATAAGAGCATTGCATTTACCATACTTGTCAATGTTAAGGCCCTTTCACAATAAATAGGATGTGTCAGTACAGATGTATCCTACTGGGACATACTGTCTCATCCTGACAGTACCAGTCCACATTATTGTCTATCTATTGTACCTCCGCATTGACACCCTCTACCCATTATTTGGACTGTACTGTCTGTCAGTCTGTGCTTTCCCACACTCTCAGCATGTATCTGTCACACCGTTACTTCATGTCACCCCTGTTTTCTGACGCCGACACTTGCTTTGTCTCCTCCTAGCAGCCCTTTTTTTATCGTATGCAACCATGTCCGCCTGCTTGCGTGCCCACACTGCGCTCAACTGTCTTTGTGATGATATATCCGCATTAGCATTAGCAGAAGCGAGCGGTTCATCGCGGCACACATGTTCAGACACAGATGGTGAGCAGGTGTAAAATGTGACATGGTACAGGTCATCATCTTCTCCAGTCCACATCTGAATATGTAGCAGCTGAGCAGACACCCGTGGCACAGCTCATTTGGTGTGGTTCACTTTCATTGCCCCTGCTTCTGGAGCTTCATGGTGTGTATTTTTGTCCTTCTTATCCTTTGATTTTATGTTTACCTTTGCACTCCTTCTAATGCAGTTGTGCAGATATACAGAATAAAAATAAAGATACCATTTGGAAAATATGCTAAATACTAAACAAATGCATAACACTGAATAAAAAGAGTGGAATTGACCCATGAAGTGATCACATTTAGACATTAAGAACAAGAATCAAAGGGCACCTCATGGTACATCAGCTACCAAATAATGTGGAGCTGCCCAGAGTCGATTCCTGGCTCAGGTTCATCTCACTCACTCTTTTCTGTTTATCTACTTCCGCAAATGTATAATAAGGGCCAACAGTGAAGGGAAAAGAAAAAGAATAGGATTTGAGATGTAATAGTAGAGATAGACGATAGATAGAAACTTTAGGTGCCACACTTTTTTGGCATTGCACAAAGCCCTGGTGTTTTCCATGACACTGAAATGGCTTATTTCTTCAGACCTGCATTTTTTAGAGTATTCAAGTGGAAAATATCAAAGTTGTCAGATCCAAAGCGTCTTGGTGTAGGCATGCAAATATTAAACTGAAAATGTACTGTATGTAAGTGTGTGTTTTTCCACAATTGTGTCGTGAGTCTAATTAACACTCACATATTTCGGGAAGCTTTATGAAGCACCAGTGCGTGATGTGACTCATGCTTGTTCTGTTGTGGCACAGTTATGCGTGCATTCACAGTCGCTGCACACTGTTGATTTGAGTCTTGCTCTTTTCATTTTGTGTTTGTTTGTTTGTCTGCCGAGGAGGGGGTTGGCGGTTGAAGCCCCGAGTCAGAGTGGAGCTGTCGGGGCTCATCAGTATTAAACTCCCGCCGTGTCCTGATACGCCCCGACAGTCCGCCACAGGAAGTGATGCGACGTGAAGGCTGCCCGTAGCACCCATGTGACCTGGCGCGCCGGGGCAGTTGGTGATGGGATGAAATGTGAGAGAAAAAAAACAAAAATGTTGACGGTGAATTTACGTTTTTGGATGGTTCCGCGTAGCCGCCATCTTGGGGAGGTCAGAGAGGGACTTTAATTGGTAGGTTTCTGGTTAGTACTCAAGTATGTTCAAACCTCCTTCCTGCATTGTCTTCAGGTCATATCTTTGTGTTGCTTTATTTGATTTTGTGTAATATCTGTCTGAAATAATAATGTAGGTATTTACTGCTTTGCATTCAGCTCGTCTTGGATGCAAAAGGCTGGAAATGTCACCAATGTTGATGCCAGTAAAATGCTCCATTTAGAGTTCTGCATCTGCTGAAACAAAATAGGGATGATAGCAATGCGGTTGTTGCTGAGAGTATGGACCATGGCACATTCTGGGCGCGAGTGTCTCCACATGAACACACACTCTGCTTCTGTCCCCAAGCCATGACTGCTGTGATATTTTCTCCAGCTGAAAAACAGTGAAATAAATCTAGTCGTGCCTGGATCTGGACCTTTTTGATCAGCCCGTTGTCTTTTCAGTCCACAGCTGCTTCACTGAAACAAGAACACACACATAGACATGCATTGGAGTGACCAGGCGAAGGCATAGACACTGACAGAAGCATCCACTGCATGAAAGACATAGTTTTTATGATAAATATTCATTCACTTAATGGTTCGTTGATGTTTTATAGCCTTAAAAATTAAATATGTGTCTTTATGGCATACTAAAAATGTCAAATGATAATAAGCTTTGAAATTTAGTGTGGAAATGCTGCATTAACCTGTTCTGTAATACTGTTGGTATGGTTAATGTGGCTTAGATGATTTAGTTCATTTTTGGAGCAGTCATCTTTTCCATTGGCCTTTACTGTCATTGGTAAAGGACAGAAGGACACACCAAGCCGACATGCTTTTTCCAACATCCAAACCTCCTAGTCTTCCACATTGACAGGGCCTTTCAAGAGATTTTCCAGGCCAACCATCAGGTGCATCTCACACTGTCATATTTCCAACACAGAATCAAGTCCCTATGTTTTCCACTGGTATCATGTGGTTTTGGTGTGCTCCGACAGCGCTGCATTTCTTTCCTATCTCACCTCCAATATCCTCTCGCAACCTTTTAACTGGACTCAGATCGGAGAGATTTCTTTGCTAGCGTGTGTGTTTTTCCACCCTCCATATGATGGTCTACTTCCACACTGTCACAAAGTGTAACTGTGACAGGAACGGCTAAGGAGCTCTTTAATTAAATTGTGAATGTTGTTACCGCAGTATTTAGGTTGGTGTTTTGATGCAGTGCTAACATGGCAACTGCGTAAAAAACTGTGACATGTCCCTACAGAGGTTAGATGTATTAAATTAGCTCTGTGTCTCCTTCGAAGCACCCCTCAAATGCATCTTGGATTTTTGAGAACACATTCGAAGATCGAGGTGTAGTGAATAAATCTGTTCAAGACTGATACTGACTTGGACTTTAACTCAGCCCAGATAAATACACATTGACCTTCCTCGACACAAGGTTGTCACTGGTCGCATCTCCTTTTTGAATGGCCTTGCTTTTGTCACTGAATAGGCTTATCTTCAGCGGACAAAGCAGCATTTTATTATGAGAGTACACGAGCAACTCACATGCACTCTCTGTTTTATTGTATTTTTTTATTGAGCCTAAAAATGTGCTTTGTGAAGGTGAATACCACTCAAATGTATCATTTTCTGTCCATTATGTGACCACTTTTGTTTACTTGTGCATGCTCTTACAAATAATAATCACGATTTCACATAGTTTATTAGGCTTAGATGCTTAAATGGTGTAGAACTGGGCTTGTAATAGTAGCCCACTGTTTGTAGACACAATATACTCTTTTCATAACGTCTGAAAAGATCTGAAACATCTTTGTGATCTTTGTTCATTCAGAATCATATTGTCTCACAGTATGCAGCTCACATATTAATGTTGTCTACACAGTAATGATACCAGCACCCACAGTGCAATATTGAACATACATGTAAAGTAATGGATGGCATTTGTTTCTTCAGTGTTTAATGGATGGTTCTTGGTTTCCCAAATCCAGTCTCATGGAGCTGTTTTCTTCTTTAAAAACTGTATTTGTCTCTGGGGCCTTTTCACACCAGCACTTTTAGACCTTCCCATTTCAAACCAAATCTTCAGGTGTGCATCACGGGTCAGACCAAATAGCTGCTATTTGGTCTGGGTCCGGACCAAACTGAACAAAGGTCCAGTTTGTTTGTGAAACCGTGTTTTGCGATAGTTTGGATTTTCCGACTAAAAGCAGGAAGTCACAGACAATTAAACACACGAAGGAGAGCAAATGGAGGAAGGAAATTGTTTTAAAATGCATAAAAAGCATAGATTACACTTATTATGTGTGATTATGTTTTGTATGGCTCTATTTTTCTTGTTACGCTACGGCAGAGGACTCCTAATGAGTTAGTTAGTTAAAAAGTTATTTAAAAAAGTGCATTTTCAGTTTCAGCTGTTTGTATTAATTCTATATTAATAATAACTATGTCTCTATAGGCCCTACTCCAGTCTGTTTATTGTATTTCTTTGGTGGGCACTCCATAAACAAGTGGAGTTAGAGACCTTTATTTTGAAATTCTGGACATTGGTACAGTTATTGTTTGTATTGTAATTATATCATCTAATTTCAATGTGTGTTAATATAGTAAGTCTCACAATTCACCCAATTCATGGTATATTCAAGTAAAATATATATTTGTGACTGAATGTTTTTAAAGACATCTCAATCCATACACAAACATGCACAGAGACAATGTAGCTCTGTTCTTTTAAATACTTCACACAGGGCACTCATCAGTATGTGTGAACATGAGTGCCAAGCCTATAACAACAGGAAAGCAGGAGGCTAATAAGTGATAATGTATAGCCCCCAGCCACACTGCTCCTGATGAATTAGACATTGATTTTTCGCCTTAGATAATGTTTGTTTTGTTGCAGTAGTGCATTAGAGCACAACATTACATGCCGTCACAGTCATCTTCCCGTTGGTGCACTTACATCAACTTGACAATACAGAGAGTGTGAGCCATATTTAATTTGTTAGAAAGCCATTTTATGCTTTTTATGTGGCAGTAACACAGCGAACATCACTCTGAAAAGAATGCCTGAAACATATAACCCACTTTAATTACAGTTTGGAGAGCGAAGGCAGCAATTACAGGATAAAAGTACAAGCACTACAAGCATTATTCATCCATTGTGCAGGAATAGTCACTCTCAGTGGCTCAGGGAGTGTCACAGGGAGTTGAGTCAACTGCTGAAAGAGAAGAAGAAAACAAGCTTTACGATCATTAAGACAATTAAAACACAATGAACAAATGGTTAAATGCCACAAGAAACGAGAAAAAAAAAAAAATCTCAGGCTCAAAATGTAGTCTGTTCAACTCTGACATTGCACCTACAACTTTAACAGTGACCAGATACCGTTTTGTCACATTAGAGAAATCAAAAATCATCCCGGAAAAATTCTTTTAATGGACTTTTTAATATTAGATGAGATGTTTTCATAAAAATACTTAAAGAGATATTAAAAGAAAAGATTCCAATGATAATAGATAGCCAGATAAACAGTATAGCACTAAATTAACAGTAGGATGGGGGACTGGGAGATCATTGTTTCTCTGGAGTGCTGAGCCCCTGCATGTGCATCCATCATGGCATCAATGCATTGTTTTGTTTGTTGAACCATAGACCAGAATAGGGTCATATGGGATTTTGGGGGGAACAATGTCAGAAACTGTATGACATGCAGCAATGATCTGTTATAATACATTCATGACTCTCCTCCACTGAGCCAGCCATTTTGAACTGTTTTGAGTTGGAGAATTTTCTGTCTTATTTATTTTAATTCTAATTTGGTAACGTTTTTACCCTAAACATCTGACATCAAGGTTATAGTCTAGAGCGCCAACTCCAAGCTTTACCCCAACATCTCTCCTTGTTACTTGAGTGTTCACTTTTTCCAGGTCCTTAAATGAACTCCTCCTGCCTAAGACATCCAGAAAGTCTCCAGTCTATCTTTTAGTGTGACTCATCTTAGCTCATAAGACAACACAAATTTCCCCCACACTTCGTTTCTCCTCTAGTCCTTCATTGACGAACCAAACACTAGCAGTTGCACGGAAATCCCGCTTTTACAAACATCTCCTATCTCCTCATGTTCAGTTTGTACCATGAGCCTTAACGAAGCATATTTAGTAGAAAACCCTGATGCAGTGGAGGTGATTATTTCCGCACAGATGTTTCATCCGGCCAAAATGATCTGGTTATTCTTGGCAGCGTTGACGTCAGCTTGACAGTGAAGCTGCTGTGTTTTCCACTTAGAGCAGACATTAGGAATCCCACCTGCCTTCGGTTGGCCTCAGCCTCCTCAGTTTCCCGATGTCTTTGACTGTGACTCACCTCCTCTTCGACGTCCCCCTGTGACCCCCCCAGACGAGGCCCTGAAACACACTGATGATTTATTTATGTTGGGGATCTTCTACTTCTTTTACCACTGCTTCCCGCGCACTCTCTTCCACGTCGACACACTTTGACTCGGTGGCTTTTCATGTCTGTCGGTGAAACAGTATGTGACAGTGATGCTAAATGGGGCATCCTTTCTCCCGTTGTGATGAGATAGACTGTGCAGGTGGCACCGCATATACTTTCTCTATCCCCTGCAATGCCATGCTGAGATGACAGCATTTATCCTCTCTGGGATTTAATCATATGATCCCAGTGCTTGCGACAGCTCAAAATGTAAAGAATTTAGACTGCAAGGTATCTATTAGGAGCGACATAGTACTGATAGGAAGCCGTTTTATTTGTGTCTGTGTAGCAAAAGTTCAAGGCATTCAGAAATAAATCATTGTCTGAGACTCAGTTTGTGCACACGTTTATTTTTAGCGCACGTTCATTTCCTCCGAAGCAAACTGTTAACTTCTAACTGTGAAGTCTCGCCAGACGTCGCCCACAACACTCACTTCTTATGTAAACAGTGAAATCCCAATGAGTCTCATGTTACGGTGCTATATCTACCTCTGGAAAAGCTAGCTTAAATCATGGTGTTTTATGGATTCGTTGGTTACAAATCATTTACTCTGTCATTTTCTTCGTGTTGTATTCAAGAACTAACTGAGATCAAGGAAAATGCAATATTTTTTACAGACTTTGACCAATTCAAGACAAAAAGATGCATGATAAATAGATAAAAGAAGTATCAAGCAGCAGTTATAAATGCAGGTATTACAACATTTCTTTCTTCTTGATAATTAGCTGCAAGTCTGTTTAAGGTTTAATCTTCGTACAAGACAAGATGGAGTCTTTCTCTCTGAAGTGTTTTATTTTCTCTTTGTGTTCATTTTGGTTTTCTGCTCCAGCAGTGAAAACATCTATCTAGAGTTAATTGTCCACTCAGTACTTTGGGTCACTTCAGCTTAGGTCTTTGGTCTCTGAACAATACCCATTTACTGCCACTGCTCCTAAAGCAACACCCCCCTAGACTACGGTTACAGAGTATGCTTTTATGTATGACAATAATATAAAGATGGATGTTAAGATGGATGATGGATGTTAAACTGCAGAACATGTTTTGATTTGGTACATGTTGCTTTATTGTGTGTTAATGCTGTGACATGCTACTGTAGACTGATTTTCTGTCTTCTGAGAATTTATTTTAAAAACTCTGTGGAATGATAAATGCTCCTGAGTTTATGAATGCCGCTCTACAACAGCTTGTGTCCAAAATCTCTAAGCTTAAAATATGTTTGTGAAGGGTTCTCACTCATCCAGGACATTTTCAAGAAAAGGTTTTCTTACGGTCCAGATGCCTTGTCAGAAAACCTTTTCTGAAGCTTAAAATAGTACTCATTATTTCAACTATCAGCAAGCTGCACAACACAAGTAGCCTTCCTGAAAAATGTGACCAATAATTCCCTGCAGGATAGCATGAATCTCTTGTACAGGGAGTTCTTCCTTTATATTTAAAGTGGAACAGTGGAACATTTAGCCCCAAAACATGTATTCTCAAAATCATCATGAGATCAGTAGAATCATGTCTATCTCACTGACACAGTACCCTCAGCTGGACAAAAACCTCCAATGTAACTTGGACTGAATATTACGAGGACTTATCACGAGATTATGTGAGTGCTCAACCACATTACACACTTATTAAAGAAAGTAAGTCAATATAGGACCCTTACAGAGTTGTTTTTGTGCTAAATACACTAAAATGACCCTTAGCATTTCATGTTTTTTTTTTTCTTCCAAACTTGCCGCTTGGATAGTCTCCACTTAAAATACACATTTATATAATAACACAACTGTAACAACACAGAGAGTCTGTAGAGGGATCTGCGCTCTCTGCTGGTTAAAAGTTATGCAGTTCCCCTTCACGGTAGGTAATTCTAGCAAGTTTTGGCACAGCAACAAAAACTATGATGACACTTAATTAGCACAGGTACATTTCCTCAAAATGCCCTTCATAGATCGCCCGGCAGATGTACTGTAACCTGCATCATTAGGCTGGTATTTTTAAACGTCGTGTTTCATTCTTGATGTTTTATTAACGTCATCAAATGCTATCAATCCATCAGTGCCACAGAATGACAGTCTGTAGGTCGACCAACAAGCTAACCCCTGAAACGGGGTTCAATCTCTTTATCGTGCTTTCCCAGAGCTGCCTCTTACAGGAGCAGGCAGCTAACACACTGTCACCCATCAGCATCTGTCTGTCCCATCCTCCCATCTTTAAATTACTTTAGCTCCACACCGTCCACCCTCTCACACATGCTCCAGCCTGCTGTCAGTCTCTCTGTCACTTACTAACTCTCTCCCTCTGTCAGTCAGTCAGTCAGCCGGACTGTCGGCCGAGTCGTTACGCTCTGAAGATGTTCCCATCCATGCTTTCAATTCATTTATTTGTTTGTCGGAGGCTTGAGGTGAGAGATGTGTGTGGGAGAGAGCTACGACTCTGCGGTGAACACAGCCCTATTTTCTAAATTCAGTGTCTGTAAGTAACATTTCCAGGAACGCAGATAAGTAAAATGATGTGTCCTTTTCACATCACAGATGCACCTGCTTGATTTAGCACTTTGTGGAATCCTATGAGGTGAAAATTGGAGGGAATGAGGTTGTGACTTTTATGCTAAGGCAAGAAACACATGGTTAGGTGGAAAGATAGCAGAGCTTTGTTTTATGTTGAAACAGTCCGCAAAATACAATAACCATTCAGTTGCATAGCTATTTTTGAATCCAAATCATTAAAAAAAAATTGTTTTGAGGGTTTTCTCTCTCATCCCCAAAAGGATGACCAAGAATTTTCACAGACAGGTCCCAAAACACTTCCTCTTCAAAAAATGTAAATGTAAACACACCACAGATTTGATCTACAGCTAAGCCCCACCCTTGAACATCATTGGCCATTTCTTGCAGCCACTCAGTACAGCTTGATATTCTATAAAGTATTTTCTGCTGTTTTAATAGAGCAACTCGTAAAGCCTAAGCTGCTGCAAACTTATATGGAACTATTACCTCTCAAGAAATATATATTTTGTGCGTTAATGTGGCAAGCTCCCACAAAATATGGTTCTCATTAGATGGTAGCCTGTCCTGTCCCTCAGAGTCACATTGTATTTATTCTATTTCCTTTATTTTACCTTTATTTGAGTCATTAAGAACATGTTCTTATTTACAACAGGGACCTGTTTTTGAAGTCTATAAAAGAGGAGTGTGTTGTGCATCATGAAATCATGAAAATAAATTTGAAGCTATTATTTTAATGATTTTTAAGCTCCTTTTTATGCGTTAAAATGTTGCACAGTGTTTTTTTGATACAGTTTTTAATGGAAATGAGTCCAACAGGCGTTGTGTAGTGGTAGTAAGTGTTTATTACTACCACTGTCTCAGAGTGAAAAACACTGCCACTGTGTAAAAAAACTGTTAGTGGTCTTTTGGAAAGAAATAGATCTGATTTGGAATATGGATTTGAAATGTATCTGAGGGAACACAGGGGGCAGGGATTAGCAATAGCTCAGATGAAATGTAAACTTTGTCCTGGGACACAAACTTAAGGCTCCCAAGTCCCATGTTTTAGATCCCATTCACCTCCCGTAAATACTAAAGAAGCTCATAAATCGAAGGGTATGATAAAAAAGAAAAACTGTCACTGATTTTAACATTCTGTTGTGTCTCTTGTGGAGCATCACTAAAATCTAAAATTGTTATTAAGACTCTTGGAGAATAGATTGGGTGAGAGGTAGTTAAAATGAAATTGGAGTCTAACAACAACATTTTGATAAAAGGATTAAAAGCCGCGTCGAGCTCAGTGAGTGACGTCTGAAAATAACACTTTGGAGAAGAGAAAGACTGATGGGTTTGAAAGACGAAGGGCAGGGAAGACAAATTGTTGGTTCAGAGAGACGGAGGGAGGAAGATAGATAGCTGTTTGCCTCCTCGGCTGCTGCCACTCATTACCTAGTGAAGCCTTTAGCGGCAGGTTGGCAGAGCGAGCCCTAATTGAGGAGGCCGCTGGCTCGGAACGGCACCGAGCCAGAGCGAGACGGGGCTATAGCTTTCCTCTTTTCTTCTTCATAAATTAGCCTGTCACTCATTACGCTCTGGCATGTTGTTGGGATCAAAAAACACTATTTCCGAGCACATTTGCATTCGCCACAAGAATCTCATAAAAGCACAGCGTACTTCGCTTTTTATTGCAAACCTAATGTCCACAAGCTGCGAGCTGTCCAGTGCTTTAATAAAAGGTTACTTATGTACAATTATACAGCCACAAAATAAAAAGATAATGTGCAGCTTCACGTCAATAGCCATTACACAAGTACACTCCCGAGCAGTGGTGTCACTCTCGTCACCATCACACATTCAAGCCACATATTGGAAAACAACAAGGTGGACATTATTCGAAGCTGTCATTCCTCGGTATTGATTAGGCTGCTCCCGGGAGAAAGGGGCATTCTGGGAGTTTGTAAGCATCTGTTAGTGGAAGTTATGTGAGAGGAATGCTTTTACAGACAGCGCACTCTCAATGATCCAATGTGTCTTATGAGGAGAATTTAAGGTGTGTAGTAGATACTGCATGTGAATAATGAATGCACATATCTGTAATGAATGAATGAAAGAATGAATCAGTGTGTTGAGGAAATGAGAATGCATACAATGAGTGATTAGTTACCACTCAACAAACTAACACAAATCCTTACTTTTCCTGAAAGCTAAGCCCACAATGTAAAAGTAACCAAGGGTTTCAAGTGGAGGTGAGTAGTTTGGGGTGGCATCTTGTGGGGACATTTCAGAACTCACAGCTATTTAATGTAGATCCATGGATGTATAATATAACATTGATGGAGTACTGCCCCCTGTCCACTCTCACCAATGTGATTAGTGGCCACTGCAATGTGAAAACAAACACCTGGTATTACAACTTCCAAAACGTTTGGATTTTGCTCAGCTAAAAATTCTTAAATCAGCAAAAAAAAATAGCAATTGTTGTAATAGTGTCACCCCTTTATCCCACCCATTGGTCAGAACCAATATGGGTTGCAACAGCGGGTAAAACACAAGCATACATGTGTGAGGGTCGGAGTGTGCCTGCTCAATGGGCAACATAAAGGGGTAATAAACCCAGAGCCCCAATTGTTTTTTGGGGTTTTTTGGGTTTTTTTTGCTCTGCTTCAGCAATGATTGACGTCCATTGAAAATCAGTGTCACCCATTCATCAATCACTCTCCTGGTTTAATAACACATCCACGTGTACACCCTATGAACACCTACAGTAGCCCTGGAGGGACATATTGTCTGTCTTTTGTCTAAGTCTGTGATCAAACTTATCTGATATAGGTCAGTTAATAGGTAAAAAAAAATTGTGCATTCATAACAAAAACATGAATGTGCCTCTCCTCCAGCAGTGACTTTTTCTAATACTGACAAATGCAAAGAGTGTTGTATTAAGGTGATAGCACACGATGCACCTTTTTCTCCTACTAACTTCTATCTTCTTCTAAACTTAACACTTAACATACTCTCAATATACTTTATAGAAGGTTAATAACACAGCAGCAACTCTGACTTGGTAAGCATATCCAGTTTTCTGCTCTATTCATAAACAATTGGATCAGACAAAATAATAAACATTGAATTTCACAAAAGTACAAATATTCAATACTTTTGATGTTGGAAATACTATTACAATAATATCCGCCATTGTCCAAAAGGTTTATTAGATGCTACAATTCGGGAAGAGAAAGCAGGTAATTCATGAAGATGCTACGATGCTAAAGAGATGTCAGAGGGCGTTAAAGTCTACTGTCATTTTCTCTGGCGACAGCTCTATCTCCATATTCCACGCTTCCTCCTCCGTCGGCTCAGATCTCGTGCCCTCGCTGTCACACCGTCCCCCTATCCCCCCCCGGTGCCCCCCACACCCATCCACGCCCACATTAGAGCCCTGTCCAAGCCGAGCCAGCCCTGCCGCTCTGTGACAGCGCTGACATGCTGCACTGCACACGCCGCATGATAATTACCAGAGTTTGAGTCAAGGCCACAGTAACCGAGACAGGACTGAGACCAGAGTGGACAGAGGCTCCACTAAGATTTTTATGGAATGAGATTGAATCAAGACTTATAAAATATTGGAAATGAAATGTATTGATTGTAATTATTAGACTTTTCAAACTGTCTAGAGATTGGATTTGTTTGGATTTAACAAACTTTCTGTGAGTACTGAGCAATTAATTGAAAAGAAATTGAAATCGACTTTTGGAATTATCTTGGCCATCATAATAGGCACTGTCACTGGCAGAATAAATTGCAGCTTTAAGTTTATTTATAGTGCAAATGTTGTAAGTGTGGGCAAAAAACATAAATAATACAAAATAACAAAATAATAATGAATCAGTTGCAATCAACCTAAAGTGTTCAAAGTGGGATAATGGTTTGAGGTCATATTGGCCAGCTCATTGGATTTTAAAACTTCATGTTATTCTCTTCTCTCTTATTCCCTGGTCATGCCCCTGCCAAATACTGGCACACTGAAACAAATAGACTTGTGTTTAGTTTCCTAAAAAATCCCAGGAAGTAACGTTCTCGATATGACGTTAAAGCAATATCACTGATAGTGACCATCATGTTTTATTGACACTTGCTTTTACAGTTCAACTATGAACTTTAAATATACACTAACATAATATTAATATTGATGGCAATAGTGAGGCAACACATTAATAAAATGTTGTCCTATAATAAATACTTTCCATAAAATATACATCATGTTATTGCTGACTTGAGTAGTTATTACGTGGTCATGCTATATGACACATGTCAAACTTAAGGCACGGGGGCCAAATGTGGCCCTTTACGATGTTTTATGTGGCCCTCCAATAAATATAGTTTATACGTTTATAGTTTTATATAATTTTAACACTATGTTTTTATTGGATTTAAACAGGTTTTAGATGGACTTGAATCAGATTTATTTTATTTGTTCATGGGTGTTACAGGTTAAGCCAGTTTTTGCCACAAATAGAAATAAAACCTGTTTAAATCCAACTAAAACCTGTTTAAGTCCATCTAAAACCTGTTCAGATCCAACTAAAATCAGTTTCCATGAAAAGAGGAAATAAATGATACAGATAGCTTTAATAAACACTTCCCAGAGAAAGTCAAAGTGTCTCAGTCTTCAGCCCCTGAAAGGATTCTTATTTACTATCACCTCACCACTTTGAGTTTGACACCACTGCTGTACGGTCATTTTACTGATGCTGTTGTCAAGCTGTACTTGGAAGCGCACCAGATTTTCTTCCCAGAATGACAGTGACTACATTACATTACAATGCCAGGATAACCAACTTCCATAGCTCTCTTATTTTCTGAGATGCACACAAGGATCAGTGGGCCGGGACACAGAGGTTTTATATCAATAAGGAGGGGCATTAGGGCTTAGTGGACCAGAAAAGTACCGAGGAGAACAATGTTGTATAAAGATGCAATTTTCCTTGACTCGAGTGTGACAGCTTGACCTTCTCCTCTCTCTGGGCTCCATCACTCATCGCCGCACATACTCTCGCTCTCGGCAAACCAGTAAATATCATTAGGATTAACAAAGTCCATCATTGTTAACTGAACATTCATTGTCTCCATTTTTCAAACTCAATTGCTTTGGAGATTGTTTGTGACTTTGGAAATGTGGCTACATAGATCAATAAAAAGGTTACGACTATCATAATATTGACTACTGGCAGCACGCCGGTTTAGGCCAGCGTCTTTCAAGGATCTTTGTTGTTGTTAACCCTCGACTGTATAAAAAAGAGAAGCTAGTGTCACTCATAAGAGTCTGGGCGTCCAGGATTTCTAGTCCATCCTTTAAAGTCTGTGGAGCCAAATGTTTACCCCATTTAGAAGAGGACACAGAGCGCAAAGCAAGTCTTGCATACCGCTAATGATGCTAATGTTGCAGACACAATCAATGGTGAGTTTCTGTGTAAAACAAAATAATACCCTCCAATTGTTTCAGATGCTTCTTCCTGACGCTGACAGTAGTTAGATATTGATGACGTTTTTATAAAGTGAAAGCATCTCTTCAGAGTTAGTGCTAGATGACACACAGTTGCTTCTGAAAACTGAACAGCTGCATTGCACAAATATCTCGAGGCTCTGTGTAACATATTTAATTGAAAATGAGTGAAAATGATTTAACACTGTGATGCTGCAAGTTGAATTTCTCAGTTGACTGTCGAGATCCTTGACGTGTTGAAGCGTCTAGTGCTTAAACTTACATATCATATTTGCTGTTAACATGACGACTTGAGGGTTTTCTATCTTGAGTTGTAAGAAAAATGGCCTCCATCTCAAATTTCGCTGCAGGAACAATGACCTTTAACAGTCCAGCTGCAACCCTCATCTCTGAGTGACCGTCTCTTAACGTACAGAGCAAATAGGCCAGAACAAATGGTGTTGGCTCAGGCTGAGTGATGTAAAGCTTGGAGCCATTCCTGTGTCTCTAATTAGCCGCGGTCGGAGCACGCCAGGCGGAGGGCTGACGGTTGGCATGAGGCAGGAGGACGGCCCAGCTGCCCCTGTGTCGTCCACTGTGCCCCGAGGGAGCCATTCTGGGTCTGCTGCCGCCTGGATGAATGGCAGCGGACAAAAACCTGGATAGGAAGAGAAAGGTAGTTCACACCGGCGTAACACTCTGTCAAAGCTAATATTTCATGTTTAGAGGGAACTCTCTATCGGAGGTACCATCTCTGCTGCCACGCTGCCAGCAATAATCAGCAGGATGGAACAGCAGACTCACTTCCACGCCCTAATGAACTGACTGATAACGCCGTCATGAATAAATTAGTGATAGGTAAGTGTGAAATTAGGCAGATTACATGCGCAGTGTCGTAAGAAAATAAGCTACTAAAGGTATATTAAAGGAGGGGAAGCAAAAACGCAGTGCTGATCACTCAAAAGGTAAATTTTCACTTTTTTGTATTATGGGATCATTCTCTTTAAAACACAAATGCCTTGTTTTTATGTACAGTCGTTTTTTTAATTGCCATTCTCCTGATGCCTGCCCTGTCAACAGCCGGCGAACCTGTCAAAAATGTACTAAGCCTATAGTTGGCAAAGCTCATTAAACTCACTTTGTAGCTGAAAAGTGCCACAGTGAAATCAAAACTCAAGTCTAATTGTTTTTTTTAATTTTCGTTTCGTTTTTTTTTTCCCCTGAATGATTGAATACTTGATGATACACAGGCAAAAGTAGGTTTTAGAGTCATGTTCTTTTTTGTTTATTTGGATTAGGGCTGCACACTATATCACAAATGTATCATTATGGAAATATCAGCTTGTATTGCAATAACATTATGGTCTTCCACAAGACATAGATAGCAGATATTTACTCTTTGCCTTTTAAACTTGATAAAACTGTGATGCGACCAAATAAAATGTTCTGAAAGTCCTTCTACAGGCCTAGTTTAGACCTGTTTTTTTCCCAATTTCAACCTTGGTTTAGTCCTTGTTTAGCTTTGACCAGAGGAAGTTACTCCAGAGCCTTGTATTTCTTGATATATTTGAATTCAGTTGAAATGAGAAGATAATATCAAAGTGAGATCTTATATATTGTGGGTCTTTGCACAAGAAGGTCATAGGATTGACCCATGGGATGGTTCTCCTGGGGCTCTCTGGTGTTCTTTCTCCATTCAAAGACGTGTGGGTGAATTTGTGCCTCTGAATTGCCTATGGTGAATTATAGTATTTTTAAGATTTGGGTGGAAAAGTGGGAAAAAAAAAATCAAACGACATAGTCCCTCTAATGGTAGCGGCGAAACGTTTTAGCACCCTTTGCCAAATCAATGACACCAGGCACCATTTGAGCATGTTCGAGAAGAAAGGAAACTGAGCAAAGGGGAAGTAAAGAGCAACGACAAGAAGGCAGAGCAAGACAGAGGCGAAAGTGTGAGATTATTCAGATACACACATAGGGGAGGAAAGAGACAAGATGGAACAAAGGGGAGAAAAGGCAAAGGGAAGTGAACTGAGAGAGGCAGAAAGGGAGCAATTTAATGCTGTAATTAAGTTCCTGATAGCGCCATGGGAGATGTGCTTTGGCGTAGCTCCAGGACAGCTTAGCATAGCACCGAGGCACTCCAAACCCCCCAATCTACACAGACACTATTTGAACAAACTGAAATTTAATAAGAACAGGCTCGCTGCGTACTCGAGCCAATTCCAAAAATCCCAGAATATGTGTCAGCTTCAGCGAATGATGCATCGACAAGAAGAGACCCAAAGAAGACTGGCAAGAGAGGAGCCGAAATGAATGTCGCACACAAATGGCAGCTGCCTTGACAAGTGCACACAAATCATCTTTATAAGAGCCCAAATGGAAACCTGTCGCACAAAATATTCTATTCTCCTTCTGTGTGTTTACAATGCTTCATTCAGACTAGTGCCACCCGAAGCTTTCTGCTCCTTTCTACAGAACACACCCTTTTATTATTTTTTTTATTTTTTGACATGGTGCATATATACAGTGTCACATCCTATTTGTGCCTTGTACTGTGCCCCAGAAATCTCCTACTGTCCCCTTGCAATAAACCATAAAGGATTTATTGTTGACATTCAAAGCTGTATATGTTTGAATATGGAGACAATTGTTGAAACATTTCATTGAGTTATTGTGCACTATAAATTTGATGTTATGGATCATCTACTCATTTTTCTGTTCAAAAGTATCATTGGTCACACATCCATCAGGTTCAGAGTCATGGTCTGAAGATTGGGGGGTGTAAGAGGTAGCACAGTGGTGTCAAACTCAAAGTGGTGAGGGGCCGTGATAGTTAATAAGAATTCTGTCAGGGGCCGAAGATGATGACATTTGGAAGCTTTTATAAAATTTTGAATGTTACAAGAGTTATCGTTAACATTCATTTCCTCATTTTATGGAAACTGTTTTTTTGAACAGGTTTTAGTTGGATTTGAACAGGTTTTAGATGGATTTGAACAGGTTTTAATATGATTTGAACAGATTTTTATTGGATTTGGACAGGTTTAATATAGATTTGGACAGGTTTTAGTTGGATTTGAAGAGGTTTTAATATGATTTGAACAGATTTTTATTGGATTTGGACAGGTTTAATATAGATTTGGACAGGTTTTAGTTGGATTTGAACAGGTTTTAGTTGGATTTGAACAGGTTTTAGATGGATTTGAACAGGTTTTAATATGATTTGAACAGATTTTTATTGGATGTGGACAGGTTTAATATAGATTTGGACAGGTTTAATATAGATTTGGACAGGTTTTAGTTAAATTTGAACAGGTTTTAGATGGATTTGAACAGGTTTTAGATGGATTTGAACAGGTTTTAGTTGAATTTGAACAGGTTTTAGAAAGATTTGTACAGGTTTTAGAAGGATTTGAACAGTTTTTAGCTGGATTTGTGCAGATTTTAAATAGATTTAAACAGGTTTTTAGAAGGATTTTTTGTTGTTGCTGGATTTGTTCAAATCACAATCCATGCAAAACCTGTTCAAATCCAATTAAAACCTAGTGTCAAAGTGTCACCTTCTAAATTTATTGAAGGGCAACATAAAACATTGCAAAGGGCTGCATTTGGCCCTTGGGCCTTGAGTTTGACATGTGTGACGTAGAAGATCCTTGGTTTACATGGTTCTGTCCACGTCCTTCTCTCAGTTTCTGACTAAAAGTGACAAATAGTAAACAAGTTATAAAAGTGTAATAGGAGGAACATTAAGAATCTGGGCAGGTTCACCTGAAATAAGTTATGTTCAAGATTAGATTTCCATTTAGTGAGTTTGTGTTGATGTTAGACAGAATTGATCATTATTCAGATATGTTTACAAACAGATATAATGTGTGTGATAAAAAATGTATAAACACGTTGGAGATTTTTAACCCAATATCCATAAAAGAGACAGTTAAATGCAGATAAAGTGTGAGATGGTTCAAAGCGAGTTTATCACTGCTTGAGGGAAGAAACTTTTTGCATAGCGAGAAGAACAATATTTAATTTAACAATGTTTTCCTGAATGGAGATGGTAAAAAATATTGCCGGGGGATGTTCTTTGTATCTGGCAGCTTGGAGCCTGTTGTTCTTTGAGCAAAGCACACAACTCTGTCCAAGGCTTTCTTTTCTTTAACTGTGACTTTACCAAAACACACAGTGACTGAGCTCAGAGTAGGTTCTCACTTACACAATGACAAAAAAATATAAAGGATCCCACACACACACACACACACACACACACACACACACACACACACACACACACACACACACCAAAGAAACAGATTTACAATGTCATACTTGACATTTTCCTCTTTTCACAATCTATTCAGTGAGCTACTCAGTGAGAATGGAGCTCAAAGTGTAAAAATGTCTGGCAGACTAAGCCTTATACTATACTACAATCAAATTTGTAAAAGAGATTCTTGACTTGCCTCTAGAAAAATATCAGCTGGATAAAGGGGGGTTGTGTCTGTCAAAATGAAGCTTATGGGTGTACAAAAGTCCTTAATCATTCATAGCTTTAGCAAATTCAAAAAAAGCTAAAAAAAAAAAAAAAAAGAGAGGAAAAAAAGAAAAGCCTGATCCTAACCTGTGCAGTTGTGTCAGGGAACAGCTCTGAGAAGTGGGTCTACGAAGAGAAAGCAGTGCGATGAGAGCAGCAGAGGGAGAGAGAGAGGGAGAGAAGGAAGTGGAGATTTGAGTCAGCTCTCTCCGAACAGCTCCCAGTCCTCGCCTCCTTCAGGCCAAAGCGGAGCGGCTGCAGACGCCACAGGATTTAAATCTGGGGATATCGCGCATCAGCGGGAGATTTCTCGAGGATTGTCGGACGCAGAACGAAACACACAGGATACACAGTCACACTGACAGAGTAACCACAACTGAAGCGGACCATTGACTCGGGGTTCCCTCTTTTACAAACTACTGGACGTCAGGAGTTCACACCTGCGCGTCGTGCATGTGCGCCTTCCCGTGGTTCGAGGGATCAAGTGCGTGAGAGCCTTTTACGCACGGCGACCTGGAGAGACGCGGATCCGGACTTGAAGGCACGATGCTGATCGGTGAGTGCTGAACACATCCTCACAACAACTCTTCACGATGTAACCACCACATGTCCACGCAGGACTTGAGCCTCAGCGCGTGGGGTTAGAAATAGCTGCCACCGTGACAGATCTGTAATAAAACAATGACGAACCTTTTTTTTTTTTTTTTTTTCAAAATCTACGTTGACTGTTTGGACATATTTTGTATCTCATGAGGATGGGTACTTTGTCAAAATGCCCTTATACTCTCCACTTACGTCTAACTAACGCTGCTTCATAAGTAACGGAGCAGTGAATGCATCACCGCGAACTAACCGTGCGCGTCCCTGACAAACGCAAACACTGGACACCTCACCTCTCGCTTTACGCGTCAATTTGATCTTTGAAATGTGCATATTAGGGCTGGGCACCTTTGCATAGGCATTTCTACACCTAATGCGTTGTTTCCACAGTTCAACTTATAGTCTATAAAATGCCTTCTAGAGATCGTTTCATTCACAAGTACAGCCTACATGCAATTCTTTGGCAAAAAGTGAGTAACACATGAATAACAAGTTCAACATTTACAAGATAAGTGTGTAGAAATCTCAACTCACCTGTCCATAGAAGATATAGAAATGAGTTTAAAGAAAAAGTGGAGTAGACAAGCTGTAATTCAGATGCTTTGATTTGGTTGGTGCTGCCATAGTGAAAAAAATAATTCAGATTAAAGGGTCATTTTTTTTCTGATTTGCATAATAAGCTCTGTCTTATCTGTGATTGTATCTGTGAATGAAGTCCTTTTGTGTGAGCTGAGCTGGGACTGAAATGGACTGCTCTGATCATTTCCCCTCATTTTTTGAGTTGAAAACTGATTCTGAGCCCAGTCTTTCCTTTTCTCGCTCCTTTATGAAAGAAACACGTTTGTTTTTCCTGGATTCAACTTAGATTTTTTTTTTTTTCTTTTTCAATTTACGAAACAAATAGAAAACTGAAGAGCAAGTGTAAGAAGATGAGGTTATTACATGAGCCGAGTGCTTTGATTTTGCTGTAACAGTGGGGTTTTCACACACAGTAGGACTCTGGATGTGACTGATCCGGCTGCAGCTGGTTTTTATCAATTAGTACAGACTCAAGTGGATCTCACAGTGGCCTTTTTAGACTTGTATATTTACTTATTTTCCCTAAACGCTGCATTTTAATTGCTTCAAATGGCCGTATAGAGCAGTGTAGCCCTGAGGCATTTCACTCTAATGTCATCTGCTTATCTTCAGTGTTGCATGTCGGCATGAGCACTTTCATTCAGCATTACAAGCTTTATAGTTCACTGACATGGTTTGAATTGCAAATATGCTCTTTGCTTTGTTAAAGATGGGATATTTTTGTAATGAAAGAATAGACCTTCAATAATATTTTAGCTGATTAAATGCAAAAATCCTCAACTTGTCCAGATTCATTCATTCATTATTTGTCTCATACCTTCAGAGTGGAAGGTTTAGTGAGGGCTTGACCTTGTCTGTCCTCACCCATTTGTCCACAGGCCCCTGAAGGCAGTAGACAGGTTACTATTGGAGCTACTAGAGGCCTGATTATAGGGCTGTCCCGTGGGACTGGGGGCATTCTTCCTTCTCCCTGGAACCTTTTTATCAGTGCAATCAACAGCGGGGGCCATTAATGGGAATGCATGGGAAGGAGGGTTAATCTCTGCTAAACAGGGTCTCCTGGCTCAATCTGGGCTAATTACACAGCGTTACAGTCTGTTTAGTAGAAGTGGCCGTTTCCTTAGAAGTGTCCCGTGGGAACGTCCTCTCTGCAAAGCTCTGATAATTGTTGTTACTCGTACTACGTTTATAGCACTCTTCTTTAATATCTAGAAAATGATTGACTTGACATTTGAATCTATGCGACTTGAGCCCGAAGTTTGTGTTGCAAGAAAAAGTCAGAGAGAAAATATAATAACTGTGCTAGACTAAACATGAAAAAAGATGTCGTTCATTGAGTCCAGTGATGGGTGATGCAGTTGTTATGGGTTTGAGTTTGAGATCACTGAAATCCATCTTGACCTACTGACATTAGAAGTTTGGACCAATGGTTGAGTAATACTGGCAGTTATGGGTGTGTTTTAGGTTTGACAATAAAGTGACTTGCTTGATTGGATAAAATGTCCTTGTTTTAGGCAGTTACTTGCAAAATCACCTTTGTTTTTAAAAGATTTCTGTAGAAGACCATCTTGCGAGTCAGGTTAACCTTTTTTTTTGGTTACACAAGTCTATTACATGGTACGTGGGACATTGCTTGAATGTAATGTAATAGGTTTTTCTACGATCAAAGAGCACAAATGGCTAGAATATCAAATGTTTATAATTTACCCATGTAGAGACAGGGTTGCCTCGTCTGCAACTACTCCTATTTCCAACCCATCGTTATGAAACTCTTTCATGTTAATGTATAAAAGCAAGTGTCTGTCTTTTGACCTTCAGATGTTAGGAGGTACTTGCCCTTGGTGTTTGTAGCTGGAGTGGTTCCCAAGCAGCGAGAAGCAATCATATGTCTGTTTGAAGTGGATGCGCAGGTGGATGGGGGCGTAAATGAGAAGGTTAATGAAAAGGCAGAGCTGCTGGCTGGAAGGATCTCCTCCATTTCTCACCACATCTGCCTCAAAAACAGCAGCACTTCCTGGAGTTTGTTACATTTCTATATTTTTTTTTCCCCTTTCTGAACCAAGCATCGTGAAGCCAAGAGACATTATGATGGATGGATCCCCGTTCATCCCTCGTGGGCTTCCAGCGATGAATGTGGCTGCTATCCAAGCCCTGCTCTACCCACTTCCAGCTTCTGTCTGTCTCCCTCTATCACACCGGAGAGATGAATAACCCCCCGCTCGATTAGCTCAACAAATACCTCACCTCAAATGACAAATCTGTCGTCCAAGTCACTTTTTTTTATTTTTCATTACCTCAGATCCTATTCGTCTGTGTCATCTCTGTTGAAAAAAATAACGACAACATCGAGACTGGACATGGTTATACCTCACTTGAGCGCTTTTATGTTTTGGTACAGGATTTTCATGCTAATTTGGTCAAAATAATATCCTGTCTTTGCCTGCCTTTGTCCCATTTATGTATAAAGGAGTAAGATAGTCAAAAAGGCGATCGAAGGTGAAGTTTGTATAGACTGTAAGGTAAACCTGAGCAGGGTCATCTTACATTCTTACATCGAGACCATTCTTAATTTGACATATGATCCACTTTAAAGCGGGATTAAATTTATTAACAGAGACAACTATGTGTAAAATCACCAAAAGGACCCAAAATGTTGCAAAAAACATTCCCAAATACTATAAAAATAGGAAACATGCCATCAAAAAGATTCAAGCAAAAATTCCTGCCAATAAACTCCCCCAAAGCAATGCTGTAGCTCTTGAAACAAAGCTTTCATAATATATTAAGTATAAGATTATAATTCTTCTTTGAGTTTTAACAGAATGTCTAGGTCTAAGGCAAAGCAGCATTAAGTGAAAGGTCTAATTTTCACTAAGCAAAAAGCACAAATCTGCACCTAATTGCACATGGCCAATTTACAAAATCACACACATACATATACTCCCACACAAACATAGGACACTTATACATGCATTGTTTTGGATGGAATACATCATGCTCCTATGGCCACAAACAGTACTTTTTTAAGTTACAAAGAAGTTGAAATATCCTGCAAAGAAAAGGCACTATAAAAGGAGCACTCTTCTTACTTATTATCTCCCTCCCTGTGTGTGTCATCCCACTAGACTCAAGTTCAATCCCGCTTCTTTTATGTATCAGGCGATGTATTTGCACAGCTCTTCCTCTTTTTAAAGTGCCAGTCAGCCGTAGCTTGCAGGTACAGGGAACGCTGGGATGTGTTATCTCTCCGAAACTTTTTCCTCTATCCAGTTTTATCTTTCCCGCCAGAGAGGAGTCCAGAAGGTGATAGGACTTTAAAGTAGTTCCGATTCATTGTGGCATATATCATCAAACCTGTGATGTCCCCAGTCTTTTTGTGATGAAGTCATGTTATTTTCGTGCGGATCACACCCACAAGTCATTTTTTAGTGTGGTTTATCAAGTCATACCCTGCTTTTAAGGCTTTGTGCTGTGCGAGGCCTGTCTTTGTGTGTCATTTTTGGAAGGTTTTTTTGATCTTATTGCGACCACCGTAATAAGTTGGCACTGCAGCTGTGATGGGGACAATAGCTCTTTCTTCATCGAAAAGAAATCATTTTGTCTCAATCCTTTGCTTTGTGGTTCATATTTGCCTGAAGATTCGCAACAACAGAACTGTACAGAAACAGCTAGAAGAGCCAATCAGACCATTTCTTGGATGTTTATGCAGTGTGTGCTGTGAGCAGGTTTACTTTAACAGATGTGTTTTCATAGATCATTGTATTCCCATTATGAAAAGCCTCTTGTTTTGAGGTAGGAGACTTTCCATCCCTGTGTGTCAATCCAATTCACAAACTATGTCCAGATGCCCTGTTTTTAGCCTATTCATTTCAGTTGGTACAGTAAGAGACTGCTAGGAATCCATAAAAAAAAAGATTCTTTTCACTGGAGGTGTGAATAATATGAAATCTAAAAAAAAAAAAAAAAAAAAGCCGGACAGCCAGACGTGGCATCAAGACCACAATCTGAAAAATATGGTTTCAAAAAGAAAGTCTGTGTAACTCTTTTGAATTGGTTGAACTATATTGATAAGCTCAGGATCCAAGCATCATCGTAAATGTATGTATTTATTGCAATGGGCTGCAGTTACAGTTTTACATAGATTCTACATGCTACTTGGTTGTATTACTTGTTAGCTCATAGCCATGTACTGTATGCACACTCAGATTCTACAGGGCCATCATTTATCTCAGAACAAATAAAAATTATTTGCCATTTCAAAGCTTATTTACTGCACAAAAATATGCGCATTTATGCTTTTAAATGTAGTGAGTAGGTGGGCCTTGTCAGTAGCCGTAATGATTAGACCTGTCTACATGGGAATACTGCGTCCCAGATAGGTCAGAGGTCAGCCAAGTAGCAGAGGTCACACAGGAGTGCTCCTGGCCTGCTGTGACTCCAGTCTTCCACATTAGATATTCATTGAAATTGCATACAAACATGTTTTTGATTTTGTTTCCTTGTGATATGCAATCTGTGTTGTGACAGAAGTCTTTACATCGAAGGCGTTTGTATGCATCAAACGCACATGCGCACCTCTTTTGTGCCCCGGAGCCCCCTGTAGAGAAAATGTCTGTGTGTGACTGACAGTTCAAGTCATTTCATTGAAGAGACAGCATGGGTTTGATTGGCCCGCCTGCTGCAGTGATGGCTTCTGGATGCTGAGAGCTGTAGGCATATGCGTGGCCCAGCGGGAGCCCTGACAACATGAGAAATGGTCCCGCGCTGCAGTCGGCACCAAAACCTCACCACTTAGCCTTTTGAATCCCCCGGGCGCTAAAGGCTAAACACGCAGGCTGCTAAGGGAAACTGCGGCACATCCTCTCAAAGAACAGCGTGTTTGTTTGTCTAAGCTCAGAAATTCCAGCTGGCTTTCAACTGAAGTGGATGATTCGTCCTCCACTTGATGCTCTTACCTTGACTTGATCGAAGCAAAGAAAAAGGCTTTTAAAAGTGCCACAGTGAAGAAAGTAACCGATCGAAACATAAGGAGAAAACGTATCTTTCCACCGGTTCTCTGAAGTTTTACTCAACAAACATTAGGTCCGGTTTTTCAAGTGTTTTTGTACAAGGTAGTAGTAATAAGCGATGTTCTGTCAGATGACTCTTGACTTCAACAGAGGATTATTTGTTTTTTGCTCTTCATCTGGAAACAGTTTAGTTTACTTTTTCATATTTCAATGCAATTTAGGGTAAAGGAAGGAACAGAAACTCATACTGCAGTTTAATATGGAATTGTCAAAAGAGATCAAATCAGTACAAATCTCAGATACTGTTGAGTGTGTGTACTGTTATCTGGACGAGCTCAAAAAGAATATTTCCAAACACTAAAGGAAGTTTCCACTTAGATGATGTGCTGTAAAGACGTTATTAAGAAGAAGCAGTCATTTTGAGTGTTTTTCATCCTGTTTTTTCCAGCAGAGGGATATATTCTCAGATGGGGGAAGGAATATATATCCATCAAAGACTTAATAACCAAAATACCAAAATGAATGGCAAAATATATTGATTTTAGAGTCGATTCTGTGAGGCCGATCCCCAAGCGTCAATATGAAGTACTCCATGATTCGTTGCGTATAATGTAGCGCGTTTTCTGTGGAAATGCTGCTAAGTGTTAACAAAGGACACAGTCATTCAGATAACGGACGCCTCCACTCGTGGTTAGCCATTGTTCATCTAACCTTCACCAAATGAATAGTACACATGGCCTAGGTCTGTTCCATTCAATAATAATACATTTGTATAGTGGTATATATAAAATACAGAGTTTAATCACTCTTAATGTCACAAATCTGTAAAGAACAAAATATATCAAAAGTACTGACAGGGTTTTAAGAGTCAGAAATGCTGTTAAATGCTGTTTAAAGTTTGTTTACATGCTGTAGAGTGTGTAAACAGCTGTTTTAAAATGACAAGGTTTGATCTCATGAATATGAATGCTACAAGATCTTAGCACTTTTTAGGGGGATGGACTTTTATGAAATGAAAAATAGCAACGATTGCAATTAGATTTGGTGAATTTACAGTATAGATTTTCTCTGAGTGCACACAGGTTGAGCACCACAACACAAATAAGCATAAATCAATTCACGAAATGCAATCATAAAAACATATGGTTTGCATTTTCGGTCCACACAGGCGAGGATGCAATTACCAATACATCTAGTAAGCATTTTCAGAGAATAGCAACACGCACAAGGACACCAACACTTTAAAATAAATCAAATAAAACCCCCAACACAAATATGCAAATTCCACTGAGACTTTCAAACACCCACATGCACTTAAATGGAATCAGACATATAAATGTTGAGTGTAATCCTGTGATATGAATATGCATTAAGTTGCAAAACTGAGGCAGTGGGCGATTGGATAAACATAATTGTATATAAAACATTAATATATATATATGTGTGTGTAGCATTTACAGTGAATACATCTTGGTTAATCTAAGGCTGTTGTTTAACTCAGATGTACTTCTCTGATATACTTCACAGCAAAATGTCTTGTTTTCTGCTGTTCATGTGTATTGGTTTGCATCTGTCACAAGAAATTGGCACACACACTTCTTTCCATCAGTGAGATGTTTGGGAGCGAGCCTGACTGGGAATGATCAGCTCTAATGATTTTATGAGAGTCTACATGATTAATGTTGGCACAGCAAACACACAAACCTCCATTTCTCCATCTCCCCTTCTTCTTCGCCTCCAGCCCCCTCCTGCACTGCCCCTGCCTCCCCCCAGCTGCAGTGGGACTATCCAGTCTCGGTGTGTGCAGATTTCAGAGCTGCTAGCTGCTGTTCGCCACATTAACGTGTGACAATGGGTCTCTTTGAAGTGGGTTATTGTAGCGCGGCTCACAGCCCAGCGCACTGCCAGCTCACTGTGAGACGGGGCCAGCGCAGAGCTCAGGCAGAGACAGAAGCTAACGACATGCTCATACACGCCCGCGCAGACAAAATACCAGGGTCAACACAATGGCTTTTACACCCACATTCTCTAAATAAGCTTTATATAAGCACTTCCACGGCAGACAAAAGCCACACTCCTCCAACAAGTCTATGCATTTGCCTCGGCGCACAATACAACGCCAAATAGGAACAGCATCTTCGCATCACTTCATCAACAATCCAGCTATCTATCATTCCTCGCTCCTCTTTCTCCCCACTGTTCGCTCTGCAGGCCCAGTCCAATCTGAAAGCTTAGTTAAGCTCCGCTCTCTCGGCTTATCTCCAAAAGCTGCCTCTTTCATTTGAGTAAATGCCTTCATTCCTAGCTTCTCCATGAGGGAGCTGATAAGGGATGTCTTTTATCCACAGAAGATGGGCTTTTTTCCTTGCGGCCCTCTGTTGGTGCTATGTGTATTTATATTTCTACACTACATATGCAAAATATATAGGAGATTATACTTGGGTGTGCTTTGTGCTAATAATATGTCGAGGACAGAGGATGATTATATGATGGGAACGGGCATGTTTATAATTCTCGTCCCATGCTGGTTATCATTCAAATGCGACATTTCTGTGATTGCTCATAATCACAGGACGCCGCTCCAACCTTCCAGGTGCCTGTCTGATAGGCAGTGATTAAGTAGTACAGGCTAATCATCGGAGTGCATATGTGTGTATTTGTATGTGCAGTGGAGAAAACGTCTGAATTGATTGGAGGCTGCAGAGTGGATTTGTTGCCAGGCATGGAGAGATTAGTTTTGTCTGAGCCCTCGCCAAATGCTACTTCTTATTCTATCCCTCCTTTTACAAAACAAATATATTGATTGGCTTTTGATTCCACAAAAGTCTAAGTGGTATTCAACATGTTTTGTTAACAATAAAATGGCTGTAAGTCATCAGGCTTGCTCTGTTATAGTCATGATTATTATACTTTCCATTCTTATTACATGTTTTTTCAGCTCACAGCACATGCACAGCAACTCTGAGTCATTCTCAAGGTGCAATAGACTAACATTACACCATTTTACCCATACTAACTCTGATGGGTCCATGTGGCATTGTATGACTCCTGATTGGCACAGAGTTGGGAAAGGGGATAGGAGACTGCATGTTGCTTCATGCCATTCTACATTATATATATATCTTATATATTCTATACAGAATCATCTGTGAAAAAGACTTTAAAACGTGATCTAGACTATCTTGATTATCAAGGATTTTAATAGTTGAGAATATTTAGTCTCTAACGGGAGCCTTGGCCAGTCACATGCTTGCTCCCAGAAAAAGGAGTGCTCCCATTGTCAATAAGGAAGTAAAAGCTACTGAAAAAACTGAGAAAGTGTATATTCAGCGCTAGATACATCTTTTACAGAGCTAAACAGCACAAAAAAGAAAAATATCAACAGAGAAAATGGAGGCGACAGACAACAGGGATAAAAGTAAGAATAATTCAATCTTCAATCACTTTAGTTTGATGCTAAAGTCAAAGCTAAAAGTTTATGATAAGCTCTAAACTTCAGTTTGGTGTAATGTATTTGTATTTTGTGGAGGAAAATTTGGTCTGATTTAAGAATAAGCAGGAGAGGTCCCTCTGCTGCTGTTGGGGGCAAGTGGAGTCTGAGACAGTGATGGATAAAAGAAAATCCGGTAGTGCCACTTTAAATATGTATGTCTCTGTAATGACAAATTGATTCATAAATAAACATTGATTTTAATTGTATCATTGGTTTCAAAGATTGGCTTGGTGTTGAGAACATTTCCTGAGCATATGGTTTATCTTTTCATATCTTAAGATACATTTGCATCTTCCTACAGCGTTGAATATTTGCTCCCTTATAGACTCTGCATTTCTTCTTAGATCTACATTTACCCCCTCTTCCACTCTATTTCCCCTTTAGCGCAAACGATACACGGTCGTCACCTCTCGGGGGACATATGAATAAAAATTGTACAGCTATTGCATTCATTGTAAGAGGAATAGTCTTCATTGGTCCCTGCGGAGCCCCAACCTCATTGACTCCGGGTTTGTTTGCTCGAGGCCAACTATTGTGTAGAGGCTGATCCACAGGCGCACAGTCAAGAAAATGATGCATTAGCAGCTCTGCATCTATTACCACAGCTCGCTTTGGTGAGAGCCAGACACCACTTTGCAGGGATTTATCAAGCTGCTTACTAAAGAGTGGTGATTGAATTCATTTGCTTACTAATGAGCGGGGATTGTGAATTGTACACTTCCCCCATCCTCACACGCACCTGTTAAAACCGTTTGCTCATTACGCCATTAACATCTACTGTTTATTCTCGATTACAATCAAAGCCCTGGCTGTCATCTCATCAGCCACCTTTGTCCTGTTTTGCATCAGTTTCATAAGCTACAACTTCATATTTAATTCATTTTTAGGCATTTTGTCTCATTTGAATCATGGGAAAGCAGGGCAGGCTGAGATGTAAGATAATCCAGAATGGGACTTGTGATATATTTGTGTAGTTTTTTACTGCGCTGGTACGGGGCACGGTCAGGTCTGTACGGATCACTTTGAGAAGGATTTCTATTGTCAAATTAGTTTTGAATTGCACTAATAATCATACTGTTGTGTACTGCTTTGGTAACCTCAAACAACGGGGAAATGTGGAGCTAAACAGTCTGCAGTCTGTTGAGGGGACAATAAATATCCCTAGCACAAGTGTGAACTAAAAGGAAAAACATAAAACAATAATGTTTACTCAAATGGAGCTGTTCTTGTTCTTCTGATAGTCATATTTCAAGTAGAAACAATGCAGGAGCGTGTCTATGTTCCTTGAGCCTACCCCTACCCTAACTCAGCTCTATGTTCCCCCTGAAAAACTCTTAGAAATGTTGGAACATAGGGATGTCTTCAGTTTTAGATTTTAGATTAGGCGTCTTATGACATTGCATTGAACAAAAGCAGTACTTGAGACTTTAAGTGACATTTACTGAGTCCCTCAAATGAAGGAAATGGTTTAACTCTTAAAGGCTTTCTGAACTTTAAAGCATTTAAAGTTAAGGAAAGCTGACAATAAACAAGAAACTATCTTCTTTTACTACTGTTTTTTGCAGCAGCACACACTATAACTTCAGCCTCTCGCACAGATATGAAATAAAGGCCCTTTTGTGATGTCTTTGTTTACACAGCAAAGGAAACATAAGCCTCTTTAAGAGTTTTTTGGACCAAGGCGCGTGGTACCGACTCATCCAATACTGTACAACTTATTGGACATGGGTTACAACTTTTATCAGATTAAATATATTAGAGAAATGTTTGATACAATGCTTTAACTCCCTGGCATTTTGTCTTCAGTAATAATGAGACAAATGGGGAAATTGAGTTATCCCGGGTTAATTTCTTTCTACAACAAAACCGTTTTTGATTTATTTTGGAAAAAGAAGAACCTTTTGCAAACCACTCACGTGTAATCAAGTCTAATCAAAACAGCATCTGTCCCAGCGCCAGCTTTGTCTCTGTCAATCAACACCATTGATTTTATTAGAGGTAATTGTTCCATGTTTGATTTTCATGGCAACTTGATTAGGTTCATTCTCTGGAGTGCTGTTGTGCGGATTACAGTCTCCCGCTGTTGTTAAGACCAGATTCAGTTAAATCCTCTTTGTCTCTGAAGCAGACAGACTCAAGTGGGTTAACAGAGGCCCCACATGGTTAGATCCTACATCTGATGGGTTTAAGTGTCTCAGCCAAAGGTCGTAACGAGGCGTTAAGTGGAGCAGTACAGTATGAGGCTGCTCCGTACTGTGGATGGACAGCTCAGCAAGGATTTGATGTCTCCAAAAAATACAGCCACATAAAATAATAATGCGCCGCTTGCCCTTGAATTATGCTACAGATGGCTTTTGAAAATATATTCACATGGTCTCTTTTGCATAAAACACTGAGATGAAACTGAAGTGTTTATTTAGTGAATCAGGTATGTTTCATGGTTTGCACATTTTTCAAAACAAGCCTGACTGTTCGGTTTCTGCCTAAACTTTAAATATTGCGAGGTGCCAAACAAATACAAATGTATTTAAAACAGAAAGTTCAATATGGATTTATTTTGAATGTCATGCTGCGTATTTTTGTTTGCAGAAATATCACAAGCAATCAAACATTTTTTGATTGTCATTTATTGACACATGTGAAATGTTTGTTGAGCCATGTTCAAATATATGTATACGTTTTATTTAGACACAATACACTTACCATATTTTCTAAGAAAGCTGACGTCTTTTAAACAATCTACTCCTGCAAATGTTTTATCATACAGTAATGGCTAATTCAGTTTTTCAGTCTAATTCATTCTGCTGGGGGCAGTCTAGGGAAAAGAGGTCATCTTGAAAACTAATGCAAAGGGCTGGTTCAACTATGGATATTAGTTTGGAGAATCTGGTTGACACAGTGAAGCAACAGACACATAAAACAGGGCAGATGCTATACTGAACAACATGGACCATCCCTTGCATTGGGCGTCTGAACAACAGAGAGCAGCCAGTGGATGTCTGAGATCAGTGAGATGCAGGACAATTAGTTTATGGAAGATGAAGCCTGAATCACTTCATTTAAAGAGACCTAACAACTGAGTTTCCCCTTGAGGTGATTTGAATTGAGATTAAATTTGAATGGCAGCTTGGACAAAAAGCCAAGATCTACACAAATCCCTTTTTCCTTTCATTTAATCTCGACGAGGATTATCCACAGATGTGAAGGTTTTGTTACGTACTGTGGCTGTAGTTAACTGCCATCTTGATAAGAATGATTCATTTCTCAGACCTGATGCAGTTTCCGTCAATAACAGTCTATGATGTAGCATTTGAACAATTGATTTTATTGGGCCTCTTCCGAGCATTTCCATTTTGGGCATGTTCTCTGAAGATAGGGCAGCGGGAGATTTGTTCGCAGCCAAAGCCGTGATACTCATGCTGCTTTGAGTAGTGGCACCATCACAGTCACGCTGCTCCAAAGGCAGCCGTCCAATGCTCACCAGACAGGGACAAAAGTCTGTTAAAGCACGAACAAAACTTAATCTACTGCGAGCTCCTCCACTGTATGGTCGATCCCGAATGACCCCACAGCTAATTCGGTGTCTTTTCATCGCTCTGTCTCCGCCGACTATAAGTAGTAACGCTTTGACGCTTGAGGACACTTGAGCAGCGTTGAGTCAAGATGAATCTGTCGTCGAGATGTGCCAAGGTCTCTGCGGACGCACAGCTGAGGAGGAATAAAGAGAGGGTGGCTTATAGAGACGGGCCATTTGTAGCTGCTGTCTCCGAGATGTGCTTCCATTCCCGCTTTGCAACCAGGAGGGACAGCTCACTATATCACTCAGCCGTTTGTTATTTTGTCTGAAGCCGGAGTTGGCCGGAGGGGAGAAATGTCTGTCTCTCTTTCTCCGTCGCCTGAAGGTGAAAACCATGCATCATTTGGTGGAGAGCGGGCGCGACTGTTTGCTTTGGCGTGCATTCTTCAGAGGCGTGTGTTCATGCAGATGTCCACAGCGCGCGGGGCTTTTTCTATCAGGTGTCAGAGACAATTCTTCAGACTGAATTCCACTGAATCACTTTGGTTCACAAACAAATTGAGGACGAGAGCAGTGGTGCCACAAATGTGTTTTATTCGCATTTCTGGCTTCCTACCTCCCTCCGTAGAGTGCAGACGTGTACATGTCTGAAATGTAATTGAAAGAATTCAGTATGTGCACACTTTGGACAGAGTTACCACATCTCACGGTAAAATAGGGTCAGGGTTTAAACAAAAATGGAGTCTGTAACGTTTTTAAGTGTCTCCATTTTTGCCTTTTTATTTGACTGAGTGGTATGGACGTGATGGCTTAATAAGTAATGCATTTTCAAATTAGCGTGGCCTTTATTTGCTGCTCTGTGGTGACTGGAACTAATTAGCATTTATCCCTAAAGTTCAATTCAGATTAGCTTAATATTAAAAGGAAACACAAATGTTTTTTCTTGTTGCTATTGACCCGATGCTCACGTTAAACTTTTGCTGCATGTTATTGTCGTGCTCTTTATGGCCCACTTTTGTTTATTGCGGGTACGAGCAGTGGGTGATGAGTTTGCTATTCCCGGTGCTCCCCGGTGAATCGTAGTGATCCGTGTTTCTGGCGTTTCTGTGGAGGTTATTAAAAGCCAGGGGAAAGGTTACAGTAAATGCCACTCTGCTGAAGCGCTGCTCGAGCTCGGCAGGCCCGCGATGCATTCACTTTCTCGCCAACATTTTATATTATACCCATCGAGGAAACAGCTATATTCAGCACCGTATATTTTTAGTGACATGCTCTGAGTTGGTTCCTTCTTTCAATCCATTGTCGCGCTGTACACCAAATTTGATACTGAATCTCAAAACCACGATAACTTTTCCGTATAGAAATCCTACAGGCCAGAGTGTAAGACAAGACAATGCAATATTACAAAAGGTGTGTGTGACTTTCAGCACTTTTAGTTTCTTCCTCACTTTACGTATGTAGGTGTATGTACTTTTATACTTCAAGGTATCATACATCAAGTAGTTAAACCATAAATGGAAGAAGCCTTGGGTAGACAGACATTAGCCTTTACAAAAAGCATATTATCACACTTTCTTTCGATGTGACTCAGATTTTGTTAGCTGCAGAGGAATAAAACTTTACAGCAGTGGTGTCAAACTCAAAGTGGAGAGGGGCCACAAAGTTAATAAGAATCCGCTCAAGGGCTGGAGATGGTGACATTTGGAAGCTTCATTTGAGTCTTTCCAAAGCTTTTATTAAATTTCATTTTCATTTGAGTCTTACAAAAGTTATCACATAAACAATAATTTCCTCCTTTCATGGTTTTTCACGGTTTCAAGTCGGATTTAAACAGGTTTTTGAATTTGAACAGATTTTGTTTATCTTTGTAGCAAAAATCAAATACATCTAAAACATGTTCAAATTCAATGAATAAAACCTAGTGCCAAAAATATCACCTTCTAAATGTATTAAAGGGCCAGATAAAACATTGCATAGGGCCACATTTGACATATGTGCTAAACAGCATTGGATTGCATTTGTCTCTGCTCATTTTTATGGGAATTATGATGTCATTATTGACACTCAGACTTCTTTACACATAAGTTGTACCTTACGCACTTACTTCCTCCTTTTCTTCTTAATTACTCACTGACATTGACCATGTATCGACCTTCAAAACAATGGTCAGTGTTACATTCGCGTGTCATTAACTCCTCCAGTCACCTGACAAACTGTTTCCTGTGATTGGGTTCCCACTTCCCTGTCTTTCTCTCTCTCCTCCAGGCTTCCTCACCCTCCTCTTCCTCCCTGTTTCCTTGTCAGCGCTCCCGGCAGACGCCCGGGCGCTCATCACAGGGGTCACGCACCTGTCGCCTGCTGTAAACAGGAAATGAATAATTCAGGAGTCGGCGCTGGTTCAGTGCAACAGCTGATGGTGTCTCTGTGACGAGGGAAAGACTCGTCTCCGGGATTCGTGTTGTAATCCTCAGTTAGATTCGCACTAATGAGAAACGCTCTCCGGAGAGAACCACAAACTGCATGTCCTTGACCTCCAGGGCCTACAAAGTTAGTTTCCATTGGGGGACTTACTGGATGGTACTTTGCATGTTTTGGTTTGTGATAGGATCGAGCAAACATTCAGCAAGTTTACAGACCAACTCTGTAATTTATGTAACTTTTATTTCTTGATTTATTTGTGTGTAAGGAGCATCCTGGGTTAGATTCCTCCACACAAACCTCTCTATCTCATAATGATTTCTTAACCACCTGCTGTTTCTCCATTTAAAGCCAACACATGTTAAAAAGCTGCCTATAAATCACAACACAGAATATAAAAAATGATATGAATGAACATGGACTTTTGAAAGAATATACACTCAAAAGTCCATGTTTATTTGTCATACTAAACTTAGCTTGTGTAAAAATTATTGTAATAGTAACATGAGTGAATATTTAGTTTAAAATAACTTTAGGGTTAAGGCAAGATAGAAAGGCTTTGTGCAAAACAAACAAAAAAAAAACTCTGCAAAAAGGTTTCAATAATTGCTATCCAGCTGAAATCCTCAACCTCCTGCACTTACTTTAACAAAAAAGCTTTTGTTTTTAGACACCACCAATTTCTTTTGCGAAAGTGAGTGAGGACAGCAGGAGTTGAACTACTGGCATTCAAAGAAATGAACATAACAAAAGGTCTCAGAGAAACTATTATCAAAGGACCACTTTGAAGTAACATTTATAAAAAGGTTAAAATGGGAAAACAAAGATTGTGTGAATCTGAACACAACCACTCTATGACTCACTTCCCCATCTACTGGTCCAATCTGAAGCCACACTGAGACCAAAGAGTTAATCTGAGTCTTTCTAATACAAATACAAAGCAACATTTTTAAATGTCACAGACAGAAAAAGAGAAAGATGCATGTTTCCATTAATTCGAGAAACAAATGAAGAGTGTGACATCAGAGCCTCCAGGTTTAACTTGTACTTTGCAAAACAAAACATAGCTTTAAATGAATTTTGTTTGGGTAAATTATAGGATACTCGCTGCTTTTAATGTCGGCAGCAAGGGTCAAAAGAGTTATTTTATTGCTGTCTGATACAACAGCGGATTTCCCTCCTGCTTTCTGTCAGATATTGCTCTTATACCCATGTCTCATATTCTGCAGATAAACTATTTGTCGCATTATTATGACAAAATGATAATGAAAACGGTTTCTGAAACAGGAACATCAGTCTAATGTTTGCTTTGTCAGAGTATTCCAAAAACTATTTCTAATTTTGATATTTGTAACTGTGAATTAAAGGAGTTTATTGACATACAGGATGATAAAGGGCTCCATCAGCATCAGTATATGTAGAGATTATCCATTGTACAAACACTTGCGCATCACACTTTGGAATGAAACCCACCTTAAGCTCTCCTCTGCTACTTTGTTTTCCAAAGACTAAGCTCGCGCTGTGGAAGACGCTGACCTATAACAGACAAAGGCAGTTCTGTTCGAGTGAAGAAGCAGGTTGAGAGGCAGCAAGATGCCAGTTGTGGCTTGCGGGAAACTGAAGTGATTGCTTTTCACTGCTTATCGCCGCAGCAGCAGGTGTCTAAGACGCTGTAGTGCTGCTGAGGGGATTCACATTCATAGCACTTTGGCCAGCGGCTCCCGAGTCGCCACCGCACACATTCAGCCCTGCTTCTTCTGCTGCACTTTCTCATCAAGTGAAATCCTGCTGGCCAGTGCTAACTTAGGAATCCTGTTATGACCTTGCACCAGTAACAACCTGCAGCGGCTATGATAAGACGCCTTATCTGCGAGGCCACACGTCTCATCTCAGCCGACCGAGCAGGGGGCCCTACAGCCAGAGTGGAAGGTGTATAAACCCCTGTGGGTGGCTGCGGTGATTGTTTCAAAACTGGTGCATCATATCACCGTAGGATTCAAAGCAGGCGGCTACTAGAGACACAACGTGGTAAATCCTTGGCTGTTGTTAAGTTTTCCCTTTGCTGTGGTCTGCCGCCAGTAAGACAATGCTTCATCTGAACATTCATTCCTCTGTGTGGCTCTCGGATCTTTGTAATTACACTGGAAGACGGGAGGAGACGTCTGCATGCCAGGACTGTGAGGAGAGGAGGAAGGGACAACAAAGGCTCCAGCAGCGTCTCTCAGAGCCTCTCCAATTTGTAGCGTGCAGCTGTTTCTGTTCAGTGACGTGTTGTGTTCAATGGCAGTCCGAGTTCAGTCAAAACATCCTGATTGTTGAGCCATCGCTTGATTGGAGGGCATTGTTTTGCACACATTTCCATAAACGTCTTACATTTGCATTTTGAAGGATTGTATTTGGAAAATGGTGATATAAACCCATATTTGTGGCATTTCCGTTCACATTCACCCTTTATGGAAACTAGTAACTATACATTTTGGTGAAACATAGCCTGAGTCTGACTTTTCCCCACAGCAGGACCTTGGATGCTGTAGGGGTTGATTTGTTGAAGTAGTTTACAGTTTGTGCTTTGCCTCAGCACTTTTGGCTTCTGGGCTACATCTATATTCATTGCACACTATCTGCACAGGATATATATGTATTTAGCCCAGCCCTTGGGAAACCGTGTCAATATTAACAAACACAGTGAGGTCGGTGGTTATTTCCCTTCATTCGGAACCATTTTTCACCTTTGTTTCTTTGCATATGTTGAGCAGCACCGGAAATCTCCCGGATTCACGAGGCATGGCACCGCGACCCGCTAAATGAGGTCCCACAGATGTGCTTCTGTAGATTAATCTCTTCGCTCATGAGCAATTATTCTGGCAGTGACGCTGAGGCATGAGGCTGATTTGAAACAATTACAGTCCAGGTTGGGTAAAAATTAGCTCGTTCATTTCCCTAGGCCACTGTCGATTGAGAGCGAGGCCATTTTAAAAAGGCAGCCTGCGGGTAATTGGATTTTAACGCCGGAGTCTTCTAAGCCAACCTTTCACATAAGCATAGACACTTTAGGGTTGAAATATTTCCTACAAGCAGATTTTCAGAAGTGGGTTAATCTGTACCCAAGAAGAAGAATACTATACTCAACAATATTAATTAGGAGTAGTGAAAGTGTCAAGGCTTTTCCACAAATGGCACTAACTTGATGATGATTCGATCCTCACTGCTTTGAAATATTTTGTGATTTTTAGCATAACATTTCACTTATATAATAAAAGGATAGTAGAAATGAAAGTTAGATTCACCTTCAACTTCACAGTGTCTCTGTTTTTCTCCGTGTTCATGAATCTGCCGCTTTTCTTCGTCTGAGAGATGGATTTCTGTTCTTATCTGTGCAATAAAAAGATTTTAGCGTTCTCGTAAAGTCAGCTTTTTCATAAAATCCTCTCATAAATGGATCTTTGATTTGAATAAATGTCTAATTCTGATTTGAGCACCATTCTGCAATTTAATGTAGCACCATGTAACTCCACGCGCCAAAATATATTTTCTCATAATCATTTTAACATGGAGATCAGTAGAATCATGCCTCTCACTGACACAGTACCCTCAGCTGGACAGAAACCTGTAATATAACTTTCCTGTCCTGGGACGAGGACTTATCGCAAGAGAGTGGCGCGCTTTACGGCTGAAATAAAAAGGCTAATAAATGCTGCTAAATAAAAATGGCACGTGGCACAGAGAGGGATCTGCGCCCGCTACTGGCTAAACATTACGCAGGGTTGCTTTCACTATTTTTCTTCAGAAACAGAGACTAACATGTGTCGAGAAATAATGCTGCATGTGTTGAAGTTGTGCAAAGACCACATGAAGCTGTGCAGTCTATGAAAATCCTGTTTCAGTTAAAGACTTCGAATACAGGATGCCTCGTGGCTCTCCCGGTAGAGCACATACCACATACTCCAGCAACCCAGGTTCAATTCCAGCTCAGGTCATGTGCTCAATCACATTTCCTTCTCTTTCACATTGTTTCCTATCGGTCTATACTGTCACCATTAAGAAAAAAAAGACTACCCAGACTAGCGATCAAACTCTGGACTTCTTGCTTCCCATCCCTGCACATTTTTAGTTTCATTTTGTATTATGTATGAGCACCCCAATTAAAATCAAATTGAATTATGTTCTGACTGATACTGTATTGCTTTTCCAGCATGTGAAAGAGTCTAAGTTAATTTGAGCATTAGCACCAAACTATCCCTGCAGCTGGAGGACTAGAAAAACATAATTTCTGCACTTTAATTTCTATGTCTCCTTCTCAAATCTAAAAAAAAAAACCAGCCTTCCACTTCTGTCCTCACTGTGCGGATGTGTTAAAATGTGAAAAAACACTCGGCCCTATAGCTATGGAACTTAAAAAGAGCAGAAGAAAATGCTCTGCCTTTTTATAGCCAGCACACATTTCCATTAAGAGTTTTAATTGGCCGTGGCACATGCCTGAAAGCAGAATTCAAATGAGCTACGTCGAAACGAAAGAACCTGAAAAGCACGGACACATTTTGTACAAAACAAATTCAGGTGGAATGTGGGTAGATGATCAGCGTACCATTTGATAGCGAGGAGAAGAAAAAAAACCTGCTCGGGAAAGCAATTTACGAGCTCACTGCAAATACAAGTTGCTTAGCAGGAACTGTTTTGCATAACAATGAATGTAATAATACACAAGTAATGTACAGTACACTTTTCTCCTCCGGCAATTTACTGGTGCGCATTTATCGAGAAAATGAGATACTTTTTCGAACACAAATATCAGAAAATTCTTTGAGGCGTTCATTTCTGAGTGTTCTTCTTCTGTTTGGTTGGTTTTACACCATGCACAGAACTAAGAGACTAGTTCATTTTCTTCTTGTATTTGTCACAGTGTCATAAGCACCTTTATGCGCACTGCTCAGTGTTTTCATCTCTCATATGATCAGCTGCGCAGTTATATTTAGAAACCCGCCATTGTGGCCTGGGTTTATTTCTTTCCCAGATCCGTCACATTTTTTTTGTTGTCACGATTCCCAAACCTTATCTAATTCGCAGTCACACTCGTCGGGTCTAATCAATTTATAATGATTTGTCACTTTCGGCGTGTCAGCTGTGATGCCTGGTCGGCCCCACTTGATATTTATTCATGTAAAGAACCATGTCTCACTTAATGCCACTTCCACAAATGACTCAATTTGCAGAGGAAATGAAGCCCGTCGCAGTTCCTGTCAATCTGCCAGAGTTTCTACACATCACAACAGCGCTAGAGCACATGTGTGAAACTCCTCCTCATGACGTGATCCAATCAGCTTTTTATCAAAGGGAAACATACATACATTGTTTCCATCAAGGTTCGGTTCAATACAACGTTATTTGAAACAACAAACTCTGAATTTCTCCTGTAAAGTATAGATCATCGTTTCAGGTCATTTCTCGGCAAATCAATAGAGCTGCATGAGTTTTGTACATTTTATGCAACTCACACTTGTTACTGGATGTGTTCGATGAAATTTTGATTTGAAGTGTTCACTATCTTGGAGTTTGTTCGGCATAAAATCAAGTTCTTTCTTCTTGGCATGTCCACCAATCAATAGGCTGCAGTGTTTTTGTTCCAACTTTCTGGTAACTATTCGACTGTGTTAGTTCCCCGACGGAGATGTGCCAATAGTGGAATGGACGACATGCTTATTTTGGTACAGATACTGACGTTTAAACCGTGTGACTTTATACTGAGGAGAGACTTTTAGTTTGGACAAAAAAAGTGATGCATTCAGTTTGGTTTGATAGCAAAAAAAACACAGGAGCATTTTGTCAGTGTTATGTGTTTTTTCAGGCAGACAGTACAACAGAGAGTCTTTCTTAAGAGACACACAGAAGGTGCTGTCAGTGGAGTGTGTCTCGATAATGGCTTTATCAGATTTGACATAACGATAATTATGTGACAGTTTTTTCCGTAAACTTGTCTAAACACAAACAAAGCATTTTACCTTTTGCTCATCGCTCCACGGTTTGTTCCTGCTCTGTTTTGTTTCATTCCAACAGACGTCACTCTTTCTGCTCTTTGAATCTGGCCAGTTTATCCTGTTTTGGTCCTTTTAGACGTCTGTGGTCCATGTGCTGTTCAGATTTTAATCAAACTGTTCTGAAGTTAAGTGAAAGTGTACAGACTCATATCTTTTCTGTGTCCTGGCGTGTTTGGCAGCTGTTTGTGAGTTTGTTTGAACCTTCAAGTGTAAACACACCCTGTGATACATTCAGGTAAATTGTACCTTTTGCTACTTTGTGGAAACAGGTGTATTGGCTTTTGAACAGCTGTTATCTTTTTCAAGCAACAAGAAAGCCATTGGGAAAAGTGTGAGAGACTTCATTAACTTCCCTGAGGGACCAATTCTTTTCTAATTTGTCTCTTTTTATGCTCCAGTTTTGTACACATGCACCCATAACTATATTCTCCTTTTCCTTCTTCCTTTAAAGCAGCCTTTTTACTGTTGCTCTTTTCAGTCTTGTACTGGACTTCTCAGTGGGAAAGCGCTGCAATTTGTTTCCGGATGGCTCTAGGCCTATAGCGTCTCTGCTTGACAGATGGGTCTTGCCTCTGCTCAGGTTGGGTTCAGTAGCGACGCGCTGCTCGCTGTTTGCCTGACAGAACTCATTATAGATACTCCCCAGGAGGAGAAGCATCTCCATGTGGTGCTGTTACTGTCGGACTGCCACGTTCAAGCGCTCAGCCAATCGCTGTGCAGCAGTCCGACATATACACTGTCCAAACAGACTAAAGTGCAGAGTTATTAACTGGTCTAATCAATCACATATGCCAAGGGACTGCAAACAGGAATTATTCTTATATATTCACTCATCTCTGCTGACATGAGAGAGAAAACGAGGCTGAAGTCGTTTCAGGGTCACTCTCTGATGTTGTGGCTCGTATAACTGTATTCAGCCTAACCTTGTGCAATAACAAAGCAATTATCTGATGAAGGTTAATGAGAACAGAGAAAGTATAAGCCACACAGATCTTAAGGTCTACACTTTTACAAAGGTTCATATCAGGCTTTGTCCGCTGTAACTGTTTGAAATGCACATCTTTTCCTTTGTTTTCATGTTGAGTCCAGACTGCCTATGCTCCAGGGTTTTGATAACACTGCAGACTGCATTTAAATAGCAAACCCCAGATTTTTTTATGAAGTTTACATCGATTCAACTTGACTTGAAGTCTCAAGGCAAGGTTGTTGCCTGTATCAAATTACACAATGACCATTAATGACCGATTCATTCTAAAAAAAAACAAAAAACAATCTTGACAAAGATTTGACTCTTTAATATATATTCCAAATAATTTACTCAAAGACTCAATGTTAGGTTGCATGGGGGTCGTTCATTCTGTAACTCTGTTTAAAATGAAATATCAGCGTGTGCATGCACAGGCCTCACAGTCATATGCAGTAGTTACATTTCTTATGTATTTGAGGCTGTGGTCAAAGTGGAGTAGACCATTAGCTGAACTGCCAACAATAGCATACCCTCAGTGCACACACTCCACAAAGGTTCAGTGATTTTTGACAGTTTCATGTTTGTTTTGGTAGCGCTGTCTCTTGTGCATCTGGCTTATATTAGTTTTTACTTTTTTTTTTACAATACAATTTAGCTGCCTGAGGTGTAAATATTCTCACAGTCTCCTGCGCAGTTATTACTTGTAATACTTCTCTTCATTTGCATCTCTTTAATTAAAAAAGTTCTTAATAAACTCCAGAGCTTGACCCAGCAGGAGTTACGGCATTAGCTTAGGAGGATTTGATATTGAGAGCTTAACACAAAGCAGACTGTGATTCTTATACATATATATAAAAAAGCAGCGTGTGAATGACGTTATGAAGTCATCTCTCTTCCTGACAGCGCTCTATTTTCGGTGTCGGGTCAAACTGTGCTTAGCCTTGCATATAATCAGGCCACGTAGAGCAGAAAGACAGCTCCTGCAATCCAGGAAAAGCAGAAGAAAAGGAGGGCAGATCTGCATATGATAGTTTTTAAATAGAAGATTAGCTTCAAATAGAGCGGCAGGGAGAAACGTAACAGATTAAATATAATCCTCGTCAGAAAAGGAGTCTTCACAGCCTCAGTGGAGTTAAAGCTGGAAATATCTGAGGCTGGAGCTCTTTATTGAGGCGAGGTATTTGGCTCTCCGCTCACGAGAGGCAAAACAACTGTGTGCTCAGCAAACACTCACCTGTTCATGCATCAAACGGACGAGAGTCTTCACGTATTCCTTGCACACACTTGAGGCATAAACTGCGGTCTGCACATACACAGTTATCGGCTTACACACTCCACTTCCCAATATACAGTCACAGCACAGCACAGCACACTGAGTGACCCAGAAAAAAGAGGAAAATGTATTCAATAAACACCTAGGTGGAAATGTTAGGAAGAGGAATAGTTTTGGTTTGGTGCCCTACTGATTCCTCAGTGACGAATAGTATTGCATTTTTACAATAAGTGTTCATTTGACGATGTAAATGTACACTTTTAGTTGACCATTCTTATTCTTTTATTTATTGCATTTCTGACTGTTTGCTTACGTGTGACCCAGATCTGTATTGTTAGTCGCCGTGTGGAGTCAGATTTTTAAAATAAAAACCAGGACACTTCCATTTATTTTGGTGCTGAATTGGATAAAGTTGTGTGAATGTGCATCAAACAGCGTCACAACTCTTAATCCCTGGTGTATAATTAGAAGGTAATGACTCAGGCTTTGGCACAAATATGAAGGACAGCAATATGACAATGGTGTAGACGTGTTTAGGCTGACACTTTGCAATTGCTTTTATTGCACAGTCTGAAGCAGTCTTTTGTGTGTTGTGTGGTGCATTTGAGGAGTGTGTATTTACTGGTGTCTCTGAACAAATGGTTAACAGTTAAAACACCGGAAGTTTGTTATTGACTGTATTTGAAGCCAAAGTTTGAATCCAGTCAGATAGATGACCATGCTGTAGCCTGGTTGAAATGCATTGCTGCAGTGTTAGAATGGGTTCACACTTGTTTGGTGCAGTTCAAATGGGCTGAGACTCAAAACACAGGTCTTGGAGCACTTCCTACTGAACTCTGGTACAGTTTGATTCAAATGTGAACCCCGAGCGGACCGCAGAAATCAAAATGAGGCTAACAGGAAGAGCCTCATAAATTGGCAACAAAAACATCACGTAACTTTAGCTTTCCAAATAGCAGAAAAAAAAATAATTTTGCATAAACTAAATAAAATGTAGGGCACTGAGGAGGTAAAATACCTTATTAGCATTTGGGCTAACAGCACCATCAAGAGTATTTCATCAGAAAGGCCTTGTTTTGTTTTGTTTTGTCCACAGTTTAATCTGTGAAGACTAGCTGGATTGGGGCTTTTTACTCTTTGACCGAACTAAATGGATTGTTTTCTGTATTGTTGCAAACTAAATTAAGCAGAGTGGACACTTAGAGAGGTCCTGACTTGAAGATAGATCTTTGAGAGTCATTCCTGTGCTTTTTTCATGTGCTTTTAACTAACTTGACTTATTGCAATAAAGCCAAACAAAGTGTTGATGCACTGTTAAGGCTTCAAGACTATTTTAAAAGTTATCAGAAGCATTTCTAATGAGTCCAAGCCACTATCATCGAGGCAAGAACTAATAGTGACCACATACAGGCGAAGAGTCAAAGTGCAATACAATTAACAAAACAACACTCTATGTTAGTGATAAAGTCAGGTCAAGTCAGGCACCAATTGTTTCCAAGATATTTTTCAAGCAACATGAATGTGGCTTAAAACATCGCAAGGAAACCAACCAACTCTCTTTACTCTTAAAATGTTATTCAGTTACTTTCTGGACACTTCCCTACCATCTGCTCCAAAAGCTACAACCTCAAATCAAGATCCATTCTTCTTTAGTCATTTTCTTCTTTACATACTTGACTTACCCACAATGGCAGCTGAACAGGGACAGTGCAAAATCTACTGTTCTCCATCTAATGGTTTGAGCAGTCGACTAAAAACACATCTCAGCGTAAAGCACTGATGTCTGAATGCTTCCATGGTGGTAATTTTCTCTCCAAGTGCTACTATTTCAAGCGTAAATATCTCCAAAAAAACATTTCTAAATCACACATTTATTCAGCCACTTTTGTAGTTTGTTTCTCTGATGGAGTATCACTGCATAATAAAGAGATCCACAGCTGAAAATAAACCTATAATTCAGCCTGTTTTCTTGCATCACGGCTAATCAAATGGGCTTAATTGATCATCATCTCTGCGCTCTATCATCTAATCAGGCTTAAGCTCAGGTTTGTAGATTGCCATCAGGCTTTAGAAGAATAGAAGTGGATGGAAAAAAAAAAAAACACGTTGGTGTTAATTAAAGCTGATTGTAGTTAATGTCCTCTGTCCGTGCAGTAATGGCTCCCGCGGTGGACCTCCCGATCAAGTCGAGGCTAATTGGCTTTTAGAAGTCACTTTTTCTTTCTGTCGCGTCTCACTTTCTCAGTGGACTACACTCGGGTATCTAGAAGCACGTTGTCATTTCATGCCCCTGAAATGGCCGCGAGCCTCTAATTCACCATGAGGCCAATTTACAATTTCCAGCCGCTCCTCGTCGTGGGACTTCATTTGTATGCATTGCATCTATTAGGTTATTACATCGCGCAGTGGGAAGAAGAGGAAGAGGCAGCGTTGGTTGGTTAGGTTTTCCAAAAATGAAATACACAGAGGGTTTGCCTTTGCCCACTTCCTGCCCTGTCACATATCGTCCCGTCAGCTGCTGCCCAGAAGTTACAGGGCGACGGGGGGATGGTGAAACAATGTGGCAACAGTGTGGCAGATGCACAATGAGCAACATCGTGTTATGACTCGGAGTGTGCGTGTCAGGACTTTGTGAACATTTAGTCTGACAGCAAAGAGCAACGGAGCGGCGTATGAGGGATAACTTCAAAAGGAGGTTATTAGACGGACAAAGGATGCATGCACAATGAAGCATGTAATATCGTTCTAGTACATGGATGTTTGCTTTGGAACAAATTTGTACTGTTTTGGGTCAATTAGGAGGCCAGCAGGCTTGTTTCAGTTGAGGGAAGTGGTGTATACACAGGTGAGGAGCAAAATGAAAGGACCCCAATTATGCTGTTGTGCTCAGTGCTCAGCTCTGATTGGTCAGTAGGATCTCTCTGTACATCCATCAGTTCGTTTGATCCTTCTGCCAAGCCTCTGATCCTGTGATCTTGCAAGTACCTTCTTCAAGTGCATTGAAAGATGGACAGGAGTCATTTGTGACATTACAAAATCTTGAAAAGCTGAGAATTACGATTTTAAGAGGAAAAATCCATCACCGGGCTTTAGCTTTGGAAGTTCTGGCTTTTATTTGATCAAAGGCGAACTTTAAAATAACAAAGACCCAATACATTCACTCATACTATAGCAGTGTATTAAGCTAACAGCAACACTCTACAAACAAACTAACTTATCCTGTTTATTGCAGGATAACAACAGTAGATAGTTTGACCTTGGCTCCTGTTTGTCTAACTTTACTCACCATTAGATGTAGGCAGCATTAGTTTTTTTCTTTATTTAAAAAGACAAATACACTTACAGGCCTATTTTTTATAGATATTAAAGTTATATGTATTTCTTTGTTTGTATAAGATTGATATTCTGTAGAAGATTTGTTTGTTTACAGTAGAGCACATATTGCTTTTTGTGCTAAGACTGAAGGGAAAGAAACAAAATGCGCTGACGTGTAATGTTTGTACTCCGAATACGCATGGCTGGCATTCTTATCGTTAGCTTTTGCATTGTTCTGGCACTTCTATTGATACAGGTCGTCCGTTTCAAATAAATTCCAAGTAAGGTGTACTGCGATAATGAACATCCAAGTTCATTATCGCAGCAGGATAATCAGGTCTGAGGCCCAATGGCAGAGGTCTTAGCGATAGTCTGACTGTTTCTCAGTGGGACTTCACAGAGGCATGTGGTGCAGAAAGCTCGGGAAATCCTCCACAAATCAACAAAGCCCCCACCCTAAAGTCCCTACATTTTTTTTCCAAAATCACCAGACAAAAGCAGTCTCTCATATTGTTCTTCTTAAATGTATTACTTCATAGCCCGGCAGCATCCTTCTTTTCAGGATCTCTTTTGTGTTTGTTGAAGGATGTTAGCAGTGGGGCACAATTTGTCTTATTGTTCTCTGAAGCTAAGTGGTTACTGTTGCACTGTGTGTGTGGGTTTGTTTTTTTTTGCAAAATTCCTAGAAGCCTTTATTGTGCAGTCATGAAGATTTTACCAATTTTGCTGCTCAAAAATAATAATAAGCAGTGTACGATCAATGAAATAAATCCTCAAACATTTTTTCCCCAGAATGCCTTGCTTGAACACAGAGATAAAATTGTCAAATCGCAAAGAACTGACACTTGGAAGATGTTTTGCTTTTCTGTTTGCTTTTTTTATTTCATTTTACCAGAACTGAAAAGCATAACGCACAATAGAAAGTCTTTTTATTCACACCGAGAAGGATTTTTCCATTGTCTCTTGCAGCCGACCTGCATTTACAGCATGTGGAGTGAAATAGTTGCCGGTGTTTGACAGGCCCAACAACAACAACAGGCAGGAGGAGAAAAAAGGCAACGAGAAGCTGGAGATCCATTCAGCAGCTCCTAGACCCTACTGTGCCAGCATCTTTCCCACATAATTACACTGGGCCACAAATAGAAAAGCTGTGGGTTTTCTCTTCCTTCCCTTTCTCTCAGTCTGTTCCTTCTCCAGCTGCAGTTTACAGAGATACACTCAGAGCTCTGGGGGCGGGGCAGGGGGCATTTAGATGTGCGAAAAGGCAATTTGTCAGAAACCTAAGGGAGCACCGAAGTGATGACAAGAGAATTACAGTAGAAGCGCTAAAGGCTCGGGCGGATAATTCAGTAATAGCTGGAGAAAAATCAACGGGGAAGGGTCAGTATGTGCACTTAGCAATGCTGGAAACCATTATCTTCTGTGATAAACGAGTGGACAATAATTGAAAAATCAATGTTTAAATTTTGCGGCTTGGATACACAGTCACATCAGAGTAGATGCGATGTGACGTTGAGTCTTGTGTAACCAAGCCTAGTGAGTCATGAGGAATGCGTTGTTGTGATGGCTGGAGGTGGAGGAAGTGCTGCCCGTGGAAAGACTGGCAGAGACACTCAAATCCTCCAGCAAAGTCATCTGGGAGGGAAAAAATAGATATATAAAAAAAAAAAAAAAAGTCGGACATTTGGTTTTAAGGCCTGACCTCCGCTGCCAGTGGTTGTCTGGACCTCGGACCGCAACTGAGCTGTAGCTAAATGTGAGCTGCCGAGTCCGGACAGAGAGAACATATGCGCTCTGAACCACATATGCATACAAACACATGCAGTGAGTGGAAAATGACGCAGTGTGATAGAAGGAGGTTACAAGAGGCTGCAGGCTGAAATGAGCCATCCGTCTTACTCACACCAACATTTAGACTGTACACCTGATATATGCCCCAGAATCAAACATAGACACTGTTTGTTTTTTGTTTTTTTCTAATCCAAGTGGACTCACTGGGGCTCTGTATCCATGCCCGATATGTTTTCACCCATAGAGCACATTCACTAGTATTTGTAAATGTGTGTGTGTTGCTAAACTAACAAAAAAGGCTTGCGAAATTGCTAAGGTCTTAATATAAGGCTCAAATACATTAAAATATAGTGGACAACTTTGGCAAAATTTGATTTCAGGTCCTGTCTTAACAATGAATGGGAATGCTTGACCTTTTGGGAAGTTGTAGGTGCAGTACTTATTATTTATCGCGCCATTTTTGGTCATGTGATTTGTTGGAGACGTGCGGAACTGATGCCAGGTTTTATCTTGTGAAACAGAATGTACCTTTACAGGAAATGGTTTAAGTATGCTTTCCACCGAAGGTTTTCAGTTCTGCTATTCAGTAGGAAGAAGGAAAGATATCAAAGTGTATATTGTCCTACTTAGATAAAGCTCTTGACCGTGAATGCTGTAAAAAATGAGGAAAAAAAAACAAAAAACTGCAAATGCTGAATTTGCTGTATGCATTGTCAGCGCTGATGTTGTATAAGTGCTGTATCAGTTCATTGTACAGTAATACTCATTGTAAATGGGAAGACAGATGACGTCGAGATAGTTCAAGGACAGTCAGGTTTGTTGGTCACACACTGATACAAAGCACAGAATAGTTTACTGTATTCGACTTCTTGTGTCCATACCCCTGCACATACCCCAGCAAGCTTTCACAGCACATATACACTTCAGCTTGTATGTATTTGTTTTGACATCTCATGTTTTTTCCGTTCTCCTCGGCTCGCTGTGGCATTAGACTGAATCCGGTCTGCGTCTCTTCCGTAGCGGCATTATCGTGCAACAAGGCAACCATCCAAGCCCCGATTTAATAAGCTGCCTAGGGAGTCTCAGAGAGGTGGGAAAGTCCTATCAGCTGATAACTGTCCTCCCAGCATGCCCGGCTTTCCTCTGTTAGCCCTGCCAAGAGAAGACGCTGCGTTTCTCTGCCCACGTGTCTCTAGGCCAAGGCCATCTCGTTGGGCGCTGGACTGACAGCAGCCGAGAGCCCACACGAGGCAAAGGCGGGAGCCGTGCAGCATATGGTCAGGCGTCCCGCAGCAGGCAGTGTTTTCACCACCCACAACACACATAGGACGCTTTCAGCTACTGTACAGGCAATCTGCACAGAAACATGGCATTACAGTTGACAGAGACCCATCCATCATTTGCTGAACGCTTCACACAGGTGTCATTATCACCAGAGCAAACAATGGCACAGCAGTCAGGCACAAAGGCACTGGCATTTTCTATCTATACACGAGTCACACACTGTTCAAGTTTACATTATTTAGGGCCTGGCTACACAGACATGGACATTTTTTTATGCATTTGGGCAGTTTAGGTAAGGTTATGCTCTCTAGAAAGAATTGCTCCTTCAAGGCACTACATAATTCAGTAAAGAAATAGAAATAAATAAAATATAGAATGCAGCATCTAACTACTTCTGCACAACTCTCGGCAAACAAAAGCATTCATCTTTCAAAAAGCTATTTTAAGACACACTGCAGCAAATGCATAAAAGTTTCTTTACAAGAAAAAATTATAAGTCATATAAATTGCATATATTTTAATCAAAACTTGCTTTCTCAGCTTTGAATGAAGACACAGTGAGATTAATCATGTCTTTCCTCTTCTCTCTGATGCCACCATTCAATAAAGTACATCTTAATCTTGTCTTTTTATGTTTTGGGTTGTTTTCTGTATCTAAGGTCCTTGTGACTGCTACTGTAAAGTCAGCGTGCTTTTTTCTGTTGCATCATATTGTACGTAGCTCCATGATAGGCCTACTTTGGGGTGGCCAGTGTGACCCAAGACTGACACCTATGATTGATCCTGGGGCTGAGATAAGCACCAGTGCACCGTTCCACTGAAAAGCGGCCAGGCGGAAAATTAGAAATCTCTTCATCCCTGGTCCATTTGAAATCCGATATCTTCCATCTTTCCCTCACACGGCCCGCTTTTCCACAGCCAATAAATCAGTAATTAAATGATGTGTCTGCGGGTGTGTGTATATATACGTAAGAGCCAGGTGTGAGTCCTTGGGGAGAGTGAGTCTGGTTAATGCATGGGGGGTTACATCCAGCCCTTCCCCCATAAAGCACTTTAAAACATGCATGTATTGACTGCGTAGAAACTGATCATACCTCCAGTTTCTACGCACCTAAGTACAAATAAGACTTTTACCAACAGGATTTTTCTGATGTTATAACAACTGGAGCCAAAATTCATTAAGTGTGGAACCAAAATGTTATATAGTTTATTGGATCCCATTTCCATATAAGACTATTAGGAACTATGGGTGGACAAAATAGGTTTCAGTCTCTTCTATTCTCATGTTAGACTTTTTGGTCAGAAATAGTGACATGTATATTTCAAAATGTTGTACTCATAGAGAAAAAGGTAGATGCATGGGTTGCGATTGCAGTAATAGAATAAAAAAAAACATGTTATAATTATACATCAACTGTCTCGGGGGCTCCACTTAGTTGCTTAGTTAGCTCATATTACCCCTCGTCGAATCCTTGCTGAACTGAGCGCATTTTCTTCATTATTCCTCATTTCTTGTCTTTCCTTCCTAACACAAGTGTAAAACTAAAATGTTATTCAGCTTATCGGATCCCATTCCCATATTACATCAGTTGTTTACTATGGATGGTTAAGATAGGTGTCAATCTCTTGTTTTCAAAAACGTTACAAATATATATTTGGGGCCAAATGGTGACTTGATGAAATGAGTTAAAATCTGCCAAAAATGTAAAATATTTATAATTTTTTTTGCTCTTATTGAGGTGGTTACAGCTTGTCCTTTTATACAGTTTGGAGAAAACAAGATAAAATGCTGCATATTCTCGACATCTATCAATAATGTATTGTCTAGTAGCTCTAGCATGTACCAAACTTTTTCCTCTGGTATTTTTTTCTTTCTCTTCTTGTATTCATAGAAAAGACAAAAAAATGCCCTAAAATGTCTAATAAAAAATCATCTATATACTGTCCCATGGTATAAACAGGAACCAGGAACAAAATCCGACTTGCTTTTTTGCCCCATTTACAGAAACAGCAGCACAGACACATTACTGTAATTTGGGAAATGTGTGCCGGGTGTCAGCTGAAGGTGCACTGGTGCCTGCGGTGGCAAATAAATCAAAGTCGACATCCTGTGGGCGCTGCACCTGACCTGTTAGAAGCCATCAGCGCCGTCCCACCGCAGCCAGTTTGGGACCAGTGTGTCCCGTATGTTAACGTTTTCTGCTGGTTACTAATGTCATGCATTTATCTCTGTGTGTTGCTTAGGTACATCAGCCCAGGGCAGCCCCCTACTGGCTTCTCTCCCTGTCCCGGGACGACCACTGCAGCCTCAACTGGATATTAAACACCTCCTGCCCTTCAGACTAAATGGATCCTCTCCGCTCAGTCTGTTCCCCAACTTTAACACGGTGAGTCTAATATGGACTAACCTTCTCAACCTTTGAAAGTGGGCAGTGGATTTTCCCATTTAAGTCTCTGTTCTTTGAACAGACCTGTGATAAATCCAAGCAAAGATTTATTTGACTCATATTAATAGAATAAAAGTGGTCATCCCATAAAAGGTGCTACTATGGTAAAATGTTATTCTTTCAAGGCTAAAATATTGTAGAGATCGACAGAAATAGATGACAACCATGACAGCCGTGGCCGTATGCAGGACCTTAGAGGTAACCTATGCCTTTTTGTTTTCCATGTACTGCTTTCATTCAGTCTAAAACAAAATTGTCAGCCTGATAAAAAAGTTCAAATGGAAAAAAAAAACAACAAAAAAACAAAAAACCCAGAAATCCAGACATTAGAGTCCTTTATTCTTTGGGACATTTATTTTAAACCCACATGAACAGGATGCTCCAGGAAAACCAAACTGAGCCATGTTTTCAATAAAAGGACTGAATGAACAAAGGACACCAATATCATTCACAAAGACAGCTTCCTCAGTTACATCACAAATGACCATCTACAGCAGGGGTGGGCAATTATTTTTCACAGAGGGCCACATTAGAACCCGGGACTCTTGTGGTGGGCCGGGCCAACACAGTCAACTCACGCTTAATAAAAAGACATATTCTTTAAAGTTTAAACTATAAGCAAAAATATGTCAAATATATGCCACCGTTACAGTTACATCATCCTCTGTTTAAGATCTACTCTTTCCATTTTGTTCTAAAACCAGGCCTGGCTCAACATGTTATTGAAAATGACTCAAAAAACACTAAAGTTAAGTCTAGTCTCCTGCAGAAACATTAATGATACCAAGCTCCTTCCCGACAAAAGGCCTGAACCAAGAAATCAGAATTTATCCTCAACATTTACCAGGCACTTTTAACAATAAGGGTCTATTCCAGCTTCCCCTCACCATAAAAGTATTATGTTTGTATTATGTTCTGTACATGGTCTACACTCCTGCATTAATTCCCTTTCTGACACAAGCCTCCTGAGGGCCGGACAGAGGAGGGTCGAGGGCCTGATGTGGCCCCCGGGCCTTAAAATGCCCAGGTCTGATCTACAGTAACTTAACTTGTTTTGACCATTTGCTCTGATCAATCTACTGACTCTGAGTCTGCTGTGTGAAAGCACTCAGTTTGGCTGGGGCTGTGGATGGGACATAAGTTGCTCTGCTCTTATATATGACTCTTGGCTATATTATCTCCCTCTGATCTTGACCAGTTATTTTTTCTGTCTAAACACAACCATAAAAGTCCTTTTTTATGTGAATTTCCACTAACATTAGAGACCACAAAACAATACATTTTAGATCTTACACATCTGAATGTCATCACTACATACAGTTTTAAAGCTAGTCTTCAAACAAAGCAGGATTTTTTTAGGAGTTTTCATGTGCCATAATATGAATTGTTTTAGTTTTGTTGTGGCTACATCAGAACAGCTGAGCAGATCTGAACTGGTTTGGCTACTATACATAAAGTGGCACATGCTAAACTTCATAGCTGAGTTTGTCAAAAATGTCAATTGAATTTGAATTGTAAAATAGTCCATTAGTCTTTTCTGAGGATAGGAGCAAAACCTGTTTCTCATTTTTGCCTTATCTTGTGATTGTGAGAAAAGCCGGCAAACTGAATACATTACTTTTACACAGTTTCAAGGTCAAGGTGTGATCCATTGTTCCTTGAAGTCACTGTGTTCCCATTTTCATTCCATGAGCAGTACAGTAAAAGATAGGACCTTAAAAAGTGTCCTTAAAGGTAGTGGGCCTCTTATTCAGTGTTTCATCAGCCTGATCTCTGTCACCTTAACCTCGTTCATGTTTCTGTGTAAAGAGGATGTATGTAAGGCTTGAGGTAAATAACTTTTATTCAAACATTGGCTGTGCTGTTGTCACATCAGTATTTGTGTTTCATATATTATAGTTATAGTCAGACAACACTTACAAGGACCAAGCCAAGTCAAGACAGAGTTCAGTCCAGACCAGCACCAAATCAAGACTTTCACTATGGGGTGTCACACTCATTTTAGTTCAGGGGCCACATACAGCCCAATTTGATCTGAAGTGGGCTGAACCAGTAAATTAATAGTATAATAACCTATAAAAACAACAACTTCAATTTTTTCCCCCCTTTGTTTTAGTGCAAAGAAGTCAGTGCAACATAAAAGGCCAGTTTTGGCAAAAGCCCGTCACTTCGCAGGCCCATATTTCTGCAGCTTTCAGCTTGTATGTCTTCACCAACTCACCCTCACAATATGGCTTTGATGCTGATGCTATTTTGCTAGCAATAAGGCAACTAACTTGCACTGCTGCATCACTGACCTCTCGGCTATGGGTAAAAACAGACTGCTGTCTCCTCAAAGTGGCAAGGATCTACCAGGGATTTTTTTTTTTTAATTCAGAAACTACAGCAATCATAACAACTCTTGAAGGGTTTGTGAGAATTTTTGTAATGAAAACCAGAAATCAGAAATAACTGTGACGAATGTCATGTTGCTTCTGTGAGACTCCATTCAAACCCCATTCATTGAAAAATAAATGTGAATCAGCAAACAACTTTTCAGTTCACTTTGTGTTATGATGTGATCTTCACAGATGTTGTTTGTCAAATTGAAGAGATTTTTTAGAAGCTAAAAAAGTTGGTTGAAAATGTGAAGAGCAAGTAAATTTTAAACAAAAGGGCAACATAAGTGTCATATGTGTGTCTCTGCATCCACAACTTCAGCGATTAAAAAAGACAGATTACAGTCATATTTATTACACTAGATCCCTCTCTCTCTTGACATACACTACACAAACAGAGATAGAAATACACAGTAAATACGAGTAAATGTGTTCATGATGAGGCCAAACTTAACACTTAAGACCAGCCTTAAGCACAGCACTGGTGTTTGAAGGTAGAGACCTTTGTTATATTTGCCTATGCTGTCATAAATACAGTGTATAGCTTTCATGAACGTTCGCTGTGGAGCTTATTCACTTCAGCACCTGGAATTAAAACCTTGTATCTTTGATCCTTTACTGACTACTCCACCATTGTCATTGTTCGTGTGTATGCCAGTCTTAATCCTTTGATCCTAGCCTTGTGTGAGTTTCTTCCTTCATTGTTCACTGTGAATGCGTCTCCAGTTCTGAGGTCGGTAAATGAAACATTAGCTGAAGGTTTTCTCCAGCCCACACTTCCTTCAAACCGGGTGATAAAAAAGTAGGCCACACAGACTTTGGGCCGGCTGGGGCACAGACAGCCGCGAGGTCAGCTGGATGTATATGTCTGCTTATAGGGGATCTCTAACGCGCTTTATAAATTGTGCTTTGTTTATTTCTCCTGCCGCCCACTGTTTGGGGTCAGTGCTTCACCTGTGCGGCTCTGTGGAGGGTTTAGCGTGCTTAGCAGAAAAGGCAGCATTAAAATAATAATTCTTGTTAAACTGTCATGTAGGTTTATTAGCAGTGGTGGCAGTCAGGCGTGTCTTCACACAATGTTTTGTCTGCTTTTGCTTATGGTTCAGTGGAATGTGTGTTATTAAAGCGTGGGGTATATGGGGCACCTGTGCGTAGATGGTGTAGCACAGATCAGCAGCAGCAGCAAGGATGTGGTTCATGCTTAACGAAAACTAAAGGAACACAAAGGAAGTTACCGCCATTGTTTATGCAATGAGAGTTTAAAGAAGCTAAGTTACATTGTTTTAGTTCGCCGGAGATTATGATGCCTCTACACAATGTGGACGCTCTGTGTCTCTCGGCTGGCTTGGGAACGCCTCGGTGTTAAACCTGAAAGAGCTTGAGGAAGTGTCCAGGGAGATGGAAGTCTGGGCGTCTCTGCTTAGACTGCTGCCCCTCCAACCAAGCTCTGATAAGATGAAGACTGATTTTTTCTCTACAAACGGACAAAATACACTTGAAGACAGATAAAACAGAGCGTTTTATTACAGCCTTGATGTCACAGTGCTTATTGCAGTTGTGTGTGAATGAACATGAGCATATGTGTGTAAAAAAACAGGTGGGAGAATGGTAGCTATGGCACGAGTGATCACGAGTTTGTGAACTTTAAAACTGTTTTCATCACTTTGTACCAGAAGGTAATGCAACAACAGCTCAACTTCAGCATCTGTCCATACAGTTAAAAGTCTCTTAAGTTCTCCAGTAGGCGAGGATAAACCGCTGTAAGACAAGATAATGTGCTGGAATTGTGTCAGGTCATTTAAAATCAGAAGTACTCTTGGTAAAGTCACCAAGTATTAAGACTACTTTTATGTACAACCCTGTCTTTCCATAAATGTGTGTTGTTATTTTTATCTGTCTCATGCAAATCCTGTCTTGGTCCTGATCTGTAAGTAGCAATTTTAACAGTTTAATTATAAAAGGAAATCAAAAAATGTGAATTGCTTCTAGAGCTGGAGTGATATTTAGTCATTTATTGTGAAAAATATGACTCGCAGTAGGACATGCAATCTTCCACAACCAGAATCCAGGAAATTATGATAACCGCAGAAATAAGTAATCAAATCGTGTGGCTTCAATCCCAGGAGGAGATGATTAGCCTCCATAACGCAGCGGCTGACAGCACAGCTGCGGCATTAATCACAAAGTCCATTCAACAGGGAGAGCCTCAGGTTCTCTCTGCTCTGATAAGGCACATGTTGTCCCGGACGTTTGCAGAGAGAGGGGAAGATGAATGCACCTGTCTCCAAAGCTAAATATCCTCCGTTTCCCTTGGTATCATTCCTTCCTGCTGCCCCTCCTCATCCAGGCCTCATGTCTCTGCCCCTTCATACCTGGCATTAAAAAACTGAACAAGCTCAATAGATCTAATGGAAGGTGTGAATGTGGTAAATGCATCTTAAATGTTTGTTGACCACATCATGATAGAAAGGCTCTTGGGACATGTCACATCTGTCTGGGGTCAATGAAAGACCTCCTGTATCATTTAGTGTGGTTACGTGCAGACAGAGAAATTCAACTTGTTGCTTTAGTCCGAGTGTAATAGCTTTACACTGCATGGAAAGGTCTTACACTAATTGAGCGATGGAATTCAGAGTACTCTAAATTGGAGTCACACACCTGGACCAACGGAGCCAGGACTCACCTGCAAAAGAGATTTGTAGTTTCAGTGCCACATTCCTGGATTAAAAAAAGGTTAAAAAAAAACACAAAAAAAACAGAACATTAGATTATTTTCTCTTTTACTGTTAAATACCAAGACCACACATGAGCATACTCAAATTAAGCTCTGCATGTAAATGAGGCACACCATTGTATTTAGGCTCAATATTAAATCAGTATAAATATTAAATCACACAGTTCATGGTCAAAATGGTCAGAAAGTTCAGTTTTATCAATTCAAAGTGCGTTTGAAGTGGGAAAGCGAGGACAGACTCAGAAGGAAGCATGTAAATACCACATATCTGCAGATAACCACAAGACAGGCTGAAATGCGAGGTCTGAAGGGGTCCACTGTGTGCTTTTACCCTTTCCAAAAGCGACCCAGCCGCCTGGCGCTGGGATAAGTTCTGTCTGCACTTTGGTGACGGGGAGGACGGACGCTTGGACAAAAGGTGCATTTATAGCAGTCTTTCAGGATGGCTGCGGACAGACAATGGGCGCATTCTTCAGCAGCTAAAACAAATAGCTGTGTGCAGGCTGCTCTGCGAAGGTGGACACGGGGCAGTAGGAGTAGGAGAGCTAGGTTTACCCGGTCAGGCTTCAACCGCACTGAAGGGAAAAGTCAGTCGCTCCCTAGAGGTTGTTGTGAGTCGTGTAGAAAGAGGCCAAAATAAAGCAACAAAAGCAAATGCAGCCCTGAGGGAGAGCTATACCTTCAGTAAGGAGGATTCAGTGTCAGTGTGTTTATGTTCACTCTCACACCTGGCATTGAGGAATCTGTGGTAAACAGACCCCGCTCTTACACCAAAGGCTTCTGACCTGGCAGCGCTTTTTGTGTGGCAAAGATCTGAGGCCCACTTCGTCTTAAGATTGTCAGGGAGAAAGCTACATTCAGTGCATTTAAATGGGCTTGAGGATGCCAGTTATGAGTCTTATGCTGCATTCATGTGGTCTTCTGAAAGTCAGAGATTAAAAATGTGCACGAACGCCTGTACATTTTGGGTTGTAATGAGCAAAGCAGGCTTGTTTTTTTTTACATACAGACGGACAGCATGGTCTATTCATTATCTGTGAGAAGTATGGATACAAAACTTAAAGATTGACGTGGCCTTCATAAATGGGTGCAGCTGCATTTGTGGTACTGCAACAGCCGGGTAGTTTTGGAGAATATTTGGTTTTCAGTTTTCAGAAGCACCACTGAAAATCTCACCACTGCTCTCATGTTTGTGTTAGTACAGTGCCATTAATCTGAGGCATATATGTACATGGCATAGTATCTTGTTTTCTCAAAGTAAAACAAACTTTAATTACTGAATACTGCTGGAGCAATGTGGTGAGATGGTCCTACATCGTATTATCTTCCACAAAAGTGAAATTCTAGTTGTTGTCAGGACCAGTGCCAGACTGGGCCTATTCCAAGGTGATTGTTAAATGTGATACGGTGCTGGCGGTGGAGCAGTGGTGAAGTCAGCTGTCACCCAGGAATGTGGGCCCTTGTAATGAAGGCTTAGCTCGATTTGGGTTCTCCAGTGTTAAAACCTTTTAAGCCTGTCCAAATCCCCGCCCCAGACACACTTTACTGTAGGTTTCAATGGGTCATTATGTAAAAGACAGCCGTGTTTCTGATCTGGACCAGACCAGGTCTGAATGTGGTCATGAATAGGGTTTGATTTGACACCATTCTCATTCCCAAGGAGTAATAAAGGTTTGGTCAAATGTCCCATTCTCTGCTGACGCTCATGGTGCCCTTTGTGGCCTAGCTAAGTCTAAAAAGTAGGCAGCAGAAAGTTGATGAATAATCAGTAATAAAAGTCTTTTTTAAAGGTGCATTGTGTAAAATGTTGTCTTTAGTATACATCTGAACAAAAGGTGGAACATTACAAAACTGTTTTCAATATGAAATAACCATCTCAAAATAACAATTTGCCTGAAAAATTGAAAAAATTGGGCAAATTTGTTGTCATTGTCTCATGAAATTTGATGTAAAGTGCATAACATCTTTGTAGTACAACTACACATAGTCTTGTTTCCACTGGGGGCATAAGGCAGGTTCTTGGTTTCCTTGTGACATTGTTAGAAACATTACTGTGCCATTGTTCCTGTATCATAAAGGATTATTGAATGCAGCTGATTGCAATGAAAGGTTTTGTGTAAAAAAAAAAAAAATCTACCCTTTAACATCTCTCCATGTCCCCGTTTGTCCGATTTGATATTATTTGTATTTGATCTCAATAGGCTTTGATTAGCTCATGAAGACCTTCTGGGAGCAAGAAATGGGCTTTAGATTGGCTCAAGCAGAAGCAGGCTACCTTTTGATTGAAGCGTTGTATTGTGTGCAGTTGATTCCTAGGATTACAGTAGGATTTGTGACTGTTCCCACCTGTTTAATTACAATGCTTTAGATGTAAGCAGATGATCCAGTGAAAAGGCCAAAGGGACAGTGAACATGACACATTAACTCAACAACTACCTGGTGTATTTATATCCATTGCACTTGTTTGTCACTCTAATAATGTTTGTTTTGGTCTTCTCTATTTTCTTCAGATGGATCCTGTCCAAAAAGCAGTGATCAACCACACATTTGGCGTCCCTCAACCCCTGAAGAAGAAGCAAATTATCTCCTGCAACATTTGCCACCTGCGCTTTAACTCCACGGTAAGAAAGAGCCTTTATGTTTGTGGAAAAACTCAGACAGAGCTGGCATCCTAGACTGTGTAATTTCACTTAAAAGCAATCTTGAGCAAAGAGTGAGTCTAGCCTCAGAAAACAACATCTTTGTTCTGTGCTGTGAGCCTAATGTTGGTTTCTGAAAATATGTCTGCTGCACAATTACACAGCTTTTATCATGCTCTATAACCCATACTCTGTGTGTGCTGTCTGCATCTAAATGACATTGATACACTTATAAATAAGTTAATAATACAATTAGATAACCAAAATCTGTTTTTAAATTAAAGCACTGCGTAAATAGTAATCTAAAACTTCCTACTTGTATTGTGTCTGGTTTACTTCATTGCACATAAAGTAGTGGCTAAACTATTTTGGCTAAACTACTTTATGGAACCACTTAGCCCTGACTATGGATGTGTTATAAAAGCTACATGACCGACCACACCCTTTGCCAGTGGTTAGTAAAAAAAACAAAAAAACAAAACATTTTCCCCATATACCACAATATATAAGAAACATCTTATGTAGGACACACATGCTCCTGTAATTTCAGAAATGGTTGGATATTGTACTGTTTATTGGCTATCTATTAGAAAGCATCTTTTTTAAAATGTACTCCTTATAATATCACTACACTGTCCTTCTTTTAACTCAGGAGTGGGCAAACTTTTTGGCTCAAGGGCCACACTGTGTTTTAAACTCTGACAGACGGGCCAGACCAGTAAACTATAAACTAATATAAATTACATGAGAAAACCTGTAAATTGACATTTCTTGCACAGACTGATTAGTATAATGTTTGGTGGAAAAGTGGAGGCTGATATTATGTTCTTTGAAAACTGTAACAGTTTCTTGGCAAATAAGAGATATGGTACTGACTGTACTTCATCAAAAAATATCAAATGTCAACTCCATATTAAAAACATGACGTGTGAATGGATATTTTCTGTTTGTAGATATGATGGTAGCTTTAGGAAAAGTACAAGGCATTGAAGGAAAATGGCCAAATATATGCTGTCTGAAATGATATATAATTAGTAAATGCTTGGCGGGCTGCATCACACAGCTCAACGGGCCGCATGTGGCCCCCGGACCTTAGTTTGCCCACCACTGCTTTAACTCATTGGTTTGAAGTGATCAAGTGGCCTGGCTTTCCAGACCCTTTCACTTCTTTCTTTCTTAACGGTGTGGGTCTGGAATCTCTCCCATTGGCCACAGCTTTCAGTGAGTTCAATACGAACGACCAATCATAACCATTTGTTTTTAATGGACTGGGCTTTAAGCGTTGCTCTGTTTTTCTGATTGGTTGTATGTTTTTCAAATTTTGTTGGTCCCTGCAGATGTAGGTACTTCCCCCGAAATTCCGATTGGTTGTATGTTTATCTGTCCCACCTCCAGGAAACCAAACACATAAACAAGAAATCAGACTTATTCTTTGTATAGAAAAGAATTAGGAAGGCTGGCCAGACTAGGTATCAAGTAGACCTTGAAACAAGTGAGACCACCTGCACAAAGACTAATGAAACATCAATGAGCTGTTCTAGACATCAGCCTTAAATGTTATAGCGTCACCTTGTGGTTTCGGTGAAGATTGTTGTGATTGGTGAAAACATGTCATGTGACAGAGCTGCTGTTTGGGCAGCATTTTGAAATCTATAAGAGATAGGAATAAATAAATGTCAAGGCAGTACCATATGTTGTCACTCAATAAAACCAAAAACAAAAACATGTTGAATTAAAATACACTCAAATCACTTGTGTGTATACATATATATATAAGTGAAATAAGCATAGAGAGGTGGAAATTTAAATAGTTAATAGCCGCCTCTAGGGCATATGCAAAATGGAAAAGGCACAGAGCGTCTTTGCTTCTTTATATTTTAAAGCAAATCATTTATTTTTTAGTTGTGTGTGTCAGAAAAGTTGTTTTGTTTTCCTTTTCAGTGGAATCGCTGTGTGTGTGCCTGTCTGTTGTTTTGGTATGAAGGATTAGACCGCAGGGAGGGCTGCCGTTTATCTCAAAGACCAGAAACAATCAGCGGCCTCAGCATGAAGCAGCGTTTTCTTCTTCTTGTTCAATTTCTCCCGTCTTTCCCACCTCGGCATTCACACAGCGGCAGGCAAGCGTCCCGCGACATTTCATGCATATTCACATAAACAAATAGATAATAGCCTAGAAAGCCTTAAGATATCTCTAGTGTTTGGGAACAGTAAAGATACACAGCCGCACAGACACACAGTTTTTTGGTCTCGGTCTTCAAAGAAGCGCGAGGCACAGGAGACTGGGAGCTGAGGGGAGAGAGGAGATGCCGACGTGCTCTTCTCACACAAGGGTAAATCCCATTCGCTGCCTCTACACTGACTTAAAGAGGAGTGTCAGGTTTGACTGGGACTCGGTCTGTCTCTCTGTGAGTGTGAACACTTCCTTAACACCACCATGATTTCCACAACAGCCTCCTCAGAGTTTCCTTAAACATTATAGAGCACGTTTCCCTTTTGCATTATGCAGAGTTCCCTTGTGTGCAGAATTTAATTGAGTGTTTTCAAGGTTTTAAAGTGCTTGGATTTAAGATTGTGTGTTCTATTGTGTTCTTATTCTGTTCAGTGGTGAATGGTGGTGATATTGTGTGGGCGGGCAACAAATGCAAATGATAATATGGATCAATAAAGCCATACTACTTTAACATTACATTTGAGACAGCAAGTTACAGGAACAGATTGCGTTATTAAACATATTCAAATACTCAGCAGACTGAGAAATGTCAGATTGATAGTTTGGCAACTCTTTCTCTCAAATACATACAACTTCAAGACATTTTCCTCTGTTATGTAAAGTAATTTTATAATTAAAGGTCTCTGGGATTGTACAGTTTGTCCCTCATTATTCAAACAAGCTATTTTTTGCCTTTATTTGAGAGTAGATTGTAGATAGACCGGAAATAGGGTGAGAAAGAGGGAAATGCAAAGGGTGCAGTAAGTATATTCTTATTATAACCATAGTTGGCAAGATGTATAAGTAAAAACGGGTTTGCTGTATATTTACAAGTATAAAACCTTTATTTTCAATATGTTCAGTCAGTTTTACATCATATGTCATGACCCCCCTGCTAAAAGTGTGGCCTCAGCATGACCCCCCCATATCAAAAGTGGTCCAGATCCACCCTGCAAGCAAGTTATTTTAAAAGAAAAAAGATGTGGGAAAAAAAGAAATAAATAAACATGTACTGCTTTTGTTTGCCGTGTTTGACAATGTCTAATGTCTTTATAATAGAAAAGAATTGGACTGCATATATTTATACTACACATTCCAGTTCTATGTTTCTATATAGCTAAAACTGAAAGAGGTTGTATTTCTATATTTATTTGACTTTGCTGTCTCAGGATAAAGTCAAAATGAACTGTCTTCAACACTGCAGACTTCGCATTGCAAGTAAAGTGCCACAGAAAAGCATGGCACACAGCCCCTATATTTAACTGCCTTCTGATATTATATTGTTTTTCTCCCACAAATTTTCACAGAAGATGAAGAAACAAAGATGTCTGAACCACTGGTTTCAATAGTTGCTGCTTTTATTGTTTTTCTTTTTGCCTTTATTAGCTAGACTCAGTGTAGACAGACAAGAAGCTGTGAGAGACAGGAATGACACTGAGCATATGACCTGAGCCGTAATCGAACCCAGGTCGCTTGAGTATGTGGCATGTGCTTTACTTGTGAGCCACTAAGAGTTATCCTACTCTAGAGTTTTTAAACTTAAACAGGGTTTGTAATGTTTTCAGTTTCTGACATAAAATAAAACTCAATGAAATAAAAAAAAATTCACATTGCACATTTGATTTTTTTTAGAGATTTTAGCTACTGAAGGGAAGAGAGTGTGAAGACTTGTGGATACTGCTCCATGTCCCTTATACACACTGCAGTTCAACATTTACTGGACGCAGTTCAATCACTGAACGATCAATAATCCCTTAAGAGAGTACTGTACATCCCTGTCGTCATGGCGATGGCCGTTGACATGAAAACCCAAAGCCCATTTCACACCTTTTCCCTTCGACGCTCGATTGGACGGAGAGGCTGGTGGTGGCTGAATTTGTCACTTGGCTCTAATCTCTCAAGCCTCTTCACGGCCGATCAGTCACACCAAATGCTGCGGTGCACGGTTTGTTTTTACACATGCTTTGACTGGCACATTATTTATAGGCCCTCACCAAATCGGCCCTTTAGGTCCTCTGATGCTAGGTGTAGATGTGTAACTACACACATGGTTTTCTGACGTTTTTACACCTCCACACCTCGAGTCTGTGCAGTGCAAACAATGATTATCAGAAATGTCTTGGCGCGTCTGAATCTATTTCTGTCGCAGGTAATCAAAGAGATCCTTGTAAAACAGTCTCTCTCACAGTCTGAGTCATTTCTGCTTGTGTTAAGTGCTCGCTCAAGAGTTCTTCAAAGCAAAGTCCAGGCTCTTTTCTCAAGTTGTTTTGCAGCCGAGGATTTGCATGATTATTTTGTAAACTGTCTAAAGGCAGAGAGAGAGAAAAAAACTGCTGCAGGGGGAGACATGACCAAAAACAAACTGATTATTCCACACTCGTAGTATGTGTTTTAAAAATATTAATTGCAAAGTGGATGTTCAAACACTCTTGATCACAGTCATTTCAGATTGAAATGTGGAATAACATCATTATATTGTGGATTTTCTATCTTTCTGTGAGCTTCTACGGTAGCCCTGGAGGGACATGCTGGCTATGAATAAATCCAGTGGAAATAATCCAGATTTTGAGCTCACAAACACATACAATATTAAGTTGATTTATTTGAGATTGTGTGTTCAAATGGAAACATGAATGTGCTTTTCCTGCAGCAGTGCTCTGTTTGTCTGCTTTGAGATTTAAAGGTCAGTGTATCCCGAGACAAAAGATAAACAACAAAAGAGGCAAATACTGTATATATTTCCACTGATGAGAATAATGATAACTTGATAATGATAGGTAGCTGAGGTATCTGTCTAATCAGTGTTAAACGGCAGTCTGTCTGTTAATGTTTTCCTTTTTTGCGCTGTTTTGAGGTGTTAAAAAGACGTATCCAGTGCTGAATACAAACTTTCTTTTATCAGCAGCCATTACTTCCTTATTCACATGCAGCATCGACCAACGAGAGCGCTCCTTTTCCCAGAAGCAGGCTGTGATTGGCCAAAGCTCCTCCTGTTCAAGGCTGAAAATTGTGTCACACACTTCCCCTTTAAGTTTATGCAGAAGAACAGTGAGGCTTGTTTTGAAAAATGTGCAAACTATGAAACATACCTGGTTCAGTAAATAAACTCCACAATTTTATCTCAGTGCTTCATGTAAAACAGACCATTTGAATATATTTTCAAATGCCATCTGTGGCATAATTCAAGGGCAAGCACATTATTTTTAAAGAATTTTTGGTTCAATTAAAAAAAGGAAGTTTTAATAAAATAATGTTAGCAGTCAAGTTAAATATTTTTTCATATTTAGCTCACATTTTTCTAAATAACCTTGGTATCTTTCCCTCATCATGCAGCTGTTGCTCTTGCCTACCATAACTGAAAGGCCTTTTTGTCTTATTACCATCCATTATAAGCTTTTGACAAGGGAACTGCAGTGGAAACAGTCCAGTTAAATGTTAGCATCCAAAAATAGCCGTGTCGTATTAAATAGCATCAAAGGCACAGCTTAGAGATGTGTAATTTCCTGTATAAGGTTGATATTTAATACATCAGCTTCTGGCCACACTACATATATTTCAGAGAATGGTTTAAATTAATGCTATATAGTAATTAGACATAATGTGAAATGAACTGTTCAGCAATTACCCATTATTACTGAATCACTTATGATTTCTTCTAATTGGCCTTGTTTCTCAGTTTCTCAGCTCCTTCCCGCGGACTGTAGCCATTTTCCATTCAGTGCGTGTGTTTCTGCAGAACACTGAATCCCCAGAGGTCGCGCCAGCTTTTAATCAGTGATCTGTGTATTGATTTCTCTGCTCTTCCTATGTATCCCCGTTTGCTCTGACAACGGGGTGCTTTGTTCCGGGACTGAAGCGGGCCATGAGAAGGATGAGAGTGCCGGGGAAATTAGCCCGTTTACAGCTGCATTGTGGCCATTCAGGATGTGTTTTGTGTCTGAGGGCTTTGTGATGTGACTCTGTTGTGTGTGGTATTAGTATGTATTGCAGCGTGTGTCTAGGATTTGCCACGCCTGACTCTCATAGTGCACATTAATAGAGTAGAGATGGGAGTCTGTCTTTTGTTGCATATTACACATGCAATTATCCCTCTGGCCTCCCAGTGTGCCAGTGCTGTTATCAGGTGGAAACAGACTCCCACTCACAGCCTGTAAGAGCAAAAAAAAAAAAAATCAGTATTTGACCATTTACGGCGCATGTGCTTCAGGCTTTTCCAGGCCATACTGCATGAGTCTCCATACGCTTTAACCTGTCCTCTTGTGTCCCACAGAACCAAGCCGAAGCTCATTACAAGGGCCACAAACACGCGAGGAAGCTCAAAGCCATGGAGGCCCAGAAGAACAGGCAGCGGAGAGCCGCCGAGGCAGCGTCTACAGGAAGAGACCGAGAACGGGACAGAGACCGGGAGCGGGACAGAGGAAAGACCACCGCCGCTGAAACGACGCTACCGATGCTCGTGGACTCCAGCCTAGTGGAGAATACGAGTGAGTAAAATAAGAGTGAACCTGATAACCACAAAAAACAAAAAAAAACAGAGGGGATTTTAGAAACTTTGGGGACTCCAGGCAACAGCAACCAGATGGACTCAATGTTGTGTAATTGTCAATATTAATTTACTGTTTATGTGTCCATCTTTGGGTTCCCCTTTTAATTTGGGGCCAGAGAGAACAACAGGGATCAGTCAGGACACATAACCCACACTAATCACAAATACTGTTGTTTAAACACAAGTGTCTGTAGACATATAAAATAAGAATAAATGAATATAATCTGTCTTAAAATAATCAAAAGTAGCTGTCTTTGGTGCCTCTTTCTCATCTTGAGTCCCTGGGGAATTCCCAGGTTTACCACATTACAACACCTCTTCCATCAGAAACATCAGAAACAAAGAAGATCCCCCAATTAGACAGAAATGAGCCCACTCTCCAATTTGCACTAGTAGTGATAGTTTATATTAACATTTCATTTGGTTCAGGCCTTAAAAAACCCCTGATAAAGCAGTGCGTAAATGAAATCTCACAATTGCCGTCGAGCAGCAGCAGCACTACCAGTGTTAGTGGAGCAGATGTGCAGTGTGTTAATTGCTCTAAAAATAGGTTAGATTTACCACGTTTTACCAGTTTACCCGAAATGTGATCTTGAGAATTTGAGAAGATGTAAGTTTCCATCAGTGAAGTTATTCGGACTTAGTTGGGGACTGAAGAGGAGCCAATGGATTAGAAAGTATTATTTGAATTATTTAATAACTGCCAGAACTGGGGAAACAGATTAACCTAACATTTGTAGATATATTTCTGGCATTTTTAGCTTCTGTTTGTTAGAGAAAAAGGGAGACAGTGTTGAGTTTACAAGCAGTAAAAAGACCAGAGCTGGGATTTGGCCCCAGTCAGTCTTTACTGTGGTACATGCTCTACTTGTTGAACCTCTAAGGAGTGTATTTTGGATGGTTTGGTGCATTACTATGCTTCACCAGAATAGTCAAAATTTGTACTCAAGTCAAACTAGCTATAGAAAGAGTAGTCTACAGAAATATCACACAAAACCCAGTCTTGGTATCAAACTGAGGACTGCTGTGAAAATGTGAAAATGTACCCAGGTTAAAGTCAATTCTGTACTCGTAAAACACACTCTTTTCCATCTTATTTATGGCTTATGGCCCTAATGATAAGCCCTGGTTAACTATTTTGATACTATTTAGTCAACACTGTAAATAAGAAGTTTCAGAACAAAATTATGAGTGACGTGACATTTTCTTCTCCCTGTCACATATTCAAATCAGTGTCCTCTGCTTTGCCTTTTTACTTCCTTTCATCTCTCTAAACTTCTCCATCATCACTAGTATCCATCATCCTCTGTATCTCTGTCGCTCTTATCTCTGTCCCATGTGCTGTGGTGTTGTACTTTGAGATTACATCTGCCTCTGTTTTCCCTTTGTACATTCAAACCTCGGCTATTTCATTCCCAAAAACCCTTCTCCGACCTGGCCCTTCTTTACCAAAACCTCATGGTAGATGTAAGTCTCTCTGAAGTGGATTTGGCTAAAGGTTTGTGGTCTGTCTGCTTCCAGAGATGTGTGTATACAAGCGGCTGACTGAGATCGATCCGAAGAGCAGCGGGTTGTTTTTAACCCCCTTTGCCTCTTCATTTCCACTGCTCGACTCACCTTTGCTCCCTCTGGCCCTGTCCTATCTGTCTTGTTTAGAGAGAGGAATTGTAGAAGCTAAGGGCTGTATTTGATTGGGGTGAGAAGAATGTCAAGATGAGCAGGGTTAAGTGAGCCGAAGTGTAGCCACTGTGAATAGGCGAAAAACAAGGCATGTCCTTCTGTAAAAAACACATTTTAACCAAAGAAAGAGAAGTTAGAGAAGTTTGAGAACTGGCGTGATTTTATGCATGGTTGAAAAGGGCCAGGTCAATGTCATATTTTCACAAATCCACCACCTAAACAAAATCCTGCCTTTTGGTGGAAAATATTGCTGAACTTTTGCATTCAAGGCTGGTTTAGCTTTTGTTGTTGCTTCATAATGCTGGTTAGTGTTGTGCAACTTTAATCCATAGTACTGAATACAGGTTTTAAGCTCCCTGTATTATTTTTTAAATACCTCATGTTTCTCCTAGATTTTCCCCCTCAGAAAGATCTGAATGCTTTGAAAAATAAACCTTGATCAAGATTAGTAGGAGAGGATCTTCTCCCACCTCTTGACAGGCAATAATTAGTCTGTGATGTTGATGCCCACCCAGGTACCTTTTTTCATTACTTTCAAACTACAGACCAAAGTCATTAGCTTCTCGAGTTGCACTCACATAGTTGTCATTTAAGTATTTCAGGTGGTGTGATCCTTTAGCATTACCCCAAACCTTCTCCACTTTTCTCTGTCTCGCCTTAACATCATCTTACAGTTTAGTCAACCTTTAAACAATGGCACCGCCTGAATTCTGTTATAAGAACACAATGCATCAAAATTCAGTGCTTATCCAAAAATATATCCTGTGTCCTCTGCAATTTGGAGATGATGTTTTCTTTTGTAATACATTGCCTTCTGTCTGTATTTCACACTTTTCCTCTATTGTTTACATAGAAGGAACATCAGTTTGTAGAGTGTGTAGCTCTCAGCCAATCACAGCTCACAGAAGAAAGGTAAACTAACTAACTCGAGGCAAAGTTGGAAGCTGGAAGAAACCTGGATTTGACTCACAGATGATTCCTAAAGGAGGATGAGTTTGTTTACAGATCCTACATAGTCTGTGCTAGTTAGTGAGCAACAAATCTCTGCTCTAAGAATATCTAAAGTGAAATATAAAACTTAACGAGGATCAAAGACCTGGTTTGAAATTAGAAATTGGCTCCAAACCAAACTCCAAACTGCCTTTATGGAAAAGGGCATTCTTGAGTACATCATGGAGAGTTCGTGTGACATTTAAGTGAGGCCATTAGCTCCTCCGGTTTCACTCTGGTGACGAAGGTTGTCATTTATCCATTTCAGGTGATGAGTGTGAAGGGTAGGCGCACCACAGCTCTTTTGCTTTCTTCAACATTTACCCATCTCCACTTCCATTTTCCCCCTAGAGAAGATCAGTATCCGAGCAGAATTTTAAAACGCTCATGGATGCTGGTTGGCTTATCACAGGAGACATTTGAAAGTGTTGGGATAGCAGTATGTACTTTACTTCCCCTTCATAGCCATGAGCACACAGACACGCTTTTTTTTTTTTTTTTTTGCCTTGAGCACTGAGAGTCTCCTTCAGAAAGGAAAGAGTGGACAAAAGCCCAGCAGCCTGATAACGCTCTCATCAAATCTCATTTTAATATCCCACTGTTGCAAAGGAGCGCTGTGAAAAAGGGAAGCAGCGCAGGCGAAACAAGATGATGAGCGGAGAATGAAAGATAAGATGAACTGAATGAAGAGGAAGAGGGAGGGAGAAGTCATTGCTAGCATTAATTCACTGAATAATTTTTACAGTTCCCAATGCAATTTCGTGAGGAGGAACACTCTTTAATAAGCCCAATTGTGTGATTGGCCTAATGTGAAATTAAAATGCAGCAGTGCGATCCAATAGCGACGTGCGCAACAATGCCGCCGTGTAATGGAATAGCTCTCCAAATTAACACTCTTTGAAATGAGTTATGTCTGCCATGAAAGTGAAGTCTGTTCGGGAGCTGTGTAGGGGTAATGTCCACATTGTGTGCCATCGGGAGCCAATAATCCACCTGTCGGCTCTTTCAGACTGTCTCTAAATCAACACAGACTCACAAGGTCACTCTGTTTAGCTTCATTAAAAAAAAAGCCTGTTCGTTTATATTTAGATGCACCAAATTGCCCTTATTCATATAGCCCAGTTTATTAAGTGCTGGATGGAGTTCAAAGCACTTGTGAAGTAGCTACAAATTGCTTTTTAAAGTTTATTTGGACCAGTGCCCCTTTGGAAAGGACTGGTGAAAGAGTTATTAGATCGTAGTTAAGAAACTGAAATTAAAAATTGTTATACAAAGGTCACATCTGCGGGTCAATTTGTTATTCATGTTTCATTGGTGCTGCCTTTTGAAAATCCAACATTACGTAACAATATGAGCATTGACTGGGGAAATGAATGGTATTAATTATCTAGATTTGAAAGTTAATGTCTTGGAGCAAGTACAGTGTGTATCTGGGACATAAACAAACAAATATGATTCATAAAAATCGACTAACAACTTTCAGGTTTTAAAGAATCTGCTGCTAATGTCTTGGGATAAAATCACTCTGCACAATTAATAGATCATGATGTTATGGTTGATAATGTTTACAGAGATTTCACAAAGACATGACAATCCAATGGATAATTAGCATTATGACAGGAGCACAGCAGCTTATAATGAAGGTCAGAAAAGCATAGATGCCATTTTGTGTTTATCAAGGGGTTACAACAGGACTAATCAGTGTTTCCACAAAGTGTGAAAGTGACAATGTGCCATCTTCCAAGACAAGCATCAATCAGCTGAAGGTTTGACTGACTGCTCTGTTGAAATGGTCCTTAGCTTTGTCACATTAATTCTGAATTGAAGTGAGGGTATGTCCACAGGGAGGTATTGTCACTAATAAGGCAGTTTAACGAGTCATTATGAGCATTTAACTCAGTTGTATTCCCACTGTATGGATTAAAACTTTACTGGACTATTAAAAGATGTGTTTTAGGTTAAATAAAAATGATGATTGCCTTCACAACATTGATCCAAATATCAATAATATGCAGCCGTGTGATTTCCAGACTTGTACTGCAACCGTTCAATAGACTGGCCTTTGGTCTGACAGCTTCCCAATGTCAGTGGAAATCTGTCATCATAGGAGACAAGTTTGACAAATAAGAAGCAAGCAGGGAATGTATTTAAAATTAAAAAATGGGAGGATTTCTGTATATTTGGAAGATGTAGTGTGACCCCTAGTTGTCTATATGACTTTTTCACCGGCTAATAAATGATCACATTGCAGTTCAGCAAATACTAGCGATGCCATTGCAGTTTTAAAGTGGGTAAGCTCTTGGTTGGATATAAACTGTAACCATGACGATATATGAGCAGATCTTCTCTTTAACTGTAACATGCCCTGGAAAGCACCATTGGTTCTTTACATACACAACAAGGGGAAGGGTACAAAAAAGTGCTGTATTACTGCCATTTACCGTTTACCATTCTTCCCTGACTTCCCGCAACGGAGTCATCTCTATTTGCTTTGATCAGTGTGAATCCATTGAAGTCCACAGATTAATCCAGGATGCTATCGTTTACCCAGGATTCATTGAAAAGCAAAAGGCTGCTCTCCTGATTGAATTTGTTGTTTTTCCAGAGAAGCCTCCAGTTCAATGACAAATCCCATCAAGGAATTCACATTTCTCATACAAAAAAAATAGCTTGTACCTTCACTTCCTGTTCTTCCTTTGCGCCCCAGCTCTGCCGCCTCTGTAACTCCTTATGTCCTCTAGAAGTAGATGACCAACACCATAAACTCTGCTTTCTCATATATTTTTTTACTTGTGCAAATGATCCTGGTTGCAGCATCCATCAAAAATAGTCAACAAATGCAAAAAAAATAAATAAATAAAATTAAAAAATTGAGAGTCCTAACATTTACAACCTTTCTGAAAGTTACCTTATTTGAAGGCCATTTAAGAAGCTCAGCCAACCATTGTCAGCCTTTGTCTATTCTACACAAGAATGAATTGTTGGTTATTATAGTTTCAGGCTTAATTTCTAGAGGGTAGTACCAACAGATGCACAATAAACTGCAGACTCTGTAAGACTGCAATCCTTAGTTGAACTTTGCTGACCATTAACACCAATATTTGTAAAATTTAATGCAGAATATTTCATTTTAAAGTCATGTAGTTCCTTTGAATCCAGACTTATCCGAGCTCAGCGTGGTTATTTCAGATAATTCCCTGCTCAATGACTCCCTTCATGATCCCAGTGTGTGGACTTTTACAAGGCTTTGATTCCCACCTGCCTCTGTGTCGTCTTGTGTGTGCTGCCCGCTAAATCCGCTGATCAGTATCAGTCCCCTCCGGAGTCTTCTCAGGTGGCCTTGTCTTTCACATAAACCCGGGATCATACCTACTGACCCACCCCCCCCTGCTCACAACAGAGGAGTCTGTATCCCGCAGAGGTCACTCTCATTACAGCGAGGGGACCGTCTAATCTTGCTCTTATATAGGTTCTTTTTCTTTAGCGAGGAATGAGAAAGGAAGACCCTTATCTCCAATGATGAATTTACTCAGGGACGTAAAGGGGAAAATCAATGGAGCTCAGATGCATTGAAGGTGTATGTGGAGAGAAAGTGCGGTAAATGAAATGGAGCAATGGTAGTGTGCAGTGCTCAGGGGTGAAGTGTGCGGTTCCCAGGGGAGGGCACTGGGGCGAAGGGGAGATCTGTAATGGAACTCTAGTGACTTATTGGCCCGGCTTGGCAGTCGATCGGTTTGTTTATATTGACTGAGGGCTGATATTTGAATAGACTGGGAGAGTGACTGAGGGGAAAAAGAGGAAGAATAGGCTGATAGTGTTTGTTCGCCTAAAGCTAATCTAGCTTGTTCCACATGGATTAAAACAAAGAAAGATATCTGCAGGCGCCACAAAGCACCCACTTAAAAGCACCTCTTTATGTGGGCCCCAAGTTGCATTAAAGAGTGAAATGGCTATTTAGAGATAAGTTCTGCCAAGTTTGCTCAGAAAAACAATCTAATATGAGTTTTCCAAGTTAAGCTTTCCAGCAGATTTGGTTTCCATTTATTAAGGCTCATTGTTTATTGCATATAAAGCCCCAGAGAACAATCTCAAATAAGCCGCTGTTAAACAATAGCTTTTTCTTGCAGGTCTCCAGTCTGATCTAGAAGCAGTGAATTTGGAAGTAAAGATGGAGGAGAATGCCAAGAGCTCTGTGATGCTGACACCAGTGTCCGAGGTGTCGTCCGGGGAGTTGGTCACACTCTCCCCTCCACAGATATCACCTTCCTCGCAGCTTTCAGAGACCGCTTCGGACACCAGCGCCCCAGAAGCCCCCGAGACCGTCGAAAATATGGGTCAGAGTGGCATGGAGTCGGGCAGCCACGGCGACGCCTCCAGCACAAATGAGGAAACGCGATCGGATGAAGACAAAGACCCCAAAAAGAGCAAATCTCACCTCCACTGTCCCGTTTGTAAAGTGACAGTCAACTCGATTTCCCAACTGGAAGCACATAACAGCGGTAACTTGGACATTTGCATTAGATCACATGCTTTTAAAGGTGCAGTGTGCAGTTTTTGGCAGAATCTGGTGGAAAAATATTCGATTGCAATCTCATACCTCACGCCTTCATATATTATTGTGTGTTCAGAATATAAATATGAACATTCTCCTCCAGCACTGTTCAGTTTGTCCGCTCTGGGCAGATGTAAGAAACAAAGTTTTGACCGATATGCTCCACTTTGTTCATCTGTATTCTACTAAACTTTACACAGTGCACCTTTAATGCCTCTTTATGGTGATTGGCTTCACAATAAACCTACTGACTCTTGTTACTAGGTACAAAGCACAAACTGATGCTGGAAGGTCAAAGCGTCCTGCCTCGACGAAGAGGAAAAGTGGTGGCGGCTCGAGCTGGATGCAAAAGCAAGAGACTGGCGACCAAAGGCAGCGTCGGAGTGCAGAGCAAGAACTTCCAGTGTGAAGTGTGTGAAATCTTTGTGAACTCGGAGACACAGCTCAGCCAGGTAAAAACTGAGAAAAGGCATGGATTATGGAAATTATGACAAAATGGAAATGAGCAGAGTGTGTGCTCTGCTACAGTGGCAGGGATAACAATAGCACAGGCCTTTTCAGCCACATGAACAATGAAGGAAGTGAGAAAAGGTCCTGCGAACGCGCTCAGGCATACTTAGTGGGAATGTCACTATCCTGACCTGAGGTGTTGTTCAAAAGGGCAAAGAAGTACTGTCAAATCTACCGGGAATGCCAGTGTAGTCCAATCCAGGCTGTGTAACATAGTGGCATTTGGCCTATCTTCTTCTTACAATCTCTGTGTTCCACGTTAAAACAAAGTACATACTGGCTATAGTATTGTGTGTTTTAAGTGTTTTACCTTCTTGTTTAATCTGTTTATAATAGAACATCCAAATATTTTTGCCTCATGTGAATGATTATTATTAACCAACAGTTCCACTACATACCATCTAAGGAAAATAAAACAGTTCTCCTCTACAATTTTTCAGACACACTTAAGTAAATGGGTCTGGCTGGCCAGGTTTTCCATTTTTGCACAAGCAATTGTTTGCCACATTTGCCTGTCACAAATAGCAGCTTGGGACATGGCACTTATTGTGTGTAGTTAGGAGCAATTAAAATGAATGTCTTTTATAAATAATTCCAACTATGGAAAGAAATCTGACAGTGACGCAATAGCAATGCAACTGAACAAGAGCTTTGTTTTGGTAGAAGTCAATATACCAAGTTATTGCTATATTAATCTTTTCAGATTAGATCAAGCAGAAGAGAAAATGTTCTGTGTTTCCACTGATCCATAGACACAATGTTGTTAAAACATAAAGACTTGCACTAATGTCACACAGTGGACCTGAATGACTGCTCATACTGCATTCTTAAAAGATAGCACAAATGAGCTGAGTTAAATATGTGAATAATGTGATTTTAATGACCCTGCTTAATGCACAGGGCCATGTTAGCATCACCTTGATACAGAAGTATGTTGCTTAAACTAAAGCAGCGGTGTCTTTTTCTGCCACATGAATGAAGCCATTGAAAACCGAGTTGCAAGTGCAGTGATTGCTCAAGCAGCAGCCATTTTTCCACATTAGAGAGATTTCATCTGTTGGTATAACTAACCACAAAGCCTTTTACTAAGCTGGGATTTATTTGCTACTCATTACTCCGAGCTCCTTATGCCTCATGTGTTTAATTTTGTGGTGACATTGGCGTTTAACCATGTTGGCAAAGTCATTTCTTCATCCTTTTGAAGTTTATTAAAGTCTACACGTGTGAAGAGATTGTCTTTGGAAACTTTGTCTATAAAGGAAATGTGGGGAAGATAAGGAATACACTGGCATGCTTCTGTCGTGAATATATGCCATCCGTCTTATATAAACATCGCCGATCCCAGAAGAGCGTAAACCTGTTAGTTCTGCAGCCAGAGACGGAGATAGTGGCAGCAATAGACATTAATGTGATGTAAAGTCGGTGCACTTCAGTCACTCAATGTGTATCTATTATTAATTCAGCAGATAACATTTGAAGCTGTCCCACTGTGGTACAACCGATGCTTGTTATCGAGTCACTAATGGTGTTTCTTCTCGTCTCGGCAGCACATGAATAGCAGAAGGCACAAGGATAGACTGGCCGGAAAGCCCCCCAAACCCAAATTTACCCCACACAGCAAGAGCCAACCAAGCTCCAGCTTAGCGGTAAGTCAGCGTAAAGACACAGACAAACAAATCACACAGCAACACAAGGAAGACAAAACAAATGTAATTGCCTTCCCACTAACAGCAGATACGCTTGAACATGGCGCACACATGTCCCAAATTGGAATATATTCAGCTCAGCTTGTAAGCTAATGCATTTTTAAACACCAGTTTCAATTTATCTACAGCTAACTTGTTTAACCCTCTGAGGTACAAGCCAATTTGTTCTGTGTTTGGTCTGCCTGCTGTTTTTGGGTAATAATGCTTGTAAACTTTAATCCTTTAATAAAAAATAAAGCTGTTCTATGTGATCTGTCACCTGCAGTCCACTCATGTCACAATATAGAACACAATGAAAGATTTACCAACAACCAACCAATGCAACAATTGTGTCTAGGATTTTTTTTCTATTCTTCATCAATGACAAGACGTTTCATTTTTTATTTTTCACTTTAGACAAAATTATAATGCAGTAATTAAAACACAGGCAGTGGCAAAGACAGTGTCTTTATATAATGGCATGTAATGGCATTTTTCACTGTACCCAGGGCTCAACCAGGAGCCACTGGCCAAAAAATGAGGCACAACCTGTTTTGGTGACAGATCTATACTGACACAACACTAACGCAAGACTTTTAATACAGATAATTATTACAACAGTGTTACCAGTGTTATCCTGGAAATTTAGAAAGTAGCTGACTTTGAAAATAATCTATGGTCCTGGAATACTCCTCAAATTTTAATAGATTTAGTGTTTTTGAAATCCATATGGCTTTGGATAAGCAAAAGCAGCAAACTCAATGGGAACCTTTAGTTTGAGTTTGACCCTCTGAGGCTGCTGTATTTTGTCGAGTGGAGCTTAAACAAAAGCAGATGAGCCCATACATTATATATGTAGATGCCCTATTGGCCCGTTGCCACGACACTTCAGCATCGCCACCATTTTGGACCAGGCAGACAGGACCAAAATATTAACAAATACAAGTACAGAGGGAGCTCTTGTTTTTATGAATAAAATGAACTATAACATTCACACGGTTTTACAACAGCACTACCAAATAATCTTATAAAAGTCAAACAAAAGAACAACAAAATGGCAAATCTTACTTGTGAAATGTAAATCCCTGAGACCTGGTTTGGATTGTGCTCTGGCTGGAGCAGCCCCAAGCTTCACACGGGACTCCGGCATTTTTTTTTCGAGAGAGAGACAGCAAATGCAAAATTCAGCTCTGACCTAACACTACTTGTTTATCTCTTCAGTCAGCTGAGTAGCCCCGTCACTGATGTGCTGTGAAAGGGCCTGGTCCAATATGCCGGCGACTTTGACGTACGCTCCAAGAGCCAAAGCTGCGTCTACGTATATAACGTCTGTGCAGATGAAAATAGTGAGAATAATTCCACATGATTTCTAAACATATACAGTACAACAAATGTAGAAAAAAAATGAAATATCACTACTTTGACTTAAAATGCCCTCTCAGACCTCCACAAAATCCACTGAACTTTACAACCAATTTTGAAAACTCTGAAAGGGCTGTAGCTGCATGTTCTTGCATTGTTATAGTGCCGTGTTTATCATACATCATTTTGAGTTTTTACAAGTACTGGATAATCTTTGAAATCATGCGACACAAACCTCAGGGGGTTAACCTTACAAAACAAAACAATGAATTAAATAAATCTCACTTGTTATGACGGCCTGCTTGTACGCCTGTCGTAAAGGTTAAGCGCACTGTTGTCCTCGATGAGTCCCCTAGCCCTGAGACAGGTCTAAAATAGTCCTTCATTTTAGTCCTGCACTGACCAGCTCTGACAACAGCAGCCTGAATCAGCACTCCAGATTAATCACTTCTTTGCACCTGTCATATACGCACCTCCCTCCCCATCTCTCCCTGTCCTCCCTCCTCCATCCTGCAGAACGTGAGGTGGAGTGGCTATGCAGGCGTGGCTGTGTCTGCCATGAAGAAAGCCTTCAGCCAGTACAACCTCACCTCCCTCTCCTCGCAGGTCAGTGGCAGGAGAGGCCGAGTCTGGGGCTGCAGGGCGAGAGCTTCAGATGGCTCGACTTTAGGCCTGGCCATGGTTCAGGGGACTGAGCAGAGAGTCATGATGAATATATGTGAAAAAAACAAATGAAAAGTTCAGATTTTTACATTATGGTGTGTTGTACTCACAGCTGATACAATGAATGAACATTAGCTTGTATTGACAGAGAATGCAGGATATTTGGGGCTACTCCAGTGTAACATTTTCAGTTAAAAAAAAAACAAGAGCAAATTTAGGGCACAATAAAAAGTTTTTCATTAAAATAATTTAAAGCAAACACCTTTTAACCTTTTACCTTTTTAAGTAACCTTATACCTCAAAATATGGAGCTTGAAAATCATTAAAATAACAACTAAAACTGCATCCTAACATCTTGACAGAATGATAAATGCCACCAGCATCCATCACTAAGGTACAAATTTGCATCACGTTACATACTGTGTTTTAATAGAATAGGCATATGCATTCTGAAGAGGATGGATCTTATATGTCCATTGGCCACTGCTGCTCTGTTGTTGCATTTAGAAGGTCCATCTTGTTCAATATAAATATAGTTCTTTCAACTTGAATTATTAAAAGAAGAATTACTAGGATTATATTGTTCAACTAGGTTTAAAAAAAATACTAGATTTTATGTTAAATGGATCTTGCTACAGAGGTTGAAGTTCTCAGACAACTCTAGCTGATTTTGAATATCCATTAACTTATACTCACAGAGATCATCACAAGTCAGTTGTTGGGCTTAATCTTGGCCAGAATTAAATTTTCAGTTCAGCATCATACTATACATTTGTGCTCTATAACAGCATGTAGAGGATGGTTCATCCTCATCGTCATTTACTCATCCATCTTGTTGAAAAAGTGTCTTTTAAAAAAAAACTAGGTTAAGGTAACTTAGAAAGTATTATTTAAACTTGTTTCTTTTAAATGGAAACTTTAATGAGACAAGATGTAGCCTCGTGCTCACTTCCATTCCTGTACATCTAAGATATGTTTTTAAGTGCTCCTGGTGCAGAGGCTGAGGTGCTCAAACAACTGTAGCTGATTGCAACAACAACAGCTTTAATTTGCAGAGGAAGTTGATTATTTGGGAAAGTAATTTAAGGCAAGGTAAGAAAGGCTAATGTTCATTCATGAAAACAGTATCAGTGCCACCTTAATACCCACAGAATCTGAACTGCTTCTCTGATTTCATGTTGCTTTAAAGCAAATGTCTGCCTTGTCCTCGTTAAAATAGGCTATCCACATGCTATATTATGAGCAATAGCCTGTGTGTTCATTTTTTGTGTGTGATTAATGTTCATGCAACAAGTGAAAACCAGGTCTGGTGTTTGTTAAACAGCAGTGAACATGGAAAGTAGGGAAGTGCAGCTAACATTAGCCTCTTTTATGCTCCTTTCTGTGTTACTGGTGATATCTCTCACCGGTATCCAGGATATATCCAGTATATCAACCACTTCACACCCTCCATGAAAGTATTACACCTTAATTTGAGGTGAGATGCATTACCCACAAGACAACAAAAAGTGAGCATAAAAGGGACTATTGAATGTGTGCAAACCATGAGTTTGGGAAACATGTTTGCCTGATAATCGTCTCACGTCCTGCCACTCCCTGTCCTGTCTTCTCCAGACCAAACTGGCCTTGCAGAAGCAGCTGACCAAGAGCTTGACCACCGGCTTCCTGCCCAACCCCCTCACCCCACCGACTCTGTGCACCGTGGCCACCAACCCACTGGCTCTGCGCCACCCAGTGGGCACCACCACGTTCATCCAGACCCCTTTCCTGGGCCCCGCGTTGTTTCGGCCGGCCCCGGGGCCACTGCGGGCCACACATACACCCATCATCTTCTCCCCCTACTAAAGACTTGACTCACCTCCATCTGAGCTCCACAATCCTCTACCACACCCTCCTTCAGTGTGACCTCGTCCCAAAAGGCCACATGCAAACTATGCAGCCCCCCTCTGACTTAAGATGGAGATAGTGCACAAGTCTTGACGCTCGGTTCGCCACAAGTCTCGAGTTGTTCCTTTTAAATCAAGGCCAAGACTCCATCATGCCTTCTCCTTGCTCCTCTTATCATGACCTAGGGAGCAGGACCGGCCTCCAGACAGTGACTGGTGCACAGAGGCCGCTTTTATAGCCATTTCATGGGTCAACATAGCTTGGATTATGGATATTATTGTGTAATTTATTAGAAAGCAAAGATAGAGAACTCTAGATGTATGTTTAGTGTGGTTGCCACAAAATAAGGTCCCTTTACTTGATGCTATTTTAAGATTTTTAACTTATTAAGAGGTTATAAGGAAGGTGCTTAGATCATAGGATACAACGCAGCTGAAAGTGAGGCATCAAATCTAGTCTTGTTGATCAGTGTTTTCACCTGATAAGCTCAACTTGCCAATGTGTGAAGATTTGTCTTTAAGCATCCCCATTTTTAGCTTGAAACACCTCAAATTTATTTGCAAAACCTAGACATAGATTCTCCTATTATTTTAATGTCCCGTCAAATATAGAACTGGAGACCTTTTTTTTATTATTTACAAACCTACTTCAGTAAAATGAGTTCATAACCCTACTGAAGCACATGCAGCACCACCTTGTTCTTGCAACATAGCTTTTGACTGCTCTTACAGTGAGTAATTCAAAAATAAATATAAAATAAATCACAGTCACTTCATAAATTGTAATAAACATAAACCATATAAAGTTAAGCAGTAGTAGATTTAATATACTGTATATTAAATCCACTACAGTGAACATTTGTTTTCCCTAACACAATGTCTCCAAGCTCTTAACAATTAAACCTTTTTTTCTGTTTCTCTCTGAGTCACATTCATAGCCCTTCAGATTTGTCTTCTCTGGGATTAAGCTCTCATTAAAGCCCAGAAAAGGTCAGCTTGTCATCTTGACTTGAGTTTCAATTTGCAAATGTGTCTCTGGAATGATTTCTTTCTGCTCCAGTGCTTCAGACTTAGTTGCAGCTTGAACACAATGCTGTGGTCAAACTGCAAAGCAATACTCCCTCAGCTTCAGACCTCTCTTTGTGTCGACTAATATTCTTTGTAATTCCCTTCACTCTGCTCCTGTCATTTTGCTTTTTTCTCTTGATTTTCTTCAGTGTTATCTCAGCCTGCAATGACGACGCCACAAAAGCCTCCTCCAACACACAAATATTGAGAATACAAGTTTCTTGAAGAACTGATGTTATTTTGGAGCTTAATGAAAAGTTTGGGTGACAGTAGGTGGAGAGACTTGCTCAATCAGTTCTTGATTGGCATCTCATTGCAGCGTCTGTGCACAGCGTGGGCAGGAACAAAGCACAGTGCCATGGCAACCACATTAAAAGCACCTTAAAACTGATTTACTTATAAAAGCAATGAACATTGTGTTAGTAGTCACATTTTTTTGCTGTACTGTAGATGTATATTTTCAATCTCATGTTAAGTAATATCTCTTTGATTAGAAAAAAACAATCAGGTGAGAATGGTGACATTATCCATGACAAGTCTCACATTTGAAGCAATACATTCAGTATTTTTTGTTTACAACGTGTTTTCACTGTGTCAATGGCTTTATCTACTCTATACTGTATTCTGTAACATTGTTTTACAGCCAAAGGCCAACTCCGATTTGTCAGTGAGGAGTAAAAAGACAAGCTGAGCCTGACGGTGTTGCCCTTGACGCTCACGGTCAGCCCCCAGTGTTGTGATCCCGGGCCGAGCTGTTCCATTTTTAGCTGCTTTTGAAGGGTGCTTTAGCGCCGTATGACATTGCTTTTGTTTCACTTTTGGTTTTTAAAGTGGAGCGGGAGAACTTTTTGTATGACTTCCACTGAGCAGACATCAAAAGACAAGTGTTTGGGAGAAGTGTCACAAGTGCAACATCGAGCGTCGGTTTGATGTCCACGCCCTGTGCTTTCTCCTCATCCGACCCGGGACATAGACAAATATAAAAACTCCCTCGGCCAAAACAGACTCCTGGCGATGCCTCATGAGGACTTGACATCATCATTGTCCTTCAAACAACACTCATACCAAATCATGTTCTCTCAGATATGGAGCAAACCCTATGCATTTCCATTGTGCAATATGTATAGTTGTCTGTGATGCAGCAGTGCCATCTGTTGTGCAAACCCTGTAATTGCCATCCAGTTGTAGTGCTTTATACAAAACTTTCTGGTCCAATGTGCATTTCCATCTGAGCCTCCCGTCACATGTCTTTTCTGGGTAAGTGAAGTCGTCAGGTCTCTTGTTAAACTGATGTGGTCCTCCCCAACGACTCAGTGAACCAGCCAGCCTTGAATCTTCACTCTTGTTTCTCTTGCTCAGTGGGAACTCTCACCTAAATCTTTCTTAAAACTTTAGAAAAAGGCAGATTATATGTAGAAAACTTAGAGTAACTATAAAGTTTTATCAGAGTTGCTATTGTTATCTGTATCCTAATAAACAGCTATGGTAGAAGAGAGTAGATTACGTTATAGAGCGACATACAGGGACGAGACAAAACGCTTTGCTTTGCTTTTTTTTTCATTTGTCATTTTTTAAAAGAAAATATTTAAAATCATTATTTGAGTGTTGTTTTTTTCTTGACTGATTTGTTAATAATCAAATTCAAGGCCTTTTTTAAGACTATTTCCTTAACGTGACATTAGCCAGGCCTTCTCAGGGGTGACAGGTCGAACTAACGCTACCATGACCATGACACATTCAGGGTATCCCTCCACGGCTCCATTACAGAGAGCAGGAAACACTGTACACATGGATGGACTGTCAAAATAAACTTACAGTGCTGTACCATAGAACGGATAAGGAAAGGATTTTGGAAAATAAAGCTTTTAGAACTTGTACAAATGGCTTTAATGATTCTCTGTATGTGTCAAAGTGTGTGTTTTCTACTTGAAATGAAGGGTCGATTACTAAAAATGTTACTACGTCAACACTGGGTCATAAAAGAAAGCACTGACTTCAGGATTTAAGGTTTAAAAAAACAAGACTGGGCATTTCTTTGTGTTCAAGACAAAGACAAAGGAATTAAAGTATACTAAGAATAATAGCCTTTCTAACATCTATAGGTCGCACTCATTGGGAAAGATGTTTCTGATTTTCTCTAGGAGCACAAAATCAGTATAAGTTAGTGCCTCTGCTCTGCTGCCCTCAGGAGTCGCACAGTGGGGGATCTGCATGAGTAAACTGGTAATGTTTTTATACCAGATGCCCTTCCTGACATAACCTTTGACATTTTAACCAGACTTTGGACCAGCACAGATATGGTAGTAAGGGGACTCAAACCCCCAGTCTCCCACACCAAAGATTGAGTCCTCTAACCAAGATATGCATAATTTAACCAAATCAGTTTTACAGCAACCAGAGTTAACCAAAATAACAAACAATAAACAGTAATAATGCTAAAATAAATGCATTTTAAATACCAATCCAAACAATACATTCAAACAGAGTGAAAAAGTGTCAAAAGCCTTTCTGAATACGTAAGTCCTCAGATTGGCTTTAAACAGAGGCAGGTCAGTGATGGTTCACAGCTCGGTGAACATTATTCCAGAGTCTGTGGCCAGCTACAAAACAGAACGTTCACCCACTGGTCCCACACCCCTTGACTCTAGGACCTCTGATAGATAGTCTAACCCAAACCCTGCAGAGCGCACACGTCTGGGTTGATGGGCTTAAATCTCACATAAATAAGAAGGTGTTTTGCAGTAGCTGTTTTGTGTTCAAATCTCCCCCGTCTGTGTTGCTGCTCCTGCTCCGAGGTTGGCTGGCACACCTGCAATCAATCCCCTGCAATCTCTGCTGCAGTACTTGAACTCGGTCTCTCCTCCAGCTCTCTGCCAGAAAGTCATTCTACCACAGAGGTGAAGACTCTCTCAGTCCTCAGACCTTTGTTTTTTTATACCAAGCTTAGAAATAGCTTTGAAGACTTGCCTTTTTATTTGTCTCTGCCCTTCCAGATCTCTGTGCCAGCCAGCCATCACCACTCCTCCACTTCAATCCTCTTACCAGCTCAAACTCCAGTCCAACCAGCCTACGTACTCTGTACACCTGCCTCCAGCCATCATCCCTTAAATCTCTTAACTATTCATATGCAAAATAATGAAAATCCTACACAAAACATCTATTTTGGTGCCACACAAGTCGTAAAGTCAGACACCAACTACTAACCAAGTCGTGCTTTTAGACAGTTTCCGAATGAAACTTTTATACCATGCTGGTTGTCTTTATTATTTTTGTGTTAAAAAACACACAGTTCAAAATGCAGTTTATGGATCTGTTTATCCAGTATGAACAACACACAAAATGACACATTGCTGTTATTTGACATGGGATTTTGATCTTGCAGGTGCTGCTCCTGTGAGTCCAACATCTGTTCACACTCAGCTGGTCCTTTTGCACTTATTTCAGGAAACACTGTGTCGCAGCAGGATCAGTGTTAAGCCAAGACACAGAAATGAAACGGAAATCAACTTGTGTGTGTGTGAAGGCCGTTTGCATGATCGGAGTGACAGGATAATACACCTGAGTGGCTGTGACTGGGTTTATTCAAAGGCTAATATGCTTTATCTTCGTGTTATTCTTCGCAGTTGGCAAATGACAGTACATTGTGCTCTGGCTCGGCTCCAGCTTCAGCTTCAGCAGAAAGATTTGATGCTGATGACAATGAATCATCACAAGAATTCAGCAGCTGAACTGACTGCTGTTAAAACCCTTTGTGTTTTTGCCAACATGATGCAGCACAGTGGCTCATATTAAACCAAATGTGGTGCTGTGAAACTAACCAGTACTGAGCTCTGTAGTCTCTGTATATTTATTTCCATTAGAGGCTGTTCTTTGTTATCAAACTTAACTAAGCGTACTTACATACAGTATGCTTAATGGGTAACTTTTAGTGTAGTGACAAGCTGGGGAGCCTCAAAGAGGGTTCCAGTAGTAAAAAATGTTGAATTACTTAAATCTTGAAGTATCTTTGCACTGACTGCTTTGTTACTCTTCGTCAAGTAATACTAAGAAAAGGCAAACTACAAATAAACGACCATAAATCGACCAAAAATTACTGTATTTTGATGAGAAAAACAGCACTCTGCAGCTGATTTAGCACGTCCAACACTTCCTGTGGCACCGATCAAAGATACGCTGTTGGGTCCCCGCTCTGACTGAAGCCACCTGAGCATCAGAAGGACACGCTGACCTTGTGACAATGTGACAGCCCTATATCCGCCATATTGATCCATTATCTTATCTAAACGCTCTCCATGGAGGGCAGGACTCCCTTATCTCTCGGTGGAGGTGGTCGGCCAGTGCCCCTTTTCAGTTAAGTGTCTGTCAGAGTAACGTTTGTGGATGTGGAGACATGTTTTAACACGTTTTAGAGACATCTGATTCATTCACTTTGAGAGATGTGGCTGTGAAGGCCAATTGTCTGTTCCTCACTGTGTAGAAAAATCATCTCAACCCTGAAAAATAGTGGTATTTTTCAGCATATTCTTTTTAAACACAAAAAAACAAAAAAGAACTCCTTTTTGTTGTTGAAATGATTCATGCTCCCTGGGCTTTCAGTACAAATGATGTGTCTCGAGGCTTGTGGGCAGCCAGTATGACAACTAACATTTGACATAACTGATGGCTGGAGGGCTGCTGATATTTCCAACCCACAGAAAAATCCTGATACGAGAGAGAAAAAAAAGCCACAGTGCCATTTAAACTGTGTGTGCTCACAGCTGTGTAGAAATTGTTTTTTTAATCTGACACTTCATGATGGCCATGTCGTGACTGTGAAAAGACTCCCGCTTCTGAAGTCCAGTTCCACTTCATAGGGTTATAAAATGCTATCTATTTTATGGTTCCCTCGGGAGAGCTGGATGCTCCGTTTCAGATGTGACGCACAACAGCTGAAGTGGATTACTGGTGGCAAAACAAGGGCAGTGTCTTGTTGCCCTGTGACTGTGACAAGAGAGTGGAAATTTCTCTTCGGTGGACAGCAGTCTAAAAGGAGGTGGTTCATAAATCACTCAGACAGGTGACACATTGATCCCCGAGTCTGGCAGAAGCTCTCACAGAGACTAGTGTTGTGAAGACTTTTATTTTTATGTGGGCACAGACAGTTATGGAGCTTTAAACTACAACAGAAGTGGCAGATACTGAAACTAAACAGCCCTGCAAAGACACAGTGATGAAGCATGGCCAGCCCTACCCCTACTTTCCAAAGTGAAATAGGTTCTCCTTTCCTTTCCTCTCTAATCTTTGTTGGTGTGTTATTTCATGGTCCATTGTCAAATAAATGACCATTTTTGCTTCATACCTGCTTCATGGCGAAACACGCAGCAGCATGCAAGAACAACTGAGAAGACAAAAGATAAATTAATTGTTAACGAATCCGAGGAAACAACTGTTTTTACCTGTTTTTTTAAAACAGCATTAACATCAAAGCCATATTGTGAGGGTGATTCTGAGGGTTGCAGAAATCAGGTGCCTGAGAAGAAACAGGCTTTTTCAGTTGCGGTTGATGAGAGCACTGACATTATAATCTAACTCTAGGCTACTACTTTGCACTGTAACAAAGAAAACTTGTTATTTATAGGTTATTATCTGATTATTTCACTGGTGACTTCAGATTAAATTGTGCTGTATGTGGCCTCTGACCTGTCCTCTCTAAATCCTTAAGTCCTGATGCTTATTTTTCCTCTTTCATAGCCATGCCTTCATTCTTTTATGCTTACCACCATTCTGCTTTTCATACACTTTATTTTTTAAGATAATGCTCTCTGCTTCTCTGTAACTCGACCTTGGTTTTTGAGGTCACTACAGCAGCGTCCTGTTCTCTGATTCTTTTTGAGCAAAACACAATTTTCACCCAAATGTATGATCCAAAATGAATGAATGAAGCTCAAATCTAGTGATTAAAAAGAACATGATTGAATTGAGATGGTACATGATGCCGTGCCTTTGGGAAACCAGGTGAGAGTAATATCATTTCATTTTCCACTTGAGGTTTTCTCATTATTTTGCATTAACCTTCCAGTCAACAAGATCTTTTACGCTAACCTTGTTTTTACTTCTGCATCAAAGTCACACTTGATATGCTCGCATTAAGCAGGGCACGCTTTTTAATTGCTAATAGCATATATAGTAAACATGTCACCCTTTTGACCTTGCTTTGTTGACAGCTACAACAAGACATTTCTCAAACATTGCACTCAAACCAAGACAAATCTATCCACATGATTTTATAGAAGGCCAGTGACATCTACTGGACAACTAGCCTTCCTCATTGCACTCTGAAAATGCAAATGTCTTACTCTTCATAATGAGGTTACACAATGTCTATGTTGTATGATGATGTTGTATAAACACATTTCAAGTCACCGTGGATGTAATAATAGTTTTAATTACACAAAAATGAGCTGTATTTTAGTTTTCATTTTTATTTCTTAAAGCACCAAAAAATATTGTTAGGCACAGAAATTATACAGCCAAATGCAAGTGAACCACAAAAAGCAGAGTATATGATACGTGTGTTGGCTAAAACATGAAAATACATTTCCCCTTTTTACTGACATCCCTTAATAGGGTTTTCATTTTGGTGCATGTAAGTTCTAAGTCATTTCCTCTTGTATAATGTGCTTTATGTTTTATTTGCAGACAAAAGTAGCTCCTGATCCTGCAGAACTGCCTTTCATCTTTCATTGTTGGGCTCCTTAGGCCTGTACACAAGGCCAACGTGGTAAGGAATGTCAATCATTTACTTTAACAGCAATTCTCAGCAAATAACACGATTAAAGTAACAATCTCCACCTCAGTCAGTAAAAGTTATTAATCTTGCAAATACATTATGACACAGAGAACACAGCATTTGAATCTTTGAGTAACATTTGTGCTGCCCTTTATAATCAGTCTGATTGTACATGTAGCAAAAAGTGTTTCACAGTGTGCATTACAAGTCTGTGACCTCTATGGAATGTCCAAATATAGTATAATAAGGTTATTGAAAGGTTTATCAAAAGTCAGAAACATATTCATAGCTTTCTACAAGTATTTATCAGAGAAATGTGAGAGGGTTTGTTTCAGTGAGAGAGAAGTGAAGAACACTTGAATCTGGTTCAGACATTAACATGTGGAAATGCTTCAAAAATATCAGATGTAGTTTGCCCTGTTCTTATTGACATGAGCAAATCCAATCAAGCCTACAAGTAATTTTGCCTTTCATGCAGCTAGCTCTGGATTCACACCAAAAGCCACATGAGCAATTAAAACAATAGCACTCTTATTCCAACACATGTTCACAACAGATGGCAACAAGGGACGAGGGTGAAGTGAGGGATGCAAATCCAGTGACTTGAGCTGAGATTTAAAGTGAGGATGGACATCAGTGAAGCTACAGTAAATTACAGAAAACATAGCCTTAAAAGCAATATGTCCAGCACAAACTTAGCAGCTTGGTCTCTCATACTATCATCGACTTGGTGAGAGCCAGCGGCGCAATGTCAGTGACCTGAGTGTAACAAGTGATCAGATCACTTCTAGTGAATTCAACATTATGACAAAGTGAACCCCTCAGCTGAAATGACACCGATATGACGTGAAACTACTGTGCATTTTCAATCAGTCATAAATTCTAAATATTTTCTGAAACATACAGATGTTTTAACAATAACAGCATTATGGTCCTTCATATTTATTAATAATAGTGTTTTATATTAACAAAACAAAGATCCCTTTAAGACACCTATCACTCTTTCCCTTGCCTCATCGAGATAATATTTCTCCCTATTCATTCAACTGTCAGTGGAGCCACTTCCCTTGTTCTTATTTCGACTGAGAGGAAAAGTAGATTTGCTTTGTGGCTGTGTCATTTTACTAGCCAGAAAGACAAAAGGTTCAATCAAAGTGCGGCGGTCGACGACTGACACCTCCCACAGGCGCACTTTCTCATTCTTTGCCCAGTTTTGTGCCATGTTCAAGTCGACTCTCCTTTCGTCCTGCCTGTCCAGCTTGTTTCCCAGCACAATAATGGTTACCTGTGGAACAGCAAAATCATCAGTGCACTGTACATCAAGCTCATCATTGAGTGAAGAAGTGAGGAAAGATGCAGGAGACATTGAAACTGTGATTTAAAGTCAGAGGACACCCCACATTATAATCTTTAGGACTTTGTAATATTTTTATATAACAGAAAAGGTATCTGAATAATTAAAGTAATTCATAAAAGAGAAATGGCAAAAAGAATATATATATTTCAGTTCATTCTTTATTCCCAAATTCAAATACATATACATATTTTTGGACAAAGTTTTGTGGTATATCTGTTTTTGCCAATAGGCTACATGAATTTCAATATGCTGAAATTAATGTTAGTTACAATTACAGACAGACTTCCTCACCTCTTTCTTGTCTCTTTGACGGTCAATGTCCTTTTTCAGGGCCTCCATTCTCTTAAAAGACTCTTTGCTGTCTATGCTGTAAACCAGCACAAAGCCATCTGCAAAAGTGTAGTAATGTCGAGGGAACTCCATCCCATCACGGAGTCCACGGGTGTCATAGAAGCGGACCTGCTCTCGAGTGCCGCGGTCTGTCTCTATGGAGCCAATGTAGATGTCTTCAAGAGTCTCCATGGGCTCAGAGCCTACAGTGAAGAAGTTCATTCATAGTATTAATAACAGGCATCGAGGGATGCAGTGAAGGTGCCTTTACAAATCTCTTACAATCAGTCATACCTGCAACATGATTGGCATACAGTAGTTGCTCCAAGACAGCAGTTTTCCCAACAGCAGCCTGGCCACAAACAACCACTTTACAGCTCTTGCCCATTACGCTTTCCCCTTCTTGTCCAAGAAAATCTAAAGAAAGAAAAAAAAGGAAATTAAATTAAATTAATTCACAATTTAAGTGACAGAAGGGCTTAGTAGTGCAACTTTGTATTTGTACACGAATTTGATGTGTACTACTAATTTCTTACAAGTTTACATAACTAGTTCCCAGGGTATAAATGTTACTCTGTTAAGTATATGTTATATGATATTGGCTATAGCGCCCCTTATTTGTTTAAACCTGATATGCTGGGAAAAAAGCAAGCCGGGAAGAGGCTTCTAAACCAGGGAACAACTCATAATCATTCAGCCTATAAAAATTCAAAAGGTGTGTGTTTGTTGCGTTCATTTATTACTAAAAGAATGAAGAAGTACGCAGACGGGTCTTAGCATAGGAGGAACTTAGCATTAGCTTTAACAACGGTACTTAATAAACACTAACCTTAAACTGACCTTTTTGAAACCAAAACGTGTGTTTTAAGCGCATGTGTTAAAACAGGTAATACAAGATGTATGTAATCATGTTTACATAATTTTTGAGACGGTTTAAGTTAATCGGAGAGTGTCTGCTTACCTTTTTGACGTACCACTTCCTGTTTACAGTCTGCGTAACGACGTAACCACTGCAGTCTCTAGCCACGCCCCTCGTCGTTGACGGCAAAATGGCGGCGGAGAACTGTGATGCTGTGAACATGGACCCTGATATGGAAATACTCAGTGACGAAGAACTAGAAAGGTAAAATGAATTGTTGCTTTGTTGTGAATGGCAGGCATTCATTTATACATTTGTGTCTTACTGATCGATGGGGTTCTAAGTCTTGTCATCGTCAATTTTGCCGCATAATAAAGGCGCAACCGATAGCTGCTAAGCTAAATTTGGCCTCGCATTTCGTTAGCACAGTTGCCATGGTCTTCCCTTACCAGGTTATATACTCGATTTTTATTTTGCAGTACACGCCACGTGTTGTCTCTCGTTAAATGCCATGGCTAATAGTTAGTCTAGCTTAAAGCTGAGATTTTACATTACTGTTTCTCAGTTATAGGTGACTACCATTCACTTCAATTCAAAGTGTGCTCGTGAGGTAAAACATGAACGGTTTCCAAAAAAAGTAATGACACTTGCCCTCAGCATGGTGTCATATGTTCCTGGCTCTGCTCTGCTGTCAGCTTCACAAAATAGTAACAAGTTTGATCTGAATAGACACCTCTGCCCTGCTGCTTTGGCTCTTTCTATGTTTAGTTAAGGCTGACAGTGAAGTGCTGGTGCACTGCCATTCACTTGTTGAACACGTGGGTATGATTGTCACGTTATTAATAACAACAGTTTAGATTTTGGAATTGCGAAGCATCTGGAAAATAGTCATCATTAGTCATCGTGAGCATCCCTCGTTAGCTCATCCGATATTTCTACTGCACTGTATAAAACCATTTGTGTCTCTCTTTATCTGTTGCAGGGAAGCAGAGGGCTTTAAAGAGCAAGGAAATGCCTTTTATATTAAGAAGGATTATGCAGAAGCTTTCAACTACTACACCAAGGCTATAGGTAATCATGTGACCTGTTACTTGCGTGTTTTAAGTAATCTTTTATACAAGGTAATCTAACAAGAAAACAATTGGTATTAATAGTATAAAAAACTTGTGTTTTTGCAGACATGTGCCCAAAGAATGCAAGTTACTATGGCAACCGTGCAGCCACACTAATGATGTTGTGTAGATACAGAGAAGCTCTAGAGGATGCCCAACAAGCTGTACGACTAGACAACAATTTCACAAAAGTATGTTCATCATAACATCTCAAAGTCTGATGGGAAAATGAAGGCATCAGTATTAATAAATGCAAAAATTTACAAAGCCTTTAAAAATTGAAGTCCTCAATACCTCTGAATTGTTTTTTTTTTTATTTGTTCACAGGGTCATCTGCGAGAGGGCAAATGCCACCTGTCCCTCGGGAATGCAATGGCCGCAATCCGCTGTTTCCAGCGGGTTATGGAACTCGAGCCTGAAAACAGCCAGGCACCACAGGAGGTGAGCTCGCCATAGTTGAAAAAGCCTTATGTAAAAACGTTTTCATCAGTTCAGTATCAGTTCAGATTAGGTCAGACAAGTGCAGTAAAGTGTAAAAGTCTGATACAGAGCGATTTAAGAGGAGATTAACTGCAGTTAGCTTTGCTCTTAATGAGCAAGCTGACGGGAAAGTTTGTGGTGGTGCTAGTGCTTCATTGACCTCATTTTGTAAGCACTGATCAAGATGCAATCAGGGCTGGTGGGAGTTGTAAGCAATGTGTCACTTTTACAAGTCTAACAACTAAATAATACTTTTGTCAGATAAAAAATGCAGAATCCATCCTTGAATACGAGAGAATGGCAGAGATTGGATTCGAAAAGAGAGACTTCAGAATGGTAAGAAACACTTTTTATTATTTTTTTAGCATGACTTATTCTACCAGTGAACAACTGAGAAAACAGTTATTGTATTTGTCTTTAGGTTGTCTTTTGCATGGACCGTGCCTTGGAAACGGCATCAGCCTGTCACAGGTTTAAGATACTAAAGGCAGAATGCTTAGCCTTATTGGGACGCTACCCTGAGGCACAGTCTGTAGCAAGGTAAGGCAAGCTATTTTACTGAATGTGATGTACTTACAATTTGCAATTTGACTGTAATTTACTACAAAAACTCTCATGCTGATTTTTGTTATCATTTATAATGCTTTGTAATGGTTTCCTACAGTGACATTCTACGAATGGACTCCACTAATGCAGATGCACTATATGTGCGTGGTTTGTGTTTGTACTATGAGGACTGCATTGACAAAGCTGTCCAGTTTTTTGTCCAGGCCCTACGCATGGCTCCTGACCATGACAAGGCTCGGCTTGCCTGCAGAGTGAGTAAAGTTGCAGAGTGAGTAAAGAATAAAAACAAAGCAGTTATTGCTTTGTTTTTATTCTTATTCAGTTTTATATCTTAATAAGATCATCCTTAAGTGTTGCAGTATACTTCTTTCAGAATGCCAAAGCACTAAAAGCTAAGAAGGAAGAAGGGAACAAGGCTTTCAAGGAAGGAAACTTTGAAGCTGCCTATGAGCTATACTCTGAAGCCCTAACAATAGACCCCAACAATATCAAAACAAATGCCAAGCTGTACTGTAACAGGGCCACAGTTGGATCTAAGGTGAGTTCCACAGGAGATTAATGCATACCGCAGCATGCCTTAAACGAATTGGTTGTACAATATACTATGTAATACAGTACAGACATGCTGCTGTGTGTAGAAGTGTCTTATATTTTGTATAAGCCTTTTTATTGAAATAAATGAATTGGGTTGGTACATAATGTGCACACCTTTCAGCCTGTCTCATTTTGTAATCAGGCCATTATGCTTTTTGCTTTGCATGCTTTTTCATGTATCTTTCAAAGCTGAAGAAACTAGACCAGGCCATTGAAGACTGCTCAAAGGCCATTAAGCTGGATGACACCTACATCAAGGCCTACTTACGGAGAGCGCAGTGGTATGTCTTTCAGTATATTGGTAATACATTGACATTAGATGGTGATTCAGAATGACAGTAAAGGAAAAAGGAAAAGTCGATGATGTGTACTGTGTTGCAGCTACATGGACACGGAACAGTACGAGGAGGCAGTCCGAGATTATGAGAAGGTTTACCAGACAGAGAAAACAAAAGGTGAGAACTTGAATGTATTAATCTATTTTGTGGCTGAACTTGCACAACCTTCAGCTTATCATTTTAATCAACATTGTACTGTGTTATTTTAGAACACAAACACCTCCTAAAAAATGCCCAGTTGGAGCTAAAGAAAAGCAAGCGAAAAGACTACTACAAAATCCTCGGAGTGGATAAGAACGCCACAGAAGATGAAATCAAGAAAGCTTATCGCAAACGGGCCCTTTTACATCACCCAGGTGCATTGAGTCAGAATACTCAGTTATATAACACTGTCTGCTCACTCGTGCATTGTGTAACATGTCCTCTGTGTTTCTTTTAGATCGTCACAGCAGTGCGAGCCCTGAAGTACAGAAGGAAGAAGAGAAAAAGTTTAAGGAGGTGGGTGAAGCTTTCAGCGTCCTCTCAGACCCAAAGAAGAAATCACGCTACGACAGCGGCCAGGACCTAGAGGATGATGGCATGAACATGGGAGGTTAGTAATATGTTAGAATAGGTGAATGAAGTACCTTTAGCATTTAGTCTAATCTATTCTAATATTGCTATATTGTAAATAGTAATTATTTTGATTATTTAAATCTCTAAGCAGTCTTATCTATACTCATGCAAATGTAATATACCGAATATATTCACAACCACCATATGTGGGATTGTCCGGTTTATGTTTTCTCTGTGATGCTTATATTGCAGACATCAGATTTCCAATATATTGTGTAGCCCTAATTTGTGGAATTTACTTTTAATTTCTTTTTGTTTTCTGTCTCCCCTTTTTAGATTTTGATGCTAACAACATTTTCAAAGCATTCTTCGGTGGCCCAGGTGGATTTAGTTTTGAAGGTAATTTACTTGTGTACAAAACGGCAATTTTTTTTCAAAACATGTCAACCCTTTTGCAATGACTGACTTTTCTTTTACAGCATCTGGACCGGGCAATTTCTTCTTCCAGTTCGGTTAATGGGCGAAATCATCTATGTCAGCTGTTCAAACATCAGGATACTTCAACAATCCCCCGACCCACCATCTGTATTTAATGTCTGACTGTTTGCAAGTCAGATTTGTGTCTATGCCATTGACTGAATGAATGCAACCCAGTGACCACCTGCAGCAAAATGATTTAACGCCCGTATTGCAAGAACAAGCAGACAGCTCAGGCCATGTTGATACCGTTATGGTTTCAGATTAGGTTAATTACCAACACTGGTCAAAGTTACACTCAGATTTTTGAGAAAGGAGATTGTGCAGCTTAAGAGGGTTTAAGAGTCCATGCAGGAGGTTACACTTTTGGAAAACTTGAGATACACCGGAGCAAGCTGTTACCTGGTGCGTCCTAAGCTCGTACTTATTGCTAAGGTGGCATGCATGAAAGTTACTTACTTGCTTATTGATTTATGAAGGAACATCACTGGGCAAGCAGCACCTCCCCCTTTTTGAAGAATCTGTTATGGAGACAGCTGGCTGCTACCAATTCGCACTGATAATGCCTCCGTGTCCTAAGCCAATGGCGCACTTGAACGTTTTTAAATTCACAACAGCTGGAGCCTAGACTTATCCGTAGAGTGCAGTGGAAGCACACCAGAGATGGCAGTGGAGACCGCTGTAAAGGCCTTGTTGCCAACCAAGTCGCCCTTCTTCTCTTTGTCACAGGTTTTATGTTTGATGTTGCCATTTACTGATTGCTGCAATGTACATTTTACTGGAATGTAAAGTGTTAATTTGTGATGATAGTTCATTATGTTTTCCATTTTTTTATTTTGATATGTATATTTATTGTAAATTTGCTGTCAGAACACCATTGTAAGATGATGACACTTGATGTTTTTTGACAAAATCACCAATTCACCAGGAGATAACTGTTTTGTCTGGTCTGTCCAAGATTTTAAGCAGAATTTAAGAACACTCCATGTGGTCACTCATTATGCAGCTAATGGATTTACTCACAAATGCGTAATGATAGAAGCAGATACTTCCTGTTATTATTTGGTGGTTTTGATTAAAAACGAGAACGCTGTAGTCATCTTTAGCTCACCGTTTTCGCTCTTACAGTGAAAACCATCTTCTCTTTAACCTTTAAAATTACCAGCCATGTCAATAAAGTTGGCCCCCTCTAAGTTTTCCCCAAAAATGTTTCTTTGATTTTGCTAAAAAATTTATTAATAAGAATTATGACCTTACTTATTCAGATTTCTACACATTTTACGGAATACTATTCCTTTTTTATTATTGGCTGTGTTATTCTACAGAATGCTCTTCAGTAAGTGGAAGTCAAATCTAGCTCTTCAAATGATCTGATGAACCGGTCATGTAGTTTTGTTGTATTTCCTTCTGTGAGCTGTGATTGGCTGTAAACAAGGGAGTAAAATGGTAAAATGCAAGCAGAGGACAAGGCTAAGATACTTTTACCTCCACAGTTTATAAAGAGCCACAGGTGTAAAAAAAAAAAAAAAAGCGCTGCATGAGAATTAACTTTTTTTTCAGTATTTGTTAAATTGTCTAGCTTTCATTACTTTGGTGCCACGTAGCTTTGTCTTAGAAGAATTCTATTGTTGACCCTATGATGAAAACACATTGAAATTTATACAGAAAGCTATCCACCTAAAACATCCACATAGAAAGAGACATTATCTGCCAGATGGTCTGGATTTAGTGATAACCAAAGATTGATTTTGTTTGTATTTGTTTATTGGCAGTGGTAGTTTATAGATTTTACAGCACAGATACAGTGATTCACAGTAAGTTAGCAGCCCATTACTTGGTTTTGATCAATGCAAACTTTAATAATCCCCAAGGAGAAATTCAGTGGTTAGGGCTCATCAAATAAGTTAAAAAAGCTAATTATCTGATTAAAACTTGACCTTCCATTGACTAATTGATTGTAAAGTCTTAAGGCGGTTAGGAAGAAGGAGTTCTTGTGTTTTTCTGTCCTGCATCTCACTGATCTCAGATGTCCACTGGCTGCTCTCTGTTGTTCAAAAGCCCAGTGCAGGGATGGTCCATTTGTTAAGTATAGCATCTGTCCTGTTGAGTGTCTGTTGCTTCACTGCTTCATCCAGAGTCTCCAAACTAATACCGTACCTGATATGATGACGAGGGCATCAGGATGCTGGCTCTGTAACCTGGCAACAGTTCCTCTGATGATGCTACAGGCTCTTGGTTGGATGTAAACTGTAACCACGACGACATGCAAGAACTTTTTGGGAATAATAATATAGTCTCAATCCCACTGCCAAAAGCTCCAGATCCTGACAACAGAGTGTCTCCTCAACTGGAACATTAAACAAACTGGTTGTACAATGTACTCTAGAGATGTTGCATTGTGATACTGTGTCGAAGTCTTATAGACTTTTGTGTCACTGAACTTTCATTACACATGAAGTGACACTGTTGCACATGTGTCACTTGTGTCGCTTATATTTTCAATTGGTCATTTTCTGCAAACATGTGCTGTTTGTCCTGTGAACTCACTAATGGCATTGCGTTAAATTTCAACTGCTTAGTTTAGAAAGTATTTTAGTGAAGTACTTAAGTTTAGGAAAAAAAAGGTGTCTGCAGTTTACATCAGTGTAGCTTCAAAGTAGCAACGACAGAAAACAGTTACGCTAAGTCATCGCATGAGGGCGCTACTTCCTCAACTTTCCCCTCTTCTTTGTCGGGATCGTTGCTAGGAGACCAGTTAGCGAGAAGTTAATGCGGTTGTGTTTAGTTAGCTATATACCGTGCTAAACGTAAAGTATTTGTGCTGAAAAATACTTATAAAGAACCCGAAGATGTCAGACGCAGATGTGCACAACGAAGACGAAAAGCCCAAAGGTGTATTTTCCACTTTAGTGGCTGATGGAGACTGGATGTTTCACAAAGGAGAATATAAGAAAGCTATAGAGAGCTACACAAAGGTATAGTTCAAATGCACAATAACTTTTCTGTGTAATGCTATGTCAGTAACAGATTAAGAAGTGTTTTGTTTACTCATTGAAGGCATTGACATTAAAGCCTGAGGACAGAGGCTGCTATGTTGGGACATCCAAATGCTACTTAATGATGGGGAACCCTGAAAGTGCTTTGAAAGAGGCAGAGGCTTCACTCAAAGGAGACAAGACATATTTCGAGGTCCAGAATGTCAAGTTTTGTTGGATAATAACAACAATGAAATAACATGACAGCTCAAGCCATGTAGGGATATTTAAAATTGAACTCTTTTAACTAGTGAGTAGTGTATCTTTTGTAGGGGCTGTACCAGAAAGCAGAGGCGCTCTATTACATGGGAGAGTTTGAATTTGCAAAAGTGTCTTACCACAGAGGGCTGGAGCTTCGTCCAGAAATACACGAGTTCAGAGTAGGCATCCAAAAGGCTCAGGAGGCCATGGAAAACGCTGTTGGTTGTAAGTCAGTTTATTCATCCTGCCATGCCTTAGATTTCATTACCAAGACTCAGATAAAATGTATTTTTCTGTCCAGGTCCTTCGTCTGTAAAGCTTGAAAACAAGGGAGACCTTAAGTTTTTCCAGACAGATGAAGAGGTGAGTCAGTATCATTTTATGAATTGAATATATATCTGATAACATACACAAATCTTAACAATAGGCATAGGCACATCTGTTTGCACTTGCAATTTATAGACCTCTTTTATACTACCTGTCATTATTTAATGCTGCCTAATTTGTTGTTGGACATCCTTATGCTTCCAACGTTGGTGAAGAAGACACATCCAGCGACAGTAATTCAACAGCTGATGGTAGAAAAAACACAGCAAACGACAAACAAGCCAAAGAGTGAAAAGAGAAACAAACAGCTGCTGGGAGAGTTTTACAGTGATAAAAAGTATCTAGAGGATCTTCTGAAAGATAAAGGTAAGGCCCTCACACATTTTTAGCAACGCAACATGTTTTCTTTGCCACATTTAATTGTACTTTCTATTTTCAGATCAGCTGTTTTGTAGTGCTCTGTGCCAGTCTTAGTTTTTACTTTTTAACAATCATGTCAAGTTTTATTCTTCCAGTTTTTACTCTTCCTGGTTCATGTATAAATCTCATCTGGATTTATTTTGACTATTCCTCTCTGCTCCAGTTTAAACTCTACTACAGCAACCTGCGAAAGCCAAAACTGAAACCACAGTGACTTCAGAGGTCCAAAACATAAACTTCCCAATGTCACACAGCCCTCAAGAGCTGAACTAAACAGATGCGGAGCAAAGTTTACAAATACAAACTCGAAAAATGTAAAGGGCTGCAATACAATTACAATTTTCTAATTAAAATTTTTGTATTATAAACTATATTTACAGGACATTTGAGTCAATTTCCAGGTCATTCCTGTGACTGGAAAAGTACTCTCTAAATTTCCAGGTTTTTCAGGATGAATAGGACCATTCTTAAATTGAATCTTTTCATCTTTTATATAAATTATATATATATAAATTAAAACCTCATATGATTTATGAATCACCATTATTATAGGAATTGGATGGAAAACCTCATTCAATCATTTATCATGAATTAGACTTCGTCGTCTTTCACTCCCTGATGTTTTGGGATCCTAACATATTGGTCTTAACATATTCTCATATAATTTACTGACTACAACTCAGTATGATAATCAAATCAACTAATAGGTATTTTTATTTGATTCATAGACTTGGTTAAAGTTACTACAAAGAAAGGAGAAAGTCTCCAGGATGTCATTAAGGGTTCCCTCAGTTACCTTGACACTTGCACTGAGTTCAGGAACAATGAAAAGCCTATTGTGGTGCAAAAAACCTATAAACCCACACAAAAAGGGCATCGACCCAAATCTAGTTCATCCGCTGAACCTCTTCAGTTTTTCATGAAGAGCCTGGAAGAAATTGATTCAGGTAAACATTGCCTACAGGTTATTGATTGGTTGGGGTTTTTTTTTTAGATTTTTGAACTGAAAGTGTTTTTGTTTTGTTTTCAGAGTTGATGTCTGGAAATGCAAAGGGTAGTCTTAAAAAGGCTGAAGAGGTCATGAAAACTGTGCAGACATGGTCACTAAAAGAGGTGCCAGATAAAAAGGAGGTTTTAGGCATTCTACACATTTGTATTGGAAATGCTCTGTTTGAACTTGGTGACATGGACAAAGCACTGGATCATCATCGAAAAGATTTGGAGTTGGCAAAGCAATGGTGAGATAAAAACCATGCACTAAAAATAGACACATCACAAAGCATTACACAAGTATCCTCTGATATCTTCTGTCAACAGTAAACATCAGGAAGCTGTGTCAAGGGCATTGGAAAACATTGGTCATGTCTATGCACAGATGGGACAGTTTGAACAAGCCATTGAGTTGTGAGTAAATGAGTAACCGACACATTTTCATAGTGCATGAAAAGGTATCTACAGCAAGCTTTTGGTTGTATGTGTAATTCAATTGTTAGCAGTTTATAAGAGCAAAGATTACCGCAGGTTTTGGTGCTGTTTTTTAGCCGGGAAAAGAAGATTCCCTTGGTTCACGGTGCTTTGGAAAAGACATGTCTGTTTCATGAGCTCGGCAGGTGTTGCCTGGAGCTGAATCGCTTTGAAGAAGCTCAAAAATATGGCCTCCGTTCAGTCGCTGCCGCAGATGAAACCGACGATGAGAAATGGAAGATGAACTCCAATTGTTTGGTTGCACAATCTGAATGTAATTTGATGTGTCTCTTTAAGATGCAATACTAAACAGCTGAATAGTAACCATCAGCTGAACTACTCACTCATTTCTGTTTTGTTTTAGTGAAACTTGGAAACTATGAGTCTTCTGTCTCCCATTTTGAGAGAGCCTTAAGCCATGCCAAACTGCAAGATGATGACTCTGCCACAAATGCAATTGAAGAGGTATGCTCTTTGCTTCTGCTGGCCATATTTCACATAAAATATTTAACCTATTTAATTCTTATTCTGTCTTGTAGGCTCTGGGTGAAGCAAAACAATACCTAACACTAAATGGGGATGTTTAAAGATCAGTGTGCCATTTGAGAAGCCCAACAGCAGAAGTGATCAGGTCATATATATGTTGTACTGTCGTTATTTACAGTATAGTGTGTGCTTTACAGACAAAAATAAACTGTCAATGCTAGGATGTTTACTGAAAAATAAAAATAATCCTGCAAATAGGTACTTTGCATTTCTCAAAACTAGTGTGTGTAAGTGTACATAGTACTGGCTTAGTCTATTTGTGGAAGATTTTGGCAACATGATCTGAAACAAAAATTGCTAACTTATTAACAGTAACTTACTAAACTCTGAAATTGCAACACAGCCTTTTCAGATCAAGTCAAACATGAAGAGATTGCTACTTTTGCCTTTTGCTTAAGTTGCCCTTTCAGAGTTCTGTTTGCTGCAGGGAACTTCCCCATCTCAGATAATAATGCTACCAGGAAGACCTGAACATTTGCATATTATTTCTTCCTACATCTCTGGGTGCATTTGGAATACATAATAAAACAGTATAAATAACATTTATAGCCATTCCTTTTATACTGCGCCACATAATATGGTCAAAATTGAGGATCTTCCTGGTTAAAGACAGATGGATTTAATATCAAATCAAAATTGTGCTCTATGGTCCAAATACACAAAAAATCCAATAAGGAGGTGAATGTTTTATCATCATATTATCTTAATATCTTTGTTGTAACTAGAACCTAATGTATTACTTAATCAAATTATGACTTCCCGCTATTCACTATAACGGAACTAGAACAGAACTTATTATTATTTATTAAGGCTAAAAATGGAAAGTTGTATATTCATAGCTTGACACCCCTACATGAATTGTGACCCTTGCCGTTCTTCCGCCTTTGACTGGGCGTGCCTGTAGCCCCGCCCACTTTGCGCGTCCCCATGAATTTCCGTTTTTTTCTTGAAGAGCGAGGCGAGAGCGTGTCCGTGGAGCTGCCTTGTCATTGTATGCAGAGAGAAACGCGTGGTCAGCTGCACCACAGACCGCTACTGAACTGGTAAGCTGGCATTTTGGGCAACAAAGACCGCATTAAAACCTTACTCTAAACCTGTTCGTATACATTAGCGCAGAGATAGCTGGTGTTACGTGCAGGCTGGAACTTGTATGCGCCACTAACTTGTTTAAGACGTGGCATGCGGCTGCTGTATTGTTGCTAAGTCAACTATCAGTGCCAGTGTTTTTGTCTGATGTGCCACTCCCCGCTTGGCAGCACTGGCAAACCCCTAATTCTTTGCTTAACCATTACAGATTTCCCTCTTTATGAAACAAAAATGTCTTTTATTGTGTCATACAGTGGCTGAAAATCTCTTAAATGCTGTTTTCAAATGCATCGATTTCATTATAACGCAACGACACGTAAACGGTTGCTGCTTTTGTCATAATTCCCTTTCGTTTTTTGAAGAATCTGAGATTTTATTGTTAAAATGAATTTTAATCTGCCCATAACTAGTGTTGCTGTTTGTCTGTCTACAGCTTCCTCATAGTCTCATGACACATTGTGGTTTCATATCTGTTAACTTTGTAACAGATTATTACAAGAAATATAGTTAGTTAAAATAATTGCCACACGGTGGGGGTACTGTGCTTTGAGGTAATCACTTTTCCCTGATGGCCCCATTTTAACTGCCCTTTGTCTGGCGATTACCCACAATGCCAGTCTCGAGCGTTATTTTCACGCTTTTTATGCTGTATTTGACCTATTTACTGTTGAGACATACTGGGTATCCAAAATTCAAAATGATCTTATGGACAGTGCCAATAGTTTACCCTTAAATAAAACATGCAAATATTAACTGTATAGCTTCTTTATGGTTTCTCTTTTGCCACTTTGCATTTGATATGACCCACTGAATTTACATTTTGTCTGCTTCATCTATTCCTAAAATTAGACAAATAAAAGAGTGCATTGTGGGAAGAAAGTAGACATTGGACAATACCACTGCCATGACTTGCATTTGGTTTGGTGTAGTTCATGCTGGTGGCTGAACAATGTTACTGTGCACGTCAGACTAAATTGAAAATTTGATCTGAGTGCACAATATATCAAAGTATACAAAGAATAGCTTAAATCAATACTGTGAGTTTTTACCTCATAATATGGAGGCTTAAGATCATTTAATAAAATCCTCAATTCCATATTTGATATGAAAAAGGAGGAACTTATATCTCTTTTAAAGACTGTGCCTCATTTGACAGATATCCCACTAAATAACTTGCTTATGAAACACATTGCTTGCCTCAACAAGTCACATCAACATAAATTTACATAACAGTTTAAAGGAAATGGTATTTCATGTTTTAAGCATTCACACTTTGCATGTCAAAAAAGAGAAATCAAACTGTGCTGCAAATAAAGTAAAAAACATTATTCAGCCCTTGAACTGTGTCCATGTGTTGTATCAGAAATGTGTCGTAGTACGTTTATATAATAATCCAGTGATGTCCTGATACTTTTTTCCAGAACAAGTATAAATCTGTACAATTGAGTACTAAACTTCAGAACCATGTTAATAATTTTTGTTACTAAGTTTTAAGTAATGTGTTTTGAAGGTGAATGTTTTTGTGCCTGATGACAGTAAGCATTTTGCTGTACTTTTATTACTTATAATGAAATATTTCCAAACAATGCTTGATAGAGGAAAAAATGGAAAAAAACTAAAATGACCCATATGATATTCTATTATGAGTTGTATTTTGTCATAGTCAGTGAAGTATTACATTAATTAGATGTCCTTTTGCTCCAAAAAATGTTTTTCATTTGTCTGTGTTGCAGGTTAATGGTGGAGTGCTCAGTTGGAGTTTAAACGCAACATGGACGCCGAGCAGAGTGCTGAGGTATTAGAGGGATCTGAAGCTCCACAACAGGAGACCGTGATGGAAAAAGAGTTTATGTCGAAAGCAGAGACACCAGTGGAAGCTGCGGAGCCTGAGAAGACACCAGCTGCCGACAAAGAGAGTGAGCAGTCGGCAGTAAACGGCCATGCAGAAGTCGAAGATACGGTCCATTCAGAAAAATATGAGGACAAAACAGAGGAGAAGACTGAGGAGAACATGCCAAAAGAAGATCCAAAGATAGAGCAAGGAATGGGTGATTTGTTTGATAAGGCTGGCATAGTTGCTGCTGAAGGTGAAGAAACAGAAAACAACCAGCCTGAACAGGACCCCATTCAAGAAAAGCCTCTGGCAGCACAAACAGATGAAGCCTTACCTGAACCAGCCACGTCACAGCAGCCGCTAGAAGTTCAACCCCCCAAAGAAGTAGAGAAAGTGGCAGAAAAAATAGAAGCCAAGGCTGAATTGAATAGCACTAAATATGAGGCAGGAGATACAGTGAAAGAAGGAGAGATGGTAGAACCAGAAAAGAACGGAGAAGACAAGCCAGCAGAGATTGTGTTGGCTTCTCAAGATAAAAAAACTAAAGCAGAGGAGTCAAAGGGGGATGAAAGTGGGAATATTCAAACTATAAAGGAAGTAAAAGAACCTGAGAAATCTGATACAAAGGAAGCTGAGGCAACAACAACAGCAGCAGAGGTTACTGCATCTGAACAGAAAGAGGCAGAGGAAGAGACCAAACAGGAAGAGGATCCAACTCCTGAAGCTGGATCTCTTGCATTTCCCATTTTGGATGAGAAGGCCAAAGGTATACTGCGAACCACTCGCACCCTGGTTGTCCTCAGAGGTCTTCCAGGAAGTGGCAAAAGCTTCCTCGCTCGTGCCATCGCCGCTGCTTATGAAGACCACTGCTCTGTTATCTCTGCCGACGACCACGGGATAAAGCCAGAGAACCCTGACTCATCTGCAGATGGATACAAAGCTCTAGATGAGGCTGTCGTGGCTTGTTGCAGTGCCACTACTTCCCCTATCCTTGTTGTGGTCGACGATACCAACCACACCCAGGATCGTTTGGCCCGACTCAGAGGAATTGCTAAGCAGCACCAGCTTGTGGTGATCTTCTTGGAGCCTCGTACAGAGTGGAGCAGAGATGCCACACAGCTGGCAAAGAAGTCCAAGCGTGGACTGGAGCAGTCCAAAATAGAGGCCATGAAAGCGCCCCTTGATGAAACATCCCTTCCTCTTTACTTTGGCTGGTTTCTTTTCTCCACTGTTCAAGACAAAGTCAGATGCACAGCAATGGACTTCCTTAAAACACTGGACACCATGGAAGCCTTTAAGAAACACTTAAGTGACTGTAAGTATGACTGTGTTTTACTTAACATTAATATTGTTTATTATTAATTTAAGTTTGTCTTGACTAATTTTCATTAGACATTTTGTTTACAGTTACTGGGAAGGAGGAGAAAGAGGTGGATCTGGAGCAATACTTCAAAGCCAAAGGAACCCTTCACTGCACCACAAAGTTCACTAACTATGGGAAGGCAGATGGGGCCAAGGAGTATGCAGAGAAACAAGTAAGTGTGGCAGTAAATTAGTGAGAAACCTCAGAGTTTGGTAACAATTGCTTAAATTGACCGAACCTCAGTTATGTCATTGGCATATTCAACATATTACTGTAAATATTCAGCTCTAGTGTCTGTTTTGGTTTTTTGAGGTAAATGTTACTTACACTAAACACGTTCATACTCTTCTTTCTTTAGGCTGTTAAGGATTTGTATTCATCCTTCACTGACCTGTCACTGAGTGCGCTCTTCGTCACTCCACGCACCGTCGGAGCCAGAGTGTCCCTCAACGAGGAGCAGCTTCTGCTGTGGCCTGACGATGCTGAAAAGGAGGCAGAGTCCGTTGTTCCAGCAGCCACATCTCTGCCCCTGGGCAGCCGTGCTCACATCACTCTTGGCTGTGCAGAGGGCGTCCAGCCTGTTCAAACTGGCTACGACCTCCTGGAGATCCTGGCTCTGCAAAAAGACGGGCAGCAAGGGGAAGAGGTGGAGGAGATGGAGCCCGGCACGCTGACGTATTACGGGGAAGGGAGGTGGTATCTGGCCCTCAGAGAGCCGATCTGCGCCCCGGCCTGCTTCTCCAGCATTTACAAAAGCAAAGCACCTGGGCAAGCCAAAAAAGAGAAGAAGAAGCCAAAGTGCACCATTCTTTAAAAAGTTGATATGGGATGACAAAAGGATTAGGTTTAGTCTGTGAAAGGCTTGTGTGTTTGTGCTGCTTCATCTAAAGCCAAACCCAAATGTGCCTTTGTTATTGATTTGCACCACAACCTAAGATGCCTTTAAATCAGTTCGGCTTGTTGTTAACTTCTTGTCAGTATCCTGTTACACATAGCGACGCAAGTGTTGTGAAACCGTAAATCCAAAAGTGTTGTGAGCTGCAGCTTCAGGTTTACTTTAAAACAACACTCACAAATGTCTTAACCATAGATTAGTCCCATATACATTTCTCACATATAACAGTTGTCTAGTAACATTCATTGCATGCTTAACAAGTTAACCATATCATCTTAGTTACAGTCATATATTTCTGCAAATGTAGCTCTGTCTCATAGATTTGTCTGGTCTATGCTAGTCCTCGAAGGTTTAGGTGTTCAGTACATGTGATTGTTGGATGTGGCAGCTTAGGGAGTAATTAAACGGTAGCATATGGGCCAAAGTTAAGTGTTTCTGACTGAAATCTCATAGAGAGTGGTCCTTTTTTGTCTTTGCACTGTGCATAGTTGAAAAAGGGAGAATGTTGATGCCATTTTGTTTCAACAGCGAGCACTTAAGAAATGCTGTGAAATCATTAAATTCAGTGTTTTGCTATTTTTTTCTACTGCTCCAAAAAAAAAAAAAAACCCTGCAAAATTGACCGCTTTTTACCCTTTCTGAACAGCACTACGCATTCTGCATTTGTACTTTTCTTTCTCTACCTAAAGGGCAGTCCCTATTCTGTGTAGTTCCTATCAATCACTATTTTTGCACTTGTTTTGTACACCTAATAAAAGAAAAAAAAGCTTTGATCCATTCATGTCATTGTGTAATACTTTAAACAGCATAACTAACCTCAAATCAATATAGGAATAAACAGGAAATGTGAACTATAATGAGCATATTGGGCTATTTGTATATTAAATGCAGACAGTAACTTTATTTTTGAAAGCCTGGCTTTATCTTATACTTTCATATATCATAATAATCCACTAATTGGTAAAAACTGCCAACTTGTTAAATTCATAGGCCTTGGTTTGATATAATATAGGTCACTACTAGGAAAAATATAGCAGGTAAACTTTAGGTAGTTTTTTCTTTAACCAGCAGAGGGCGGTCATAACTTATTAGAAACTTGGTGTTTGCAATCCATCATATTTTAAACATATTTTGAATTTTATGTAATTATTGACTTTTTTCCTATTTAGGCCAGATAGACATTGAGCTAAAATATAGGGCAATGGCTTCTAAAAGGCCATGAACTCGCTTGTGAATAACCCACAATCCTACATACTTAACCTCTAGATACCTCTGTGGTCAGCTCATGTTGGTTGAGATGAGGGTTTCTCATTGGCTGTGCGCAGATAAAGAGCAGTGTTGAGCCAATCAACACAATCCCTGGACAATAACCCCGCTGTCTTCATTATGGAGTGCACACTCTGAGGTTGAGTTGCGTGTGTGGAGTTTTGTAAAGAAATCAGAGGCTTTCAGGTTCCTTCAGTCTGTCGGAATTTCTGACATTCATTTTCTGTTCAACGTAAAACTTTGGGGGGAAAAAAGTTGACAGTTTATTCTTAAAGAGTCATGGATAGATAATTATAACTTAGAGACCATACTACAGTGTCAAAGCCTCCATGAAATGAAAGATCAAACTAAACTAAACTGAATCCGGATGAAGTTTTCTTTTTTCTTTTTCGTTTTTTAAATGCAACATTAATGCAAAAGGTAAAATAAATGAATAGATACCTGGTATGGAAACAACAAGGTATACAACATGAACACTAGAGAAAAGAAACACTAAAATGTACTCTAGGACAATAGGAAGTATGATTTTCAGAGAAATGTTAGTAAACAAACCTGGCCTCATGTCCCAACCTCTTTTGGGTGTTCATCGGTAAATAGAAGTCAAATCTAGATTTAGTCAGTCCATGTAAAAAGAACAATATAATGGCAAAACAGGCCAGTTGCTTTAAAGATTCAAATTCCCCTCTGCGTTGTTTTAGAAGGTCACAGATATGGCCTCATGAGTAAGGACTTTTTAATTTAATTTTTTATTTTTCATAACCACTCTCCATATTATGCCTCTAAAGGTATACATAAACAATTATACCTTCCTAAATAAATACACCTACCTCCTCAGCTCTGTACCTTGACTTAAAGTATTCATTCTCTCACTGTTCACACATATACTACTGATGTCATTGCCCGATGTCTAATCAATTACACCTTTGATACAGGCATTTATGGCATTTGTTGTGGAACCAAGGAGAGAATTGCTTAAGGTGTAAAGGTTAATCTGAAGTTTAATAAAATATCATAAATATGAAAGCACAACTTTAAAAGCAGTTGTTAATTGTTGAGGTAAACCTTTCATGTCAGGATAGGTTGTATATACATGAGCCTGTTATGTGTGTACAAAAACTTGGAAAATGTGTCAGATTTTTCCCACAGTCCCTAAATGCAGCAATAGAGCATGGTGCGGATTTAACCAATCAGGAGGCCAGAAACATCAGCCTAGCCTCTCGCCAGATGAAAGACGGACACAAAACTGTCCGGAAGCACCAGGCTCCTCCACCTCTGGTCCTTTCAGCGGCAGGACAGGAGCTCTTCTGCCGACAAACTCATCTGTTCATCCCGCAACACACTCCCAGAGCTGTCAGGAAAGAGGAAAGCCAACTTAAAGGTAAATTACATCTTGATTTTTACATAGAGACCATCTAAACTTTTGTCTGTACTAACTATAATTGAAACGATAGCCTAAAGTAAAACAAGTTGAACTGCTTTTTCATTTCAAAACTAAATTGTTATCATTTTTAACATTAATTTCCACTGTTGGTGTCACTCTTAAGAAGACGTCTACCTTGTCAGACTGGTTTGGAAATGAATGAATGGACACCATATCCTTGTTCTGCAGGATACGTGACTCACTCCAAGTCAGACAAGCTTTATGGCACAAATTACCAGGTCAATTAAAAAGTAAAAATGTGTGTAACACCTTAAATAATTGGACCTTGCACTGCTTAAGCTTGCTTGGTTTGATTTAGGTTCGGTTCTGCCTCCTCAAGCCATCCATCATTTCTCTTTCCAAATGTTATTGTTTCATTTGAACTGGTGTTAGTGCAGTGATATTTAATAGCTTTGACAAGTCTGTGGCAGAAGAAAAGTGGATGATAAATAGACTCTGGAGTGGAGAGGCTTGAAGGAATAATATTTTTTTGCTTTGAAATCATTGAAACTGGTTGTGACTCAGGGACAGCAATGATCAATACCAAGGGGGGTTCATGACAGTCCAATTAATCCAAACAAGAAATGGCTGACAGAGGTGTGGTTTACCAATTTGAGTCTGCAATAGGGCTTTCAGCTTAATGAAGCACAGAAGATACACAGAAGATTGTCGTATTATTTGTCCAACGTCAGTAAACATCAAATGAAAAGCCATTTACCGTAGAGTGACGGGGGATCATTTACTGTTTAATGAAGTGTTATTGAGCAGATGTCACAGGTAAATTTGTTTTATCTGAAATCGACACGTTACTAAATCATAATTAGTATATATTTTTTAATATTTGCACTGGTTCAGTTGTATGCTGGTCCCATTCAATCTAAGCATGTTGTGTTTTGTTTTGTACGGCAAGGAGGAGTCACTGATTCAATTAGAAAAACACTAATCAATAAATTAAATGACGCCATAGTAGCTACGAACTGGGAGAGCCCATATTCACTTAGAATTACACAAATGACAAATAATGTTACTAGAGCTGTTTTCTATTTGATTTTCCAATTAATTCAAGAGATTATTTGTTGTCATTTAGCATGTAAAGATGCAACTCAGTACTCATGTCCAGTTGATCAGCAGCGAGTTAGGATCCAATACAAAGCATGACTGCCTGGCCAATAGTGTATACAGTATTAATCTTTTTTTTCTTTTTTTTTGCTAAAGCTAATGGCCAAAGGTCACGTCTCAGCCCTCTTAGCAGTAAAATTTATAGATGCTATTAAATGTTATTGAATTTCCTACTTCATTGTCTCACATTCTGAATACGAAGTCACAGCCAAAGTCTATGTCCTAAAGTCCATTGCATATAGTATCACGTCATATATTGATACCGTCTGTTACTGCTAGACTAGTAATAAAAGGTACGTTCAGATCAAGCTGCCCTAGATGTGGAGTGTCTGATGCCAGAGTCCACAGAGACAGCAAAAGAAGTCATACATGGCTAAATTTAGAAGATCTTGAAATAATAACTCATGCATTGAAAGATACATTTCATTAGTCTGTCATGAATCTGCTTTTTTTTAATCTAGATTTATATCTACACTCTTGTCTCTCCATCCATTTGTCTCTTCTCTCAGCCCAGACATGTCAGCCAAGGCCATCTCCGAGCAAACGGGAAAGGAGTTTCTCTACAAGTACATCTGCACATCAGCCGCTGTCCAGAACAGATTTCGATATGCCAGAGTGACGGCTGAGACCGACTTCGATCGACTGGCACAGGAGCAACCGTGGCTGCTGAAAGAGGTAAGGACAGAGACAACGTAAAGGAGAAAACCATGCTGCTTCTAAATAATGACGAGTTAGGCCACGTTCATTCCGACCTCAAAAGTGAATCAGATGATGTTGATTTCAGAACCCATAGTCTGCTACATATGCATCTCTTTTGGACCAAGATTTACTGACAATGAATGTGTTTACTCTGAAAACAAACTCACAACTTCCTATTCTACTACATTTACTTTAAATTTTTACATGATCTAAAATAGAAGTATGAAATAGCATGAAAACTTATTACCATTACTCTAGCCATCTCAAACTCTGTAAATAAACTTCTGCTTTCCACTGCGGCTCATTGGCCATTAGTGACTAAAGCCCAGTCTCAGTTTGACTTGTGTGAAACGATCTCCTCTTTATGGAGACAATTACTTAGGCTCGCCTCGCACTAGAGTGGTCTCCTGGCGCTTGTTAGCTGACATCACTGACTGCACAGCAACTGAGCATCATAGCTGCAGTCTCGAAACTTATTAAAAATGCTCAAAGAAATCCAAACAACTAGCACAGAGTGAGCAGACCTGGACACTTCCATCTATAAAGGTTTTGCCAGTTGTTGGATTTTACTTTCTTATTTTTCACCAGTTTTCAATGCAGTCACAGGCTCTAATATAAGTTAATTGAATTATTCTCTTTGCCGGCCTGTTCTCCTTGTGCCTCCCTCACCAAAGCTTTTAATCTGTAAGGTACGCGGAGGATACTAAGGACAGATGCAGGCAGAGATGTGCTGCACTAGAATTGATTAGAAAATTGCATTAACTTTCACCCTCAGCCCCGTCTTTCCCTTGCTCACTGGCGAATGCCCAGATACTAATGGCTTCACTGTCATAAGCCATTCCCTTTATCTGAGTTACAAGCGAGAACTCAGACGTAATACTGGATTTGCGTCATTACAGGATGATGAGAGATTCCTGCGTAAATGACTGCCTATGACTTCCAGGTAACACTGTAGACGTGGTATAGGGCATTGAGTTTATGCTCTCAGTGCTATGGGTACTCTGATAGAAAATGGATTCATGTTATTCTTAATTGGGCTACTGCACAATATATTGCAAATGTTTTACAATATGGACAGACATTTACACTCATATAAGTAAAGTAATTGGCTGAAGAGAGCTTTGTGCAACCAAACACTAAAGTCTGTGACCAAGGAAACCAGTGGAAGGTTTTCTTGAGGTTATTTCTTAATTTATTTGAATATAAGTCAACTTTTATTATGCCAAATGGGACATTTAAATATCACAAGGTTACTGCAATATTTAACATAGATATTGCACATTTTATGATTTTTTTTTCTAGTATCATGCAGTTCTACTTTGTAACATGTTGATAAATGGCTGCCATAACAATATCAGCATTATTGCTGTTCACAACTGCAAAAAAAACAACAACAAAAAAACAAAACTGCTGTAGTATTTGGCCAGTCAGATGGAACAAATCCTAAGCACAAAGACATTAATGCAGCTAAGTTTTGCTCAGTTCTATTAAAAATTATATAATGTTATTAATATGCCAAAAAGAAATGATTACAGGATATATTGTAACCACATCCAATATTTAGCATTAACAAAAAAACAAAAAATGGTCTTCGCTACAAATGGTACATAAATAATCAGCAAACTGGCATTGTCTTACCATGGGCTTACAATAGAAACCAGGGAACAGGTAATAATTTAGTAAAATAAAATATAACAAAGTAATGTTCAACAATTGAGTTGGTTTTAAATCACATCTATTTTTATTTTCTTTGTTAAACACAGGGCAGACACCCTCAAGCCTCTTTAATTCCTAGTTAATGCTACTGTATCAAGCTCTGGTTTTGATACAGATTTGTATTTTGTCTTTTCCTCCAGAGACTCGTGGTGAAGCCAGACCAGTTGATCAAAAGGCGAGGGAAACTGGGTCTCGTCGGCGTAAACCTGGACCTGAATGGCGTCAGAGAATGGCTGAAGCCCCGCCTCATGAAAGAAACAACTGTAAGTCATCCACCCTCCCTTTTTGTAAATGATTGCACCCTCCTCCTCGTCTGTTTAAGTGCGCTCTTTACCGAACACTTCTTCAATCAATATTATCCCAATCACAGTTAAGGCCCCTCCTTCTGCCCTTTCCTTCACCCTTCTTCCCTGGTTTGCTCTGCTACATCTCGCGTATAAATGCTGTGGTGTTTAGCCCAAAAAGCTGCTGAGACTGAGTAGAGTCCACTGCTGCTAAATCAGTCCATTCAGCTTAATTGAGTGCTGCTCTTGTATAAATAGCCTGTATCCAGTCAGCATCGCCACAGCAAACAGATCCATCACTGTGCTACCGAGACTACGCTCTGCCTCATAAAACACACCTCGAGTTATGGCTGGACGATAGCAGTTTATCAAGCAGTGAGTGTGTCGAGTGTGTTGCGGAGCTGAGATTGTGTCAATTTATCCCAACATAAATGAGAATATATTTTATTATTGATAGACAAGATGAGTCTGGAATAGGAAGCACCCTTTACCATACAGTTGCTTCATATATAGCTTCCTATTAAGTGTTTGATAAATGTGGAAAAAAAGAGTCCTTAATATGTTTAGTGGTTATGTTAAGTAGTTTGAATGCAAGAAAGTCATGGTAATATGTTGTTCTTGTGTATGTTCTTTGAGCTATTTAAAAGTGGTTGTAAATTTTTGGGTTTTACATCTTGTTCAGTCATTTCCTTTCCATCCATTTAAGCATCATAGGCTTATTGCAAATCAGTTACTATTTAAGGAGTATTAACATTTGTGTCGGAGCATTTTACTTGCAAATATCTCTGTGTCATTTTAACTCATATGAATTGCTTAAGCCCCTTGTGGTTTTTAATCAGATTTGTTTTTTCCACTCATCATTGACCGCCTTCACAATACCAGCGTTTCCTTGTCGCCCCTTCTCCCTGTTTCTCTGCGGCTGACTGCTCTCAGCTCTCAGTCTCTTGTTACTCTCTGCCTCTTGGCCTTTAAACAGGAGAACAGTGGCAGGATTTCTAAATGAGCTGCAGCCGTCTACGCAGAGACCGGCCTGGAGTCAAACATGACAACTTTCCCTTTTTCTTCATCTGCCTCGTTTTTCCTTTTGAAATGCCAGTTCTCTTTATGAAAGGGTCCTCTAATTTATTATTCAGTATTTTTCACCTGACCTGGATTGTATTGTGTCCTTTTTCACACAAGCAACTGTGTGCATGGTAATTAGAGGTTGGCGCTGCAGTGTCCGTATTATACATATATAATATTCAGTAATTCATTGCTGAATGATCATTGGCAATCTAACAATTCTTTGTAGTTGAAAAAGAAAAAATCTATAGCTCAAAAGAAAAAAACAGAAATTATGTATTTATTCAATGTTTTGTCAATTACAATATGAAATGTCCAGCAACAAATGTCCATTGTCTTGTTCTGTTTTTAACACAGAGCTGCCCCTTATCAAAGTCAGGAAGAGCCACTGCAAAATAAAACCAAAAACATTTTATTAAATATACCAATATTTGCATCATAAGAAAGAAACTATATAACATTTATTTATTGATAGACTTCGGTGTTACAGTGGCTACACAGCATTGAGCATTTGCTAGTTTCATCAAATCTATGTGAGTTTGTGTCAAAGTGTTACTTTTCCCCTAAGTGTTGTTTTGACATCAATGTTATATAACATTTTCCATCTCCATTTTTAGGTTGGAAAAGCCAAAGGCATTCTGAAGAACTTCCTGATCGAGCCATTTGTCCCTCATAAACAGGTAACAAATAATATGCACTGACTGCCATTACCTTACCTTATAGAATTACTGCTAGATTACCAAACACGTGTAATGCAATTTAATGAATGTCTGACTAATCAGGAAGAGGAGTTCTACGTGTGCATCTACGCCGCTCGAGAGGGGGACTACATCTTGTTTCATCACGAGGGAGGGGTCGATGTAGGAGACGTGGACGCCAAGGCCAAGAAGCTGCTGATTGGAGTCGATGAAAAAATCAGCGAAGAGTCGGTGAAAAAAGTGCTCCTGACACACGCCTCCAATGACAAGAAAGAGTGAGTACAGGGCACTGGGTAGAACGCAATCATTTAGAGTAAATATTTTAATGTAAAGAAGATAGCTACTGATGCTCACTCAAAACACCTGCATAATATGTGCAGGACAATTCATGTTCACACTAGGAACTGAAAGGATTTCTGTAAAAAATATTATTATTATAACAGTTACCATGCATTTTTAGTCACTGAGTAAAACTATAGCTTAAATACAGTAAGCAAATAGCCCATTAAATCTTTCTTTTTTTGCCCAAGAGGAAATCTACTGAAACTACAGCACAATAAAATCCTCAAGAGTGAAAAATACTGAGTTGTGGCAATCAGTTGAACAGCTGAAAGTGTCCAGAAGATAAAATAGAAAACTACAAAACTGTGGCTATACAAGCATCTGACAACAAATTGGTAAATGGGTTATTATTTTAGCAGTAACTGTAAAATACTAAAATACAACATTATTTCCATTAGATAATTAAACTCTAGTCTCTCTATGAAAAAGCGAAGCTGTTATAAGAGAGAGTGCTATGATATTGCTATAAATGTGATGTTGGCAGAAAGAGAAGGACGGAGGGTTTCCATTAGACAAATGACACACTCCCTCCTCCTTCCATCTGCCTCCTCCCCCAGCCTCTTTTTAAAAACTAGACCCAGAGCTACATTCAGGGCACGTACGTTTTATTTTGATGGCTATGAAGCGCCGTCTCGCCCCCCTCTGAGCCCCTGCCATCCATCTCTGCTCCTGTGACAGCGCGTTGTGGCCAGACTCACTGTCTTGGCTGACATTGAAGAAGCCGCTCCAGTAATCGTGACGCCAAAAAGCCTATTCACCTCCTCACCTCGATACGCTTTTTATCTCTCAGTTTAGTTGGAAAATAAGTGCCCTTCCATCAGAAATAGACTTGGAATGCTGAGTCACTGAGGGTTTTGCTGGTGGTTGTTTCCTATGGGACAGTTAGCAGACCTGACACTAGGCCTCGAACTGCCTACGAAACTGACAACCAGGACAGGAAGGAGAAATACAGCCTCCCCCTTCCTCCTCCTTCTGCTGTTTTGACATTTTAAGCAATGAGCAAATGACATTTTTCATTCCCTACTCTCTCCTGTCCAGCTTCAGCCTAACAATCCTTCAATTATATTACCTGCAGTTTGTTAGGGCTTAAATTCAATACGAAAATAGACAGACATTACATCAGCCATTTTTATGTGCTACTCTATATCTAACATATGGTTTTACAAACATACCAAACATGGAACAGAATCACTATATTACTAGATTACTGGTTCCCTAAAATGGCTACTGTCACAACTACACAGCTGAGGTCATAAGTTTATGATTCTATTTAAGGAAATTTGATGTTAGATTTGAGATAACATTTCTTAGTGCTATCAAGAAAATTACATATTTTACTTGATGCCAATAACATTTTATCCCTACCATATACATAAATACACCAAATTGTTAGGGGTCCCCTTTACTGAGTGTAAAAACAAAGCATGAGCAAACACTTTTGTGATTATATGACTTGCAGCATTTGAATTTCCGCTTGGGGACAGTGAAAGATGAAATGTATTATAAAACAGAGCAGAGTCAGTTCTACTGGTTAGATTGGAAAAACTAGCTTCAACATTCATAGCTCAATCTTATTGGCTAGTTGTTTTGACACGCAAGACTTAATGCCTGTTTAGCTATTTAGCACATATGGATGACATGATAAGCAATATTTTATGCAATCTAAATTATTATTTAAAAAAATATATATATAAATGATCATGTTTTTACTTTTCAGTGTCTTGGCCAGCTTCATTGTCGGACTCTTTAACCTGTATGAAGACCTGTTCTTCACTTACCTGGAGATCAATCCACTGGGTATGTTTGGAGTCATAATACTATACAGACATACAGACAAAAAATATCATCAGACCTCAATCAGGAAAATAATTTGAGGAAAATAACGCTGAAGACATCAATCTATTATGCAATGTAATTTCAAAAACATGAGGTTCCAGTTGAAATAGGACCATTTTTAAACACTGATGGAGGAATTAATTGAATAATTAATGCACTTGCTGCTGTTTGATGTGTTTATAATGGAATAATTGGGCAGCAGTACATGCCTCTGGCAGCTGTTCTCGTGGATGTGACTGGGACTGATGAGACTGGCTTTCTACTTTGATCTCAAACCAAATACTCCACAACCGCATTTTATACTGCAACATCAGCAGGAAGGTTTTAGGTCCCTTCTGCCTTGGCTTGGTCCTCTGCTATGCGGCTATATATATTATGGTCACAAACTGTATATTATGACTGAAATATTTAGGCTACATTAACATAAAAAAATACCAAAACCAAGATGTGCAAGATTTGTTTAAGATTTTCCTGTTGTTTTTCCTCTGTCAGTGGTCACAAAAAATGGGGTTTATGTGCTGGACATGGCAGCAAAAATTGATGCTACAGCAGACTACATCTGCAAGGCCAAGTGGGGTGACGTGGAGTTCCCGCCTCCATTCGGCAGAGAAGCCTATCCCGAGGTGAGACAAGGCTAATGTATATCAAGAATTAGTCTGTTTATAGGACCTATCCATGCAGTAATGAAACAACAAGGGGACAAATAGTGGTGAAAATGGTGATTTCTGGAGCAAGACCAATGCATTTTGATTTTTGGATGAAAGACAGGGGGCGTGGTGGCATCGATTGTTGATGAGTTGGCACACTTTGGACAATTTTAAGCCCGTATACTGGACAAAAGACTGTAGTCTGATTAAATAGCTTTGTTTTCAAACGAACTGTACTGGTAAACATATTGACTGGTGAAAGCCTACCTTACAATCTTTTCACTTACAGTAAAAACCCTCTTGACCATCTGTGACTGCTATCAATCACTTGTACAGTTTGCCAATGATCGATGAGCAAAAACATTCCTTCCAGATGCTTTTTCTCATTTTGGCTGATGAATTTAGGTGCTCACTGGAGACGGGCTGTGTGCACCAGACTGTCGGGTCTAATTGGGCTGTGAGTCGAGAGCGGAGATGAGGGACAGCAGGTGCCTTTGATTGGAGCCTTTTTTACTCCGAGTCACCAGCTGTGGCCCTGACTGTCACAAACAACCGTTGATGTGCACCGCGTCACCTCCGACTAATAATATTGACTGAATATTCAAACAGGCCACAACAAATGTAGACATAACAGCATTTGAATAGAGTGGTCCTTGTTGAAGCTGAAGTCTGATTAATTGAAGGATGTAATGTCTCTCCACTCTTCCTTGACCTGTTATTGTGCCTTTCGTAGGAGGCTTACATCGCCGACCTGGACGCCAAGAGTGGGGCCAGCCTCAAGCTCACTCTGCTCAACCCCAGAGGCCGGATCTGGACCATGGTGGCAGGGGGAGGAGCCTCAGTGGTCTACAGGTACACATTTAAAACAATAAGTAAATACAACAAAAGCTGCATGTGTATTCTACCTACCATAATATTTAGTTTATACCTGGGATCATCGACCTGAGCATTAGAGATGCAAGGGTTCCCACACATCCTGGAAAACCAGGAATATAGTTTATCAGTCTTTTGTCATGGAAAAGTCAATATGAGGAAAAAAGGCCTTGAGGATTTTACATCATCTTGGAATAGAAATGATTTTATGTAACCAATACCACTGTAATTTGAAAGGTTTGCTTGTATAATATTTATTTTGTGTATTTGTTTAGTTTTGTTTTGTTCCTTATTAGTGTCCATTTGTTCTTTTACAGTATTGCTTTTGTTAGTTTTTTGTCTTGAGCTGCATTAGCACCGTTTTCTTTGACGATAGTATCACAACATTGTGGCAGAGAAAGTGAAGATTGTCTTTGCCAGTGGTGCATTGTAAGACCCATTGTGTTTCATTTTAGACTGACTGATAAAATGTAGCTGTTTTAGTTTAAGAGGATGAGTACTATATGCCATTTGTCAGATTTGAAAGCGTGACAGGCAGATGCATGAGCCATGACTAATTATTCCCTCTGCGCACTGTTGTCTTTGTTTACAGTTTATAAGCTTTATTCAAAACAGATGGAGACTGGGTATTAACTCTTTAGTAATTCTCCTTGTCTTATGTTTTTTTATATTCTTTAACCATTGTGTAAACGGTGTTAACCTTTCGTAGTGACACTATCTGTGACCTGGGAGGAGTGGATGAACTGGCGAATTACGGAGAGTATTCAGGAGCCCCGAGTGAACAGCAAACCTACGACTACGCCAAAACCATCCTGTCCCTGATGACCAGAGAGAAGCATATTGATGGTGAAGCCCATATATCAAAACACCTATTTAAGTTTTATCCTTTTACTACAGTAATACTAATAATGATTTACTTATTTTAGGTAAAGTTTTGATTATTGGAGGAAGCATTGCCAACTTCACAAATGTTGCAGCAACATTTAAGGTACTGAATCCTATTTGTAGTATCTTAATTATAATAATAATTATTATTATTATAGATCCATTACTAACAGAACCTTTTATTTTTGGTGCTAGGGTATTGTTAGAGCTATAAAAGACTATCAGGTGCCATTAAAGGAGCATGAAGTTACAATTTTCGTGCGTCGTGGAGGCCCCAACTACCAAGAGGGTCTCAGAGTGATGGGAGAAGTTGGTATGATTGTCCTGACATTTTATTTAAACCATATTGTGACACAGAGTACGGCTAACATGTTTTAGTAGCAAGCCTTGTCTGTCAGTCTCTGCATTGTTTTTAACTGGGTCATGATTGTTTTCTTCAGGCAAGACCACTGGGATCCCAATTCACGTCTTTGGCACAGAGACCCACATGACAGCCATTGTTGGCATGGCACTCGGCCACCGACCAATCCCCAATCTGCCTCCTGTTGCTGCCCACACTGCCAACTTCCTCCTCAACACCAGCGGCAGCTCATCGGTATGACAAGCGCTGGTGCTGCTCAGACAAATAAACTGTCACTGTGAAGTTCATTTACATCATGAAGTCTACTAGTTTGTGCTCTAGTTCACAATTTCTGCAAATATTATCATCCACTGATTTTTAGAGTCTGTATAAGTGAATGAACACATGAAAACCCAGTGACTCCTCTGAATAAAAGCATAGCAGAGTATTGTTGGCTGCTCTTGCTTAAACACTCTGCCTGCCCAGAGGCATCCATTAAGATTGTGTAACAAGAAGGCTTGCAACAAAATGGATGTGTGCACATACCTACATATAACTGAACACTGATGTAACATAAATACAAGTAGATAGAAAGAAAATGACACCACATTGTATGCATTATTCAAAGAATAGATTGTTGTTGTTATATGTTGTGAAATATATCCTGTCAAGTTCATGTAAGGTTTTATAGCTACAGTCAATCAAAAGAGGTAACTACAAGCTTTACAGCCAGTAGGCAGTATCAAAAATGAATGGCTGTTTTCTTTTTGTCATTTCCAGACCCCAGCATCAAGCAGAACAGCTTCTTTCTCTGAAAATCAAGCAAAAGTTGAAGGCTCTCCAGCTAAAAAACCCAAAACTGGGGCTCCTGTTGGTAGGAAGAATCACAAATTTGTTTCCCTGACATGTTCACACTGCTGAGTAGCACCCATAGATTGAATCTGGTAAGGCAGCGCCACGTGAAGCAGTCTGCATCGTGGCATATTTTCAGATTCAGTATTACAGCGCCCCCTGTAGACATTAGCAAGAACTTGCAACCAAACTAAAAGTTGCAAGTAAATCAGTTCTGTTAAGTCTTTTTACGTTTTTTAACTTCGCGAAATACATTTAAAAATGCAGTAGTTGATTAGAGAGTAATTTGCTTTATGTCCAATATTTTCAGGCCCAAATATGAAGTTTAGATTTTTTTTAAGACCCCTGAAACCATGTTATCTGATTTTTTGCATATCACAAACAGTCCCACATCTATCTTTGGCTATTGTGTGTCCAGATTTTTAGAGTGATATAATTTATGACCTGGAAGCAGTGAAAGAACTGGCCTATCTGACTTTTTGCATTTCACAAACCATGCCTGGTTTATGATGATAGTCTATATCCTTTTGACAGTTTATACATTTATTTGCAATCTTGTGTGATGTATCTAAATGAAGAACAATGACAAAATTAATCTGAAATGGCAACAAAGCACAATTACAGAGCTTTCTGTAACTAACTTTACTCTCTCTATATATTTTCGTAGCCAAGGCAACAAACCTCTTCAGCAAACACACCAAGTCCATAGTGTGGGGTATGCAGACCCGAGCCGTGCAGGGCATGCTAGACTTTGACTATGTCTGCTCCAGAGATGAGCCATCTGTCGCAGCTTTGGTTTATCCTTTTACGTATGTGTGCTTCTCTTTATCAGCTTGTGTTTACATTGACCTTTCATTTACCATAGATACTGTTATCTCACTGTGTAACAATGCTTCTTTATATGGATGCACCTTTTAGTGGAGACCACAAGCAGAAGTTTTATTGGGGCCATAAAGAAATCCTTATCCCTGTCTACAAAAACATGAGCGATGCCATGAAGAAGCACCCAGATGTAGATGTGCTTATCAACTTTGCCTCTCTGCGTTCAGCCTTTGACAGCACTATGGAGACAATGCAGTATCCACAGGTAAATGCTCCCCTGTGCCATTTTAAAAGTTCCTAAAGCACACAAAATGCTTCCAAAATTAAAATTTTCTTTCTTCCTTTATCTATAGATTCACACTATTGCCATTATAGCCGAGGGCATCCCAGAAGCCCACACCAGAAAGATCATCAAAGCTGCTGATGAGAAGGGTGTCACAATTATTGGACCAGCAACCGTTAGTCTCACCTGGTTTTTTACAATATCATACAGAATCTTCGTCTCTGATATTATTAAGCCCCTTTACTGGTGTGTTATTTCCAGGTTGGAGGAATTAAGCCAGGCTGTTTTAAGATTGGTAACACAGGGGGCATGTTGGACAACATCCTGGCCTCTAAACTCTATCGTCCCGGCAGCGTGGCCTATGTGTCCCGCTCTGGGGGCATGTCCAATGAGCTCAACAACATCATCTCCCGTACGACTGATGGTGTGTTTGAAGGTGTAGCCATTGGTGGAGACAGGTATGTATTGTCACAGTATTTTGTAAAATATATGTAGAATTGTTTTATTAATTCATGATCTTCTCTGCAGATACCCAGGCTCTGTGTTTACTGACCATGTGCTGCGGTACCAGGACACTCCTGGTGTAAAAATGATTGTGGTACTGGGAGAGGTAAGCTATAAACATATAGTGTTACCTGTATTTTAAAATAGGTCTAAATTTGTTCATTTTGATACCTTACATGCGTTGTCTGTTTTTTCCTCCTTCCAGATTGGAGGCACAGAGGAATACAAGATTTGCCAGGCAATAAAGCAGGGCCGGATTACAAAACCTGTGGTGTGCTGGTGTATTGGCACCTGTGCCACCATGTTCGCTTCAGAGGTGAGAGCAAAAATGCAGTGTGGTTTGTTTTTGGGTTTTTGTATTTTGGGAATGCATCTAATGCCATATTCACTCCTTGTTTCTTCTTTTAGGTCCAGTTTGGCCATGCAGGTGCCTGCGCCAACCAGGCATCAGAGACAGCCATGGCTAAGAACAAGGCTCTAAAGGAGGCTGGTGCTTTTGTCCCCAAGAGCTTCGATGAACTAGGAGAAATAATCAAGTCAGCAATGTTCCGTAATGTAGATTATATATGAATTTTATCAGTCATAACATCAGAATTGACTGTTTCCTTTCACACAGATCTGTGTATGATGACCTTGTTGCCAAAGGAGTCATTGAGCCAGCTCAGGAGGTGCCTCCTCCCACTGTGCCGATGGATTACTCCTGGGCAAGAGTGAGTAATGTATAGTGTATGTCTACCATCTTACCTGAGTGTCACAATCTAAAAATGCTTCCATTTTGTTTTTATTATAGGAGCTGGGTCTGATCCGTAAGCCAGCGTCTTTTATGACCAGTATCTGTGATGAGAGGGGTCAGGAGCTCATCTACGCTGGCATGCCCATCACTGAGGTCTTCAAATCAGAAATAGGCCTTGGAGGGACACTGGGGCTGCTGTGGTTCCAGAGGAGGTCAGTCTATTTCCTATGGACTTGTGATAAACATTATGTCAAAATGTGATGCACTTTTTAAATCTTTGATTCTTTTTTAAGGTTACCTCGGTACGCCTGCCAGTTCATTGAGATGTGCCTCATGGTCACTGCAGATCACGGCCCTGCTGTCTCTGGTGCCCACAATACTATTGTCTGTGCCCGAGCTGGAAAAGATCTCATCTCCAGTCTCACCTCTGGTCTTCTCACGATTGTAAGAAGCTGTCTCCTAAAATCATATGCATTTTCTAATCTGAATTGAAGAGTGACCTTTTTAATGCTCTTTTCTTCAGGGTGACCGTTTTGGTGGTGCTCTCGATGCTGCAGCCAAACAGTTCAGCAAAGCATTTGACAGTGGTATGTTACCAATGGAGTTTGTGAACAAGATGAAGAAAGATGGGAAGCTAATTATGGGTATTGGACACAGAGTTAAGTCTGTAAGTAAAGAAATTAATCCTTATGAGAAACATTTAAATGTATGACATTAGAAATGTAAGATGAAATGTTGCACCTTTGAGTTTGCCTTACATATTTTCTGTCAACAGATTAACAATCCCGATATGAGAGTCCAGATCCTGAAAGACTTTGTGAAGCAGCACTTCCCCTCCACGCAGCTGCTGGACTATGCACTCGATGTGGAGAAGATCACTACTTCCAAGGCAAGAATTATTATGCTCTTAAATCAGCAGCTATAAATCTTTCAAGAAGAAAATATTCAATGATAAAATTGCTGTTTGTGCTTTTATGTTAGAAACCCAACCTCATCCTGAACGTGGATGGCTTCATTGGTGTTGCCTTTGTGGACTTGCTCAGAACTTGTGGAGGATTTACACGGTAAGCTACATTAGTAATTTACAGCCACACATTTGTTTGACGTTTTAGTGCTGCTACAAGAATAATGATAATTGTTCTTTGTCTAATATACTCACCACAGGGATGAAGCTGATGAATTTGTGGAAATCGGAGCTCTCAATGGCATTTTTGTCCTTGGACGCAGCATGGGATTCATTGGTAAGTCATCAAACCTGCTCATAATATTTAAAAAAAACTGATGTCTTGATGTCTCAGCTGGTACAGCTATAGATTTCTTCTCTAAAAAATCTATTAAATAATATTTTTAGACACATATTAGGTAAAGCACATTAGCAAAGATACAACTTACCTGCTGCTGATACCATTCAAGTTTCAGAGTTCAGTTCAGAGTTCAAATTACGTCTTTGCACGACTGTACTTTTTGAAACTTTTTTTCACCAGGGCACTACTTGGACCAGAAGAGGTTGAAGCAGGGCCTGTACCGTCACCCATGGGATGACATCTCTTACGTGCTGCCTGAGCACATGTCCATGTAAGCAGCAGGACTAAACTGGAGCAGACTGCCTCTTTCCAAAGTAGTCCACCCATACTGTGATTGTGTGACAACAGTGGAGTTGAATAGGGAATATGTTACTATAATGTGTAAATAACTCAACGGGGTTTTAAGAGTGTTGAAATGTTTTATTTTGGTTATTCTGAGTCACTATCTGAATCTAAATATAATTGTATCAACTAAGCATGCTGGTATCTCAGACTGTCACTGTGCAGCTCTCTACGTTGTGCCATTTAAGAATATATGTACTTTCTGCAAGAGCTGTAGTGCAATAACACATTTTCATGAGAACATAGTGTAGAGCAGAGCTTTATTTATGTATAGATTATATAAACATAGTAAAATTCAATGGTAATAAAATAATGTCCATGTTTCTGTATTGTTTTTGACAACAGAAATGATGTCAGGCTGTTGCTTACTGTGGCAAATGGGACCATTTTTTTGAGCCATTCCTTGTATTTGTCTTCATGAGAGTTTAACCGTAGTAAGTGTTGTAAACTGAACAATATGCTGTTAATGTTTTAGCCCAAAGTCGAGTGGGGCATTACTTCGTCACTACAACCTAATTTAACTTGAAGCTCATCGTTAGCGTTGCAGTGTTTGTTTTTAACCGTTTTAACCTCAACTCAATGTGCCTCTGTACTAATTACATGTCAACAGCTGTGTAACTGGGTAAAATAAAGTAAATTACACTGTTAACTCTTGTCATCTTGCTGCAATAGCCGTATATTTTTTAAATAGTTAGAATTACGAGGTTTTTTATGTTTTTCCTCACCCTGATGGCGGGTCTGAGGGCAGGGGATGTTGCACAGCCTATTTGCTGCCCTGTCTTTGTAAAGCCCTTTGAGGCAATTGTTATTGTGAAACTGGGCTATAAAAATAAAAATGGAATTGAATAGGAACCCTTAAATGCTAAAACAACTACCAGGAAGCATGTCACGTTTTTTTTTTTTTCCTTGATTAATTCCTGGATTTGTTGTGGTTGTGATAATGATTTGCAACTGTCTTGTGCAGACATCATGGACATTTTTATTTGGGCGTGTTGATTCGTGTTATTCCAGTAAGGCCTGCATCCCAGGTTTAATTGAGTGTTTTCCTGGCGCACCTAAAACGAACAGGCATTAATAACCCAAATTCCACGTGCTTGATTTCCTTTTAACAGTTGTCTATGTCTGCTTTTGTCAATTAGATATTCACGTGATTCACGTGAACATCAATTAAAGTGAATAAAGGTCACAGCCATTCGTTTTTGCACACTCAGCCTGTGAAATTTTAAAAGTAAATAAAATGTCTAGATTGTGCAAAATGGTATAGGGTTGTTGTTTACAACTTGAAAATTTGATTGTTATTTGATGATTCAAACATGCACTGGTGCAGTCAATAGTCTGTATGAAAAGCAAATGAGTAAAGGTAAGTGTTCTGGAGAGAGCAATTTTAATTTTTCATCTCTGAGTTTACAACACTGGGATTCTTAACATTGCTGGATGTTACATCTTTAGTCTAACTTCATCATGTTGACTTTGGCAGTTCAGACGCTTATGATCACATTACGAGGTGCATGTGTGAATGGTGAAAACTACTGCTTATATCGTAAATTTACTGGGAAACGTGTGAAAGGGGATATAGATATATGCAGAATTGAACAATTACTGAAAAAGCTTTACAGGAAGATTGAGCACTTAACAAAAAAACATTCTGCCTGTGTATCTCTGTTCATTTGAAGAAGTTTATCAGACACAAATTACATAGCATATAACCTGGATATATGTCTGTTAAACTCACTGTGAGTCAAGTCCATAGAAAATGTCTTTGAGAAACATGAATTTGGAGGAAAAAGGGCAGCCACATGTCTACTCCAAAGCCATATAAACCATATGTAGACACATAAAAAAGCCATTTTAACCACTGTAGCCTCCATAACTACCATGGAAATAGTCCTGAGATCACTTTTTTTAATAAACAAATGATAATAAGCTACTGTACATAAGGATAACGTATGCATTTTGAGAGGTAATTGCTCTATTTTCAGGACAATAAAAGCCTGTGCAATTAAATAAATGGACAACATGTCCAATTAAATTATAAATAAATCACTGAGGGCGTTTATTGGTGAATTCAGCAGGTTTTATGACGCCAAAGGTGGTGTTAGACTAATAAACCGCTATATAGGGGATGACATTATGATCACAAGATACATTTTAACATTGTAAAGTCTGGCAAAACACAATTTCTGTTTAAAAAAATAAAATCTGAAATGCCATCATGCTGCTGGGAAACCAGTCACTAGTATTCATTTCAAACTCTTAACTAAGCAATATCTGGAGCTCCTAAAAGGTGATCACATGTTTAACCAGTAAGTACCTTTGTGAAAATAATTTTAATTGGTATTTTATGAGGCTTTTGAGTCAAATAGAAACCACTTCCGCATTTGCTTCCTCTTTAACCACGCCCCCTCGTCCGCCACCAATCTGCTGTCTACGATTAGAAGCTGCGAACACGAAACGCGCTTCGGTGCCGTTTTCAGTGTTGACTTCATGTATGTGTGGCTGCGTATGTCGCTTCCTCTCATTCACTAGTTTATTTCAACTACCCCCTCTGCTCTCCTCCACCTCCGGCAGTAGAATGGCAGCGGCGGCCCCAAACCCGGAGGACGCGGCCCGAAGCAGCGGCGGCGGCGGCGGCGGCGGCGGCACACCCAGCGCCCTCGCCGCCGACGGAGACGCGGAAGAGGCCGAGGACTTCAGCTCGTCCTCGCACTGCTCGGAGCTGTCTCGGCGGCAGAACGAGCAGCGGAAACAGGGATTGTTTTGCGACGTGACGCTGGCCTTTAGCAGTGGGGCCGCTTCGGGGAGCGTCCAGAGCTGCGAGTTTTCCGCGCATAGGTCGGTGCTCGCCGCGGCCACTGATTATTTCACGCCGCTGCTTGGAGGACAGTTTTCTGAGTCCATTTCCGGACGGGTCGAGATGAAGGAGTGGAGCTCCGAGCTGGGGCCTGATCCTGAGACGGTGGAGAGCGTCATTCAGTACATGTATACAGGGGAAATACGAGTCAGCACCTGCAATGTGCACGAAGTACTGGAGCTGGCTGACAGGTATGAGGGGTCCTCTGATTTTTCTGTTTGGGTGCATGTTGGAATATGTTGTGTTTGTAATATTGACAGCTAAAGCACTGGTACGGTGGCCCAGATGGCTCAACTAGTATTCATAAAATGAAGAATACTCATAGGCCAATAACAACAAAGGGTAACTGGGCAATATAAAAGAATGAACGGAAAATATACCATTCTGGAAAGGCTTGACCCTTTGAACGTAGGAATGTCATTGCAATGAACTGTTTGAAAAGGTAAATAATAAGGTCTTATACGAACCATTTACCATCTTTTTAAGTTAGTCCAAAAAGCCTCAATGTATTTGTAAGTTAAGCACCCTTTTGAAGAAGCTTCTTCTTTAGTAGCCTTAAATCTATTGTGTTTTTGTGCACTTTGCCGTTTACCATGTTTGACCAGACTGGTCATGGTCTGTGTAATTAAATTGATGGGACAGGACTCAAGGGTTAGCTTACAGTTTGTTTGTTTGTTTGTTTGTTTGTTTGTTTGTTTTGTTTTGGGGGTTTTTAACTAAATAACAGCCAGTGTCACTCTAATTGTGACAAATAGGAAAGAGCTATTAGCCCCTCAAACAACTGTTTATATAACTACCATATAGCAGTGTAATACAGATACTTGTTTATTTGTGTGCATGTATAAAGCTGTATGAGGCATTTGTTGCACCTCTGCCTCTCTTAAGTTGTTGCTCTTTGTAGAAAACTGGAATAACCAGTCATATTAACAGTTTTTATTCAGTGTACAAAAGTGCCTAATCTCCTTGACATTGGCTTATGTTTTCTGCCATATCAGGTTCCTCCTGCTGCAGCTGAAGGATTTCTGTGGTGAGTTCCTGAAGAAGAAACTAAGTTTGACTAACTGTGTGGCTGTGCACAGTCTCGCTCACATGTACACTCTGGACCAACTGGCTTTACGGGCTGCAGATATGATTCGTCGCAACTTTCATAAGGTTATTCAAGACGAGGAGTTCTACACCCTGCCCTTTCACCTCGTCCGAGACTGGCTGTCCGACGCAGAGATCACAGTGGATTCGGAGGAGGTGCTCTTTGAAGCTGTGGTCAAGTGGGTGCAGAAAAACCCAGAAGAGCGAAGCCGGTACTTTGAGGAGCTTTTCCGCCTTTTGAGGCTGCCACAGATAAAGCCCACTTATCTGACAAGAGTAGTGAAAAATGAGCGACTTGTGTCGTCTAATGAGGCCTGTTTACGACTGGTGTCCGAGGCAGTTGAGGGGCACGCCATTCGCTTTGAGAATCTCAAATCAGCTGACATGGAGTTTTGGTCTTCACACATGGCATCTTTTCAGCCACGCTTTGGACAAAACATGGACGTTATCATGGTAGTGGGAGGGGTATCTGAAGGGGGAGACTATCTAAGTGAATGTGTGGGGTATTTCATATATGAAGACCGATGGGTCAACCTGCCACACATACACAACCATCTGGATGGCCACGCCATCGCTGCCACAGAATCACATGTCTATGTAGCTGGGTCTATGGAGCCTGGCTTTGCTAAGACAGTGGAAAGGTACAATCCAAATCGCAACACCTGGGAACAGGTGAGCAACTTGACCACTCGAAAGCATTCCTTTGGCCTCACCTGCATAAAAGATATCTTGTATAGCATTGGTGGCCATGGCAACTTCAGTCCGGGGTTCAAAGACGTCAGTGTCTATGAACCAGAGCAGGACAAGTGGCATAATCTTGAATCTGCGCCCAAAATCCTACGTGACGTAAAGGCAATAAGTGTGGAAGACCGGTTTGTATATGTGACGGCACGCACCCCTGTCGACACAGACAATGAGGATGGACTTAAGACTGTGACCACACGCTATGACACAGAGAGCCGCCAGTGGCAAGATGTAGACTCCCTTCCCCTCATTGATAACTACTGTATTTTCCAGATGGCAGTGGCCTCTACCAACTTCTACCACACAGCTTCCTGTTGCCCTAAGAGCTACTCTGTGCGCGATGAAGTGGCCAGACAGAAAATAAGTGTACGTATCTCTGATGAGATCTTGGAGAGTTTGCCACCAGAGGTAACCAGCATTGAAGGAGCAGCTATTTGCCATTTTGATGAGGATGTCTTCATCATTGGAGGCTGGAAGAACAGTGACGATGTTGACAAGCAGTACCGAAAAGAGGCCTACCGCTACTGCGCTGAGAGGAAGCGCTGGATGCTCCTGCCGCCCATGCCCCAACCCCGCTGCCGAGCCACGGCCTGCCATGTCCGCATCCCCTACCGATTCCTATACGGCTGTCAGCGTTACCCCATGCCCCAAAATCTAGCCCGTCAGCGAGACCGCATGCAGCAGATGCAGCAGCTTCACAGGCGCACCCTAACCCTGCGCCGCCAGCTCCAGTCTCAAATAGAGTGTTGAGTGAGTGACTACTAGCTACACATTTCATTTCACTTCGACCATCATTGGTGTCCCCAAACTCTTACGTAATATGCTGCAGCTGGTTTTGTGTTGTTTTACAATAAAAATGTGGTGTGTTGCATTTACTGCTGTTTGTCCCGTCCCATTGGTGGTCTGTATGAGGGATATGGTGAATGTAAGAGTGCAGCCAACAGCTAAATTATATGTCTTATTAGCTACGTTGGTAAAGAAGAGGTTTTTCTGTTTGTACATAAATGGTGTAAAGCTATATATGTATGTTTATATTAATATTTTACATTCCATTATTCTATGCCTGTATTGGGAATATACATTCCCTAATTTAATTTTAAAAAATGTTTAATGAAGTTTCATTCAATAGTAACACTGTGACAATCTTCTTCATGCGTGGGTCCAGAGTGTAACTCTATTATACATCAAAATGCTCTACTATCTTAGAAAAGCTGTGCTTATTACTTTGCAGTCTTACGCCCTAAATGCATAAAGGTAATCCTAAAATCTTGTAGACTAGTTTGCTTTTAGATGGCAGTTTTCACCACATCAATTGTACAGTTTGTTGTTTTTAATGTACAACTTAATCACTTGTAGTGTTTGTTCAGACTTAGAAGGGGTCAAGTATGAGGGTTGTAATTTGCAGGCAGGGCACTAAAATGTGAAAATGTGTAAATAAATCATTCCCTTACATTAACATGTAGGCATCTTATTTGGCCATTGCATTAAGTACCAATCATAGACAATGGCTTAGCTAATTCTTTAATTTGCACTTTGGCAGTTTATCGCTCAGTGTGTAACTACAAATTTAAGTAAGATGCATATAAAATGTGTGTGTGCGGGAGTATGTATCTGCCACAAAAGGCATTGGCTCCTCTGGAACTGCACTTTGTGACAGCTAATTGTTTGTAAAGTCTTAAAGAAGCATAGGGATTTATGTTGCCACTGCACTTTGACTTTGCTTAATCCAATTATTACATATCAGACAAAGTGATTGTATTTTGGAAATGCAATGTTCTAAAGCTTCTAACAGATAACATGTCTTTGTTAGCAGTTTTTTCACATTTAATGTCTTGCAATTTTTTTTTCCAGCTGGTGTATACTAGAGACTATGCTGTTCTTTCTGGTTCTGCTGGTCTTTTGCCCTCCAAAGATACATAAAATTGAGCTGCAAGAAAGCAGAAAAGGGAATGGTATGAGTTGTAGCTGACATTCCCATTGATCGTGCAGCGCCTTTTACACAATAAAGGTTACAGAGAGCTGAAATGATATTCATTTCCACTTTATGACCAACATAAATCACTGCAAATACTAAGTGGAATAAGCTATGTACTTTGCTTTGCATGTGATAGTCTAACATTATGTCCTACTATTGGATGTAAGAAATGTTATTGTCATCACTTGCAATTAAAGATGTTTTTTAAGATGGATGGCTGCTGTTATCGAGTATTATTTTTGAATATGAGTAGGTTATTTATAAAACATCCTATTCATAGGTGTAAATCCCAAGTGTAGCATGACCCCCTTCCTTAGTACCATCTCTTTCAATATACCATTGTAACCCGAGTAATTAAAAATGCAATGTTATTATATTGAAATGCAAATGGAAATCTTTAATACCCCTCTTGTGTTTTATTTAATAGAAATTGGTCAGGGTTTGATGTCAGGCTTTAAATCGAAGTCAAATCTAGGTTACTTGTTGAAGCTGCACTGTTTAGCTGCTTATAAAGGGTCTGCACCGATACATTGCCAACATAAATTACTTCTTCATTTTGTAAACCAGGAAACCTTTATATTACATAATAAAACAGTATTAATGGGGTGCTTTTCTTTTGACAGCATTAAAAAAAATGAAATACTATGCAGACAGGACAAAAAAGGATGGGAACCTTATGTCAGAGTTTTGCCCTCAGGGGGAGACCTAACACTGTCCCACTTCTGTCGTTATGCAATAAGTTGTAGTGCTGCATTTATACCCGGTCGTCTTTTTAGGAGTCAAGAAATTACCCGACTGTAACTTATTATCCGACGTGAAAATCAAGAATATTCAGTTAAAATACGAAAAAAATAGATTAATAGGCTAAAATATTATAACAGCCTCTTCTTAGCCGCTTGTCTGACAGATTGATTTGACCAAAATCCCACTCTCAGAACAGCCCTTGAACGCATCAGGACACTAAGCTAACACAGATGATTTCGTCGTCCTCAGCAACGCGTTAACGGACACTCACAACTGATGTCCATCCTTCAGGCACTGACCAGCAGCGATCGACTACAAATCTCGGCAAAATGGTAACAATATTAAAATTCTGTCCCTTTTAAGCAAATGCTAACCATCAAAAACGTGCACCGATGTTGCACAATTGTCAGTTAAGCGTACATAGCTTTGGTTGATGCTAGCTTGAGTTGCTCATAAACTAACCGTTTACGTTAGCTGTATTAGTTTTGTAAATTCAATTTTAGAGAATAACATTTTTAAAGACTTCCAAAGTTTTTTTGTGAAATAGCTGTAGCATCAGTGTTGAGAGCGTTTGAGTTTAGTTTATCTTAATGCTATTCAAGTTGATGCTAGCACCTGGTACTAGCACCAAATCCATGACTTCCTTGTTATAACTGCGCTGTCTTTTGAATAATCGGTGTTCAAACTGCACCGATCAGGCATAACATCATGAGCACTGACAGCTGAAGTGAATAACACCGATTATCTCTTCCTCGTAGCTCCTTTTAGTGAATGGGATATATCAGGCAGGAGGTGAACATTGTGTCCTCAAAGTTGATGTGTTAGAAGCAGGAGAACTCGGCAGCGTAAGGATTTGAGCTTTGATTATGACAAGGTCCGACCCAACAGACCAGCTACTGTTGCTCATATTGTTTAAGAAGTTAATACTGGTTCTGATAGAAAGGTGTCAAAAATACATAGTGCATCAGTTTGTTGTGGGGCTGCATAACCGCAGACCAGTCAGGATGACCTCTGACCCCTGTGCACCGCCTAAAGCCCCAACAATAGGCACGAGCATCAGAACTGGACCAGATGGCCTGGACTGAGTTTTAGGTGTTGATTTGGCTCCAAAGTCCCCAGATCTCAATCCTATCAAGCATCTGTGGGATGGGCTGGACAAACAAGTCCAATCCATGGAGACCCCATCTCTCAACTTACAAGAGTTGAAGGATCTGCTGCTCACATCTTGGTTCAAGATACCACAGCACACCTTCAGGGGTCTAGGGGAGTCCATGCCTCAATGGCTCAGGACTGTTATTGCAGCAAAAGGTGGACCTTAAAGGTGGACCTGAACATTAGGCAGGTGGTCATAATGTTATGTCTGATCGGTGCATATGTCACATTTTCACCCTTTTGTCTACATTAGGTGATCCCAGAGCTGTCAAACCCCTCTGTGTGCATAAATGATCCTGACAGAGTCAGGGATATCCTTGTGTCTATGCAGAAGTCTGGCTCCAACACCCTCCAGGTAAAAAAAACAAAACAAAAACAACAACTTTCTACAAAGTGTCCTCTATTAAGAGAGATTACCATGTATATCTGTGTATATCTAGTTGTTGTTTACTTTTTCATCTAGGTCATCTCAGACTTTGACATGACTCTAACAAGATTTGCATTTAATGGAAAACGATGTCCTACTTGTCACAGTAAGTGCTGTGGACCACAAAATGTTGTTTATTGTTTGATATAATTATCTAATTGCATGTGATTTTGCAGATATTCTTGACAACAGCAAGCTCATCTCTGATGAATGTAAAAAAAAGGTAAGTCCAGCTTTGGCAGAGACTAGATTTCAGCAGGCAAAAGCACAAAAGCAAAACCAACATTTTATTAATGGCTGGCATGTGAAAGTAGGGATTTAATATGATAAAAAATTATAACATAATAATTAGTTATCATATTTTAGAGATTCTTAGAGAAGATCCATTCTAATGGCTGTCCTCTCAATTAAAACAGAAATGTATGAGTAATTCATTTGCCTCCAATAATCTTATTCAAAGCCCCACATAGCCTTAATTATTTTTTTCTGTGTATCATTTTGTAATCATACTTGAAAATGGTTTTGTAGTTTAGTTCAGTCAATTATCTGTGCAATGCTGACCAAACCTGAGTACATTATAGTGTAGGTTAAGAATTATTTATTCATACACTCATATGCAGTTCAACTCTCGAATGGGTGCTTTACAGGACAACATGAAACAGGATCTTCTTTTGTGAAAGTCTATTACCTATTGATTATTTCCTGTCACTCACAGCTGAAAGACCTTCTTAACACATACTACCCCATAGAGATCGACTCTTCCCGGACAATAGAGGAGAAACTGCCTCTCATGGTTGAGTGGTGAGTATCACATATGGCTCTGAAAAACTCTTTAAATATTGCTGTGTGTTTTTGAATATATATATTGGTATTGGTAACATAACTCTCTGAACCATATTTTTGTTCAGATGTTGTAACAAATCTGTGTTTTGTAGGTGGACCAAAGCTCATGAACTATTGGTGGAGCAAAAGATTAGAAAAGATCTCCTGGCAGCAGTGGTACGGGAGTCTGATGCAATGCTCAGGTGAGATAAGTGCGCCCTCCAAAGACCAGAAAATATACAGTGTCTTATATACAAAGGTAATAATGAGAGTGATGTTTTAACAGGGATGGATACCAGTTTTTCTTTGACCACTTGCACGAGCACAGCATCCCTCTATTCATCTTATCGGCTGGGATAGGAGACGTTTTGGAAGAGGTGATTCGTCAAGCCGGGGTCTTCCACTCTAATGTTAACGTCTTCTCCAACTACATGGATTTTGATGAATCTGTGAGTAGCAACGGGAGAACTACACTAAGACAAAAGTGAAGTAGTTTTGAATTTTGCATTTTTTTTGTTGCAGGGAGTGTTGCAGGCTTTCAAAGGAGAGCTCATCCACATCTACAATAAGAGAGAGAGTGCTTTGCTCAACACTGGCCACTTCCATGAGCTGAAGGCGCGGCCCAATGTGCTGCTGCTGGGAGACTCTCTGGGAGATTTGACGATGGCTGATGGCGTCCAGGACATGGAAAACATCCTCAAGATCGGGTTTCTTAATGATAAGGTAATTAAACAGTTAAGGGATTGTACAAGAAGGGAAAAAAACACCAAATTGCTGCACTGTTCAGAAAAATTGATAATGATACTAGTGGTCATGCGCTCTTCAGGAACAGGGCTTTGATGTTTATTTTCAAAAGGTCAAATTTTTTATGAGTTTTATGCAAGTCTTTAACAGAGCAGAGACTGTTTTCTTATCAGTTCTCGGTGTCTGATGGTGTGATATTACCTCAATATAATATTCTTTGAATTTGTTTGTATTATAACAATCTTGCATAAATGCTTTATTTTTTTTATGAGCTGAACTGATTGTTTTCTAAGACTTAAAATCATCATCTGACCCTATTTCTACAAGATTTGTTCATAGACAACAGTATGCCCTTGAGAGGAAAGATGTGAGGTGTGGAAAATACACCAAAACGTACCGAACATTTTAAATCACTGAAACAACACAGGAACTTTTCATCTGACTCACATTCAGTTGGTGCTTTGTTGAAGCACTTATACTATATTACTAACTTAATTAACTATATTTGTATTACACATTGACTGTTGTATTACATTTTTCATTTTCTTGTTTACTTCAGGTTGAAGAGAGAAAGCAGTCGTACTTGGACTCATACGACATTGTGTTGATAAAAGATGAGACATTAGAAGTCCCTAACGGTATAATACGCTACCTCACTGGCAACAAATGAACAGAGGTCTACCGGACACTGCAGTGCTGTCGATCCAGGACCCACTCCAACTCAACGGCTCACTGCAAACCTCCTCTGAATGTTTTATATGGTTTTAAATTTTAATTTTACTAACTCTTCTAAATGCAGAAGAAGAAGCACCTCCATGTCATTGTCCATTTGCCTTCCTTCAGGGTCAACCTGCTTGGACTCAGCTGTGTACAGCAGTCACAGAAAACTTGTGTGTGTGGTTTTGGATGCTTGTTCTATGTATACAGTAAAGGGTGTTTTTGTCAAGAGGTTTTCATATATATATAAGGGAAAGAATAAACGCACAACAGAAAAGACCACATTTCAGTTGGGTCTAGGTTTGGAACTTTTCATAGTTTACAATAAAATATCCTTTGGAACTGGTTTTGACCTTTTAAAAAGTCTCTTTTTTTTTTTTCATTGTTATTACAGGCTGTTTAACAGAACTACCCAGAATTTTGGTAGAATTTACATTGATCTTAACACTAATGAATTGTCTAATGAAACCAGTACAGAAGAGGCTGTAAAAGCCACAGTCATTCTGTGGCTTTTAAGTAATTAAATGTTAAATTTTAACAGCAGTAAACAATATGTTTGTGGAGGTTCTCAGTCATCCATTTTCAAGAAAAGGTTTTCTGTCAAAGCAACGTAGGTTTTACGTCCAGATGCAGTAAAGTAAAAAAACAACAACAAGGTTTTAGGGGGTTTATTATAAAACCATTGAAAATACACATTTGATCACATAAAATTACTCATTTTTGTTACTGTACAAACTAAAACATACTCTACAACCAGTGGCTTTCACAGACTTAACATCACAAGCTTGTTGGGCTAAATTTAGATGGGCCCTGCCCAAATCCAACAAATACAAAATGAGGAGTAAAACTCTTTATCCACTGTATTATATTTATCATGAATTTTGAGTTTGAATGTACAAAGATCTCGCTGCTTACACAGAGTAAAGCTGTTAATGTAATGTAATTGAAGGGAGCACAGTGGTTTTCCTGAGGAGCCAGATGTAATGATAGCTTTCATGAAGTCTCAAGATGGCTGTTCTTAACAGTTTTTTACAACTCGTCCCGCTGTATTTGTTCTGGCTCTGAGTCCTCTTGAAGTTGTACTTCTTCTTCTATAATTTTTCCGTCTCTGTTACTGTCCTGGTTATTAAACATGTCTTTTATAACACTTTCTATATCCACTCCTGGTCGAAGACGCCCTTTTCCTTCTTGAACTTGGAGTTTGATGAATTCTGAAAACTGAAAATATAAACGCACAGCGAAAGCAAATGAAAAACAGCATACACCTTCTCTTATGTTGTTTTTAGGAGGTGAAAGTTTATTTTGTGTAGCTGTATGTAAGTACCTTGAAACAAGTTCACTACTAGGACTCTACTAGGACTCTACTAGGACATGTTTTTGTGGTGTGTAGTAAAGGTCATAAGCACTTTGATTTGATTGGGCCAAAGACTTTTTTACTCACCTCCTCTAAAGGAACCTCTTTGTCTCCATTGAGGTCCATCGCTGGAAACAGTGGATCAGGACCATCATCAAGCCACACAAACATGAAACCTTCAGGCACTCCCTTCTGTAAATCCACCAGCTCCAGCTCAAACAGCAGCACCGCACTTCCTGGGACTCCTGCAGCTACAGAGGCCAAGGTAGACAACATTTTGAAAGGATTATCCTCAAAGTGTTGAGCTGCAAATTCTAACTAAAACAATGGGAGAAGCTCTCAGCAAAGACTAAAATAAAACTTCTATCTTCATAAAGCTGGTGTCAGCCCTGTTCAAAACCATAATCCCATTGATCCCACCAATAAGTCTCACATTTACATAAATGTTTCATTATGAGAGACAACAAGGCTGGCAAAGTAAAATGTCTACTCGTTATTACATTATTTAACAGACCAAAGTCACTGTGGCAGCTGTATCTGCATTTCAAGACTGGCTAATAATGTCAGCACAATATAATCAGAATCTTTTTAATACATTATCATTCAGTGTCTCGAAGATATTTCGAAAATATCTTTCTGCATTCGTCATTTCTTCTGTGCTAAGAAAGATAGAAAGCCCTCCTGTCCTAACCATGTTTCTGACCCAGGATCTCTCCAAACCAGTAGCTCTCAAACTGTGGTGAATTTTGGTGAATTTTAATAATACAGGCAGTGCCCATGATAATCCCCTGGTGCAACATGTGTCAAATAGCTTGTGGTAGAGCTAACCTTCAAAGTATCTTAATTCGACCTTTAAAATGCATCATAGAAGGATGGGCATTATCCTAAACATCTCTGGATTTAGTCCTTGTTAAATCATTTAAATGCAGTACAACTGGATAATGAATTGGGTGTTTCAATCAAGTGCAATAAAGTAAAATGGATGGTTTCAGTTTAACCTATTGTATAGATTTAGTTTACTTGACCTACACTTCTCTTACATGTCTCTATATTCTTTTTTCCTTCTTTTTCTTCTTGTTTTACTACTTACTTAACTTACTAAACAGAAGAGACATATGTGTCATGAAATGGTACTCCCTATAAAAAGTTTAAGAAACGATGCTGTAAACCATTTATGAATAGCTTTTTCCCCCGCAGATGTACCCTTATTTTATGGGCAGAACTTAGAAAATGTAAGTTCCTGTCAGCAGTCTTCCCATACATATATATTCTCTTGGAAAATTGGTGTTTTAGGCCTTCATGTTTTTCAAGGCTGCTGTAGCTTGTCATTGTAGTTGTATGGATTGACCACATTAAGTATCTATATGACCAGGAGCGAGGAGTAAAACTGGTTTATGATGATTTCCTAAAAGAGTGGGAACCCTGTGTCATACATATTTGTGGAAAAAAAGCCCTGCTCACATCATGTTTAATGTGATGAATGCTTACTTACCTCCGTTTTCTCCGTGAGCCCAGTGTGGAGGAATGACAACTTCTCTCCTCTCCCCCACACACATGCCACTCAGACCTGTCTCTAAACCTGAGATGACCTTGTTTGCTCCGAGAGTTGTGATGGAGGGTGACTCATACTGGTCTCTGGAAAAAGACATAATTAAAACAAGTCAAAAGTGTACAAAATGAGAGAGAAATAAAGACTAAATAAAAGAATTCACGTAACCAATAACCTTAAGCCATGCATGTGTGTGAGCTGTTGCCATGGATACATTAATATCCCCAGTTGCAATGAAATCTGTCAGACAAGGAGCCAGCGATGATGACATGCAAGAAAGGGACGAGGATGCAAGTGAGCAGAGTGAACAGCAGAGGGAGCTCACGAGGTGTACAGCAGGGTCCCGTCCATTAGGGAGCAATTATATCGATACTGGAGCAAATCATTGGCTTCACTGGTCTGGTTACACTGCTGTGGCTTGTGGGTGATCTCAATCTTCACCGGGTCTTCGGGGTTGTGGAAGTCGATGACGTGAATGTCAAAGACCAAGACAGCCGAGCCAGGAATGAGGTCTCCTACAGCGAAGGAAAGCAGATGGCAGAAAAAAGCATCAGTGGTTTGTTGTTTAGCTTAGGTCCAAGGTCTTTTTGTGCATGTAATCTAATAAAGTAAAAGGGGAAACACTATATTATCAATCTAAATGTATCTGTGGGCTGGATATCCATTTGCAAAGGGCTGGTTTTCAGTTGGACAATGCTTTAAACAAGTGCAACTGACCCACTCCATTTTCTCCATAAGCCAAATGAGGAGGGATGACGATCTTTCTCTTTTCTCCGATGCACAGGCCTTGCAAGGCTTTGTCCATCCCTTTGATCACGTATCCCATGCCGATGTAAGTGTTGTAGGTGCTGTTTCTCTTATAGCTGAACACATAAACACATGTTAGACAAGTGCAATTTCTCTCTTGGCTCCCAGTTAAAGTTAAATACCATTTACCTTGAGTCAAAGGCAGTGCCGTCCTGAAAGGTGCCATTGTAGTGATAGCGGATGTAATCTCCAGTCTTTGACCTTCGATTACAGGACTCTGGGACCTCTTTCACTGTCGCTATCAGGTCATCTTTAGGGTTGAACATATCCACCATCAGCACCTCAAAAACCAGAGTAGCCTGAGGAGGCACAATAGTACCTGTTGGAGAAATATAGATGTTTGTGTGACAAACTATATTAACCCAATAAATGTGGATGTATTATTAACAGATAATAATGTGGAGTCTTCACATTTTTAAGAGTTTCATTGTTTATTTCCAAGCATTTCCTAAAGCTTTAAAAATATTATTGGCGTTCAAGTGCAGATAGTGCAAGGGCCTGTCTTATCTGTATAGTATAAATCTTATGTCAGTCAATGATAGCCATGAAGGCCTAAACATGTAGCCACCTAATAAAGTAATCTACCAAACATGAAAGATATTGCATACAATAAAAACAAGGAAAATGCTACTCTCAGACACTTTTTGTTCTAAACTTTGAAAACACAACATTAAAAGTAAAGAATTGTCAAGGTTTTTAAGCACCAATGGGAAATGTTTTTTTTATGGCATAACATATTCTCTAATTATATCCATTTATAGTGTTTGTCTTTACCATAGCCATTCTCTCCATATGCCAGAAAAGGGGGGACGATGATGAGCCTTTTCTCTCCGACACAGGTTCCCAGCAGCCCTTCGTCCATGCCTTTGATGAGGTTGCCCTGTCCCAAGTAGGTGTCATAGGTCACATTCCTGGAGTAGCTATGAACCGAAGTATAATAGCTCTTTAAAAACAACAAACAGACCGCAGATTTTTTTCATGTTGTCACCTAACTTTATTCTTGTCTTACCTGGAATCAAAGTCTTTCCCCGACAGTAACGTACCGTTGTAGTGGTACCGCACAAAGTCTGAGACCTCAGCGGTGCGACTGCAGTTTTCTGGTTTGTGCAATGTGCGGATCTGGACTGTATCATCTGTATGCCATATATCCAGTAGGAGCACATCGTACACCAAGACAGCATTGGGTGGGATTACACCACCTACAAGAAAATCAGATTAACATAAACCTGCACAAATGTTCAACTACAGCCTATAACTACACTAATACAGGACGTCTAATACATTCTGACCATTAAGAGGTTATACAATGAGGTTGAAGTGATTGGGAAAGACAAAAGAAGCCTCTCCTGTAAATCATGCTCATAAAGGGATAAAGATGGCCCTCTTTGCTGTTTAAAGTAGATTAGTTTTAACTTTTCACACAAATCAGTGTCCATTATAACAAAAAGTGCAATTGTAGATCATTATCCCCACAACAGACTGTACACCCAAGAACAGTAATACAGTTTAGTTTCCTGGTTTGCCAAATTTCCATTCATCAAGGTGTTTACGTGACACAAACAGTCAAATCTGTGCACAATTTGTAATATTTTTGTACTTTTTGCACTTAACTGTTTTGTGAGCTGCTGTAACAAGTGAATTTCCCCACTGTGGGACTCCATCACCTACTCCATCATCATGCATATAGCCAAGATGGCTCTCATATAACCTATACCTGCTCCTATCGTCCCAAAGGCAAGATGAGGCGGGATTGTTATCCTCCTCTGTTCGTTGACACACATTCCCAAGAGCCCTCGGTCCATCCCGGTGATGAGCCGGCCCAGTCCCACCTGGCTGATGAAGGCCTTACCGCGGTCATGACTGTAGCACATAAGAAGTAAAGAAGAAACTGGCAGTGAGTCTCATGTGGTAATGAAAACGTAATGGTGCTGTAAAGTAAGGCGTCAAATCTTTCCATCCACATCAGCAGCAGGCTTTAGCATTATTTGGCTTGTTTTCTACTGAGAAGCCGAGGAAGATTTACCATTTTTAAAAGATCTTGTTTATGACTGCACTCCCACAAAACTATTTTGAATTGTGCTAACTGAGCTCAATGTACAGCAAATGAGTGAAGTGAAGCTTTTAACAAAATCATCAAATATTTCCATCCACCTCAGCAACATACTTTAGCACTATTGTGGCTGTTTTAATTGAAGAGAGAAGTCCTTTCTAATTAGAAAGAACCTATTCAGCGAGAAAGTGAAGAGTGAATTCATGGTGTGAAACAAACAGACCTCGTATTAAAAATTAATTTTATTTTTATGTAGCCTATTAGAGAAAGTAACATTTCAGTAAGTCTTATATAATACGTTTTCTGAATTTCACTGAAAATTAGTGGGTGGCTATTAATTTTATGATCATTTCTAAAAGTATTATTATTAAAGGTTGGATGTGTGGTTTTTGGCTTTTATGGGCATCATCTGGTGATCAAATTGCAGACTCTACATCACACTCCAACAAAATTAGTTTAGTTCATAGATGCTTCAATGCATTTTGTAAGTGATATTTTTGGCACTATGTTTTTTACTGGATTTAAACAGGTTTTAGATGGATTTGAATCAGATTTATTTCACTTGTTCATGAAATCCTAAGCCAGTTTTTACAAAAAAGATATATACAATCTGTTTAAATCCAACTAAAACCAGTTCAAATCTAAGTAACCCTGTTTAAATCCAACTAAACCCCATTCAAAACCAACTATAACCTGTTCAAATCCCACTAACACCACTTTCTATAAAAGGGAAAAACAAAAACAAAACATTGTCATAATTTTCAGCCCCTGAAATGACCCCTCACCACTATGAGTTTGAAACCACTGTTCTAAAGTGTCACAGTAGTCATGAGGACTTGGACATAGTCATTCATGAACAATACTGATGTATTAAATATATTGAAGTCATTGGTTATAGACAGAGAGATTACTATACGTCTGAGATGTAGCTTAGATTTCTCCACACAGAGTCAAAAACACAGTCTGATGGAAAGTGATAATTACACAGCACCGATAGGGCTGCAATCAGTAACCCCAGATACCATAGTGAACTCATATCCAGTAAAACGCATTAGCCTCATACATGTACGGTGCACCACTCAAACCATGCTCCCTGAACTGATTTACCTGCACAAGCCTCACCTGGAGTCGAACTTTTTCCCGTCCGAGTACAGAGTCCCGTTAAAGTGATAGCGGACGAAATCCTCGTTCTGGACCTCTCTTGGACAGACTCTGGGGATGTGGTAGCGGTCGATAACAACGTCCACCAGCGGATCAGGAGCAGAGTAAACAGACATAACATACAAAGAAATTAAAATGGGAAACAAGAGAAGCTCCATTTGCAGGCAAAGTACCCGTCTGCCAGCGGGCCATGAACTGCATGAACTGGACCAGAGTGAGGAGGAAATCTACCGCAACAAAGTTTGGAAAAGCAATGATTGTCAAGTTTGCACAAGGGACAACAATCACTTCCGGTTATGGATCGCAAAACAAAATCTCTCATTCGTTTTTCTCAATAAAGTTAATGTTTAGTGGCTCACAGTTGAAATGTATCGAGCCTTTGAGCTGTAAATGGATTAGTCCGAACAAGTCTACCTTTATATTTTATATACAAAGACTAATAAATAATGTGAATAGACCAATGTCTTTCTATTGCTTTCATTTTATATTATATTATTATAGTGAAGTCAGTTTTATTCTCACATTTTGTAATCCCATTCTGGTCTCAGTCTAAGTTTCTATATAGGCCTTTGTATGGGCCTCATATTCTATTTGGTTCCTGTGGAAAATGACTGTTGTCTGCTGTAGTTTTGTCCTTGCTAGTGTTTGGCTTATGTTGCATTTATGGTTGTAGCCAGCTATTAAAGTGACAGCATATTTGGCTTTAGACTGTGAGGTCACCACTTGTGAATATTAATTTCTGTGACTTTATCATTTATCATCATACGTTTAATGTCTTCTATAGATATGTATTTCCTTGTAATATGTCATTCTGGCATTGATTTTGCTCAGTGTGCTTTATACATAATACTTTCTATGATACTTTCCGGTGGAAATATTCTGGACTTCACTCATTTCCACCTCAAGATTTGATAATTTGATCATATAATGTTTTGTTGTTGATGTTACTGTTATTCTGAACTTTACGCAGCCCTACTTCCGCTCCTGCTGTGCGTCTGTTTGAGTTCTTGACGCTTGTTGCTGGTCACGCTTCTCCAGAGAGCTGCTCCTGGGTCCCACCCACCTTTTAATGGAATCTGTAAACGTGTAAAGCCTGGCCCAGTCAGAGATGGGACAGGACAAGATGCAGCGTCCACATCATCCCAGAATTCCACAACAATCAGTGCATGACATAAACAGTCATTACGCACGGCTCACTCTAAGTGTGGTCTGCTTTGAACGCGATAATAACACAGTCTTATAAATTAAAGAGGCAGCTTAAATGTTGGGCTACAGTCTTAAACGGTATAAACGGATGAGTCAGCTGTGCAGATCAGTTCACCAGCCCATGTCTCAGCTTGTCACTTTGCGAGGAATTTAGCCAAAAATGCTCACTGAAGGCTAAACATACCACCACCTAATACATCAAATAAAACAGCAACAGTCAAATTAAATATGCATATATATTATCTACTATATTATTACTGCTTTAAGCCTAGTTTGAAATAATAATAATTTAAAAAAACTTGGGGCTGCAGAAATACACAGGTAAATGTGACCGCGGTGTAAAACCGACTTAACTTCAGGTTTTATTACTTCGTCAAGCATGACAACACAACTTAAACCGGAAGTAAAATTCTCTAACTTTTAGGAAAACTTTAAGTGTGTGTTTATTGGCGCTGGGGATTTACATTTTCAACCAGTCCAGCCCATACAACTGGATATTACAAATGATCTAAACAACCCCAGAGTTTATGGAAAAGCATCAGACTTACAGCCTGTTAAAACCTTTAGTATTTTCAGATAAATATGATGTGGTAGGCTAATAGACCTACAGTGGGTTTAGAAAAAGAAACTTTATCCCATTAGTATTAAGAGATCTAATATTAATAAGGGTATTTTATGTTGAAAGTCCCGCCCAAAAGTTGTGGTTTTCGTTGTTTGGTGATCACAATTCCCAGCCTACGTGCAGGCAGACATGAAAAGACCCTGCTGAAAAAAAGAGGGAAGTTTTCCGAGTCACCCCAACCACTTCCAGAGCGCAGCTGAAGCCGGTGATGCCATAATGCTCTTCGGAGGCCTGTGTGTAGCCTTCCTGCTCCCAGCCTTAGCCCTGGGCCAGTATGAGAAGTACAGTTTCAGGAGTTTCCCTCAGAAGGACATCATGCCCCTGGACTCGGCGTACAACTACGCGCTGGAGCAGTACGCGGCGCAGAACTGGCAGGAAAGCATCAAATACCTGGAGCTGAGTCTGCGGCTCCATCGCCTGCTGCGGGACAGTGAGACGTACTGCGGCCGCAACTGCAGCACCGTGAGCCGGGACAACGACACTCTGTTCGCCGACAGCACCCTTCGCGTCGTGCGCCACGTCCTCCTCCGAGCTGCCTGCCTGAAGAAGTGCAAGGCGAGCTTCCCCGTGTTCAGCCACGCGTATCCACGAAGGGACCTGCTGGAAACTTTCGAGAAGAGGAAGCCCTATCAGTACATACAGTATGCGTACTTCCAGGTGAGAGCGACGTTCAAAAACATCACAGGTTTTATGTTAACACTGATAAAACATAAGCAAACGCATCCAAGACAGTACCACAAGGTTTATAGCAAATACAGACTGATACTGGGATATGTCTCTGGACTCAGGTCTGTGGCTAAATGAAAACTAAAGCAGATTTTAAAACATCCAGTGTCTTTCCCTTACTCCTAAACCTACCCCCTTTGAACATACAGCACAACATTCAGAGAGTCAACAGAGAATCTGGTACTAGCTTCTAATTTTTGGTTCAGAAAAATGTAACATAATGCTATTTTTATTGAGATGTCAAATTTGCGAAAAAAAGGCCTACATAACTTAGTAAAATAAGGACTTTTGATGAATCTAAGAGTTCCAAAAGTTGTGTTCATATCTGAAATCACTTGGACAGATTGTGTGAGCGTGTTATTCCACTTTGTCAGGGCTTTGTGGCGCAGAGACTTCACTGTTTCGCGTGTGCATCACTCAACTAAAGCTTCTGCTGTCAGTAGCTGGTGGCGATAAAGCGCAGATTTGTAGTGTTGATCTTGTGTTGTATAATTACCCAGGAGCTGTGTTGCGCCCTCCTGCAGACAGACACACAGCAGCAGTGGAGCATGTGCCACGTCTCTGCAGTGTTCCCCCCCAAACACAATCCCCTCATTCTTCTGCCCCTGACACAGAGGGATGTGGGGGCAAGAGCAGGGGCGGCTTATGAGGCAAAATAGTCTGGTCTTAGCATCCACCTCATTCTTCAGGTTTATGTTAGGTCAGCATGGGCAATCATTCATTGCTTGGACGCTTTCAAAAATAATATAACATCACCTGCAAAAGTCATAATCACATTTCATTTGGAAACATTGTCCCATTTTTTATTTTTGAACAGTGGCTTTAAACAACACTTGAACAGACAGACTATGCATTTTCTACATTCAGCTCATGTTTCAACAACTTGAGTGTTTACATTGCAGCACAATTCAATTTTAAAGTTTACATTTTAAAGCTGACCAGCTCATTTTCACGTTCAGTGGAATATCCAAAATGCCGCCAACACTTCAGTTCTTGCAGTTTTTTACACTGTAAAGTCGACATTTGATCATGTGACTTTTAACAAAGGGGTTTCAACACTATTCACCTAAAACCACCACATTTTTCAAAACACCTATAGCACACCTATGGACTTACTTATCAGCTTCAGACATCAGTCAACATCTGCTCGAAGTTGTGGGGGGTTCATGTTGTGACAGGAGCTGCCATTAAAAAAAAGCCTTTTATGATCAAAACAGAGTGAAAATGGTGAAATTACAGCTTTCTCATACTTTTACTGCTGTGCATAACAATAAAATGATAATCATCCCTTTCCTGCAGCTTAACAACTTGGAGAAAGCTATAGCAGCGGCACACACCTTCCTGAAGAAAAACCCGAATGATGCGTCTTTGACGAAGAATATGAACTACTACAAGACATTGTACGAAGTGGAAGAATACCTAATCGACCACGAAGAGCAGCCGTATGAGGTTTGTACATCGACATTAGCGTTTTTTAACCATCTGTTCAAAATGAGGTCCTATTAATGCATTTTTTTAATTTCTCAGAGTGTGTTCATCAAAAGTGTGACTCTCTACAACAACGGAGACTTCAGTAACAGCGCTCGAAACATGGAGCAGGCCGTAACACAGTACTTGGACATATACAACCTCTGTCTAGCGGGCTGTGAGGGCTCTTATGAGATTGTGGAGTACAAAGACTTTTATGCAACATTGGCAGGTGAGTGAAGAGAAGAACTGGAGCTGTTTGTAAATAATACGTTTGTGGATTGAGTTTCTAATTGTTTTCTTTCAGATTTGTATACTGATGTGCTAAAATGCCAGGTCAAATGTGAGGAGCAGCTTACACCCAACGTTGGAGGCTTCTTTGTGGAAAAGTTTGCGGCCACAATGTATCACTACCTCCAGTTCTCGTATTATAAATGTAAGAAACAAAACAAAGCCTGCTACGATTGATCATATCCAAAGCATTTTGTTCTATAAGTTCTGTTTTACGATCTTTTACAGTGAACGATGTGAAGAACGCAGCTCCGTGTGCGGCGAGTTACATGCTGTTTGACCCAAAAGACAAAGTAATGCAGCAAAATATAGCATACTACAAATTCTACAAAGAGCAATGGGGCCTCAAAGATAGCGACTTTGAGCCTCGTCCTGTGAGTAAACCAAAGACTTTATATGCACTGACTTTCTCTGGACTTTTTACGCAGCTGACTAACAAAGTTCACACTTGCTGTGACAACCGAAATCAAGACAACTATCGCAGAAAGTGGCGTTGGCGTGAACATTAACACAGTCTCGGGGTGGTGTTTAGAAAACCAACGACGGAGCTGTTTCCACGGTCGGCCGCAGCTGCCCAGTGTGCATTTTTAGACCTATAAACTTAAATACGCCAAGCGTTCCACAATGAAAGGCCATAAACATGTAGTCAACAAAAGGGAAAGAAGCTAAAGCTGCTGAAGTGAAATGGGAGTTGCTGCTGATGTCACATTTGTTCTTGTTCCCAGGAAGCCTTGAGGTATTACAATCAAACGACGAAACAGAAGGAGATGCTGGAGTTTGCAATGAATTATCTACAAACAGAAGATGAGGTATGTTTCAACTGTTGGATTTAGCACTCACACAAACCTTAAAGTTGTTTATCCATGGGTTTTTTGGCCAGTGGTGGTGCTCAGTTGTTCTCTACACGTTGTAAATCCCTTTTAGTTTATATCTATGTCCCTCAAGGTCAATTGCTGCCCTTTGAGTGTGTAAAAGTTCACATAAGAAAAAAAATACATAACTCACTAAACTATCAGTAAGGTTAGATGTTTATGAAAAAACAGAATAAACCTGAGTTTGACTTTTACTTGAAGATGACCTTTAAAACAAAGGATGTGTGTGACAAAATCTGTTTCCAAAATCCTGCACATTATGTCTCTCTGAAGCTTTAAGACATGGCATCCCAAACATTTTCAAACACCACAGAGGCAGTGCTTTCACCACAACCTTCTCCTACAGCTGCAAAAAACGTTTTAATGTCGACTCAAACCCAAATTGTTTACTTCAAACGCCTGCGTTATCTTTTTACTGTCCTTTTGTATGGACTGCATTATGGTTAAATACATACAAAAGGAAAGAAAAAAGTAGAGACTGAAAAGAGGAAGGGGGTGCAGTGATTTCCGCCAGCAGCGTGTGGTATGTGGCTGGAAGGTGTGGGCCAGTGGCTGTCCCACATCTATTTAACTCAGGTCAACTCCTCCCAAAACACACTGTGGGCCTGGGAGGGGGAGGAATTCAGCCGTGTGAAAGTGAAGCCAGCATCACAAGACGAGCAAGAAAAAGATTTGAAAGAATTGGGAAACTCCTGTCAAAATGTCAGTACTGATGACTGTTTACCTTTCAGGCTGTAGTGAGTCCAGAGGAGATGGGCACCGGTCCCACAGAGAGTCCTGACGCTGAGTTCGAGGGGATGGGGGACTATGAGGAGTCTTTCTTGGCCGACTGGTGGCAGGAGCCCAAAACAAAGTGGGACATGGGAGAAGTGGCAGACTAACATCTGGGATCATCTTTAAAAAGTCTTCCTTTCACACCTAAACAAACCAAAGACTGTTTACCTCTGTACAGACAAACAAAACATCAGTATTTAACAGAAAAACGAGTGAGGGAAGCCTTTCCATTATCTCTAGTCTAACAGTATTTGGACATAGTTTTCATTCAGGCTTGTGCCCAGATACCTTTAGTGTATCATGACCTGGATAAATGAAAACCTGAACTTTGACCTTTCCATCATGTTGATCAAAACCAGATTGACGTATTTTGTGTTGGCTGCCATCAGCCCTTTACTTTTAGTCTTTACCCTGAGTTTCTGAATGTGTTGGAGGTATGTACTTGTTATTTGCAGTTTTTATTTAATTATAGATATAAAACTGGATGCCTCTTTGCCTTTGCCTTGTATAAGAAAGGTGAAATAGCTTTATACAAACTGACCAAGAAAGAGTAAACCAAAGACTGTGTTGTTGTAATAGGGCATCAGTTGTTTGGAATAAAATATTTTATAATATATACCTGTTTTGTGATTACTATACTGCATGTCTTAGTGTTCTAGCACTGGAGACTGGTCCCAAGACTTTTTCTTGGTCTTGTAATGGTTTCAAACTAATTTATACTCGCTCTTGTCCCAGTCTTGGACGTCAAGACCAACCAAGATCTTGGGATTGCAAAGCTGACCTTCACCAAATGCTAATCTGGACTTGGTCTAAGACTGGACTAACTCTGCCTCCTTCACTAAACACTAACCTCCTTGAGTCTCGTCTAAACTGGACTTGGACTGTTGAGATTATTTAACTCTTCCCTTGTATCTATTATAGTGTATTGTGTATTGTTTATTGTTTCTTGATTCGGTCTCGATAGCTAAAAAAGCTTGGTCTTCTTTCGTTCTTGTTACCACTTGGTCTCATACATAACCTGGTCTCGGTCAATGCGGTCTTAACAACAACACTATCATATATCATCTATGTAAGTAAACTGCGTAAAATGCAAAATTGCTTTGTATCTTTGTTTTAGAAACAGGAAGTTGTCACTGAACTAGGACTTTACAAGGAAAATATGAAATATTGTTCTTCAATCTTTCCATAAGGATGATATACTTGTTAAATTTCATAGTAGTGAAAGCCTAACAAACACAGGTCATATGGCTCCATCTGATTGGATAAATATTTCAACATGTAAAGTATGAACCCCTAACAAATATATACCATAATATTAACTGCAGTTTCAGATTGAGATACACATTGTACTCATGTTGATATCCTCACGACAACTAATGCATTAAGCAGCTCGACTGTCAACCATCCATTAACTAAAAATCCAACAGAAAAATGACTGAGATGTAAGAGCTGGAGTGTGGTTTCATATTTTAATATTTTATTTTGCCTTCATTTGAAACCATCTACAAGCCTTTAGTCCATTTCATTCTTTTTTAGTCTCTTTTCAAAAACATAGTGTCTAAAAATACGGGGTGGGATGCATCTCATTTTCTCTTTTTGTTTCTCTCTTAATGTCAAAATGATCAAACAGGCTGTATTTGATACCAACTCTGTACATATTGTATTAAGAACAATAGTGCATCTGCCGTAGTGCAAAGCTCAGACAAACCTCATACACACTTAGTACCCCTTAGTTTAGGTCTCTTTAATCTCATTTACATTGGGATCTTTATAAAGTCTCTGGCATTCACCCAGGGTTTAGGTCTATCAACAAATGTACAAAATATTCATAGCTTTTTTTGTGTATGACATTAGCTGTTACCCATGTGAGAGATGCATGGTTAGCAGTGACTATTGGAGAAATTCCCAGATGCAAGTGTAGTGTTAGGAGACGGATAGCTATATGTTTTGCTGAAAACAATAAAACCCTTTCTTTTTAACATAGCTTCTATTAATAATTTTCCATACAGTGCATTTAAACATTCAATATATCTTGCACATATTTACAAATGGTGTGCATACAGTTGGCTAGTGCTCATTTTCTTCAGATACATTACATAAAAACTGTTCATTTCTTTTATTAATGTGCTGCCTTGGCGCCAAGGCTGCAGCACACAACGTCTCGTACAAAGAGATGGTATCTAGAGGTAAAAACCCGCCTATCTGACAGTGATAGGAGGAATGTTAAGGTGTAAATGGGCACCGCAGCCCCTAGCACTGATGTAAACATTCATCCTTTCTTTAAAAACCTCACATCCGTACATTCACTCCTGAACACACATTCGGACAAAGCCTCCTAAAGCGTACAAACATTTGGCCTGAAAAGTGGGGAGCAAACACAGACGGATTTAGTGGAATGTATGTTGTTCGGTCTGTGGCTAAAAACACTAAGTTACGGTCGTTACTGCTTTGAAGTTTGGTGTGTAAATGATCCCAAAACACCTCACTTTTCTTTTTTTTTTTTATACCTGAAAACTTGTGGGATGGCAGGCAAGATGCTTCAAGGTAAAAGAGCAAATAACAATGGACTCGATTCTCTAATCGTCTGGCTTTTTGAGCATTCGATTTCTGTCTTTCTTTGGAAAAAAACCATTTGATCTTTTTTTGTTAAAATTAAATCATTGTCCTTTTTTGTGATGCACCAAGTCAAGGCCTGGCTTTTAAGGAATCCAGGTCCATTTCTTTAAAAAAAAAATTCGTAAACTCTTCCACTCCGTTCAGCTTTTCAGGAGTCTATTACATGGCCGGTCTGTGCACTAATCCAGCATTTACTGTGGACTCGGTTGGTGGCCAGATAACAGGTTTATGTGCAGGCAGGCATCGGAAAGACATGTCTCGTATTCAGTTGGTCCACTGTTGATATGTTCTTTTCAAGCTGTCCGTTTGTGACAAAAGGAGGTACACTGAATGGCACACATTGAAGCACATTCGTGAAGCCACTGGACTGAGGAAGACACCGGTGACGCCCGCTGGGAGAGCCACCTGCTCGCTCTGGCGTGGCCCAGACACAATCCTCATGATTTGGCTGGTTTGGAGAAGACAGCTCCACAGGCAGGAGGACACACAAAGGGAGCGCACGGGAGGAGACGGTAATCGGAAGAGGTCTGGAGTGATTTGGGACACGAGTGGAAGACTTTTTGTTCCCCTGTTCTCCGATGTGGAAACGACACAGTGCGAGGAGGAAGACGGGAAAAGACAGGACAGCGAGACAAAGACATAGACAACAATCTTATCCTCCACCAGACCTGAAAGAAAAGTGGGGAAAGAGACAGGATCAATGCAGCAAAGAGTGAGGATGTATCATGACAAAGTATTTTTTAATTTTTGAAAAGGAGTTGTGTCTAGTGAGTAAAAATAAGCCTCGAGTGTGAAAGCAGTAAACACTGACACAATAAGACTAAAAGGTACAGGATGTTCTCTGGGGACTATTTTCAGATTGTGAATATATAAATGTTAATTTCTCTGCAGGAGTAATTTAGACTGGAGTGGAGTATTTTTTTATGAAGCTCTGTGGATGAGGTGGGTTGTGTGATGTAATAACATGTGCTTATACCTTCCTCTGCGAATGTTCCTGCATCCCACACGTGCACACGAGAAGGAGAGAAAAAAAAGACATTGTTTAGACATATTAGTGGTTACAAAACGTCAAGAGCACTGAACTTTCAATAGACAATTTGGGATTTCAAACCAATAAAGATTAAAGGCACATTGCGTTAAGTTTGCATTTGCCTTTGGCCTTTGGAAAAAAAAACCCTACTTAAAGCCCCACAGAGCCCAAAGGAAGGAGTGATCAGTTCAGTTACTTCATGTTTCTGTTCCTACAGCTGCCCAGAGAGGACAAACTGAGCACTGCTGGAGGAGAAGCGCATTTATGTGTCTTTTGAAGACAATCTTGCATGAAAACCTTCAACTTTTATCAAATTGAATGATTTCTTTCAAATTTTTCAGTTAACTCATCATGTGACCAATTTCCACTTTCTTTGTCCATAGACAGAACATGTCTCTGCAGAGCTACCGTAGGTGCTTACAGGCTGTAGAAAGGTGGGACATGAGCTGTGGAATTTTAATCCCAAAACTATACGCCACACCCTTTTTTTTTTGCTGTTGTAAAGGGAGTTGTCAAAAATTATTAACAAAAACTATATAAATAATGTTTAAATAATATCACTTGCTGTTATGTGCTAAGATTTAACAGACATGTTAATAATGCCATCACTTTTATCAACCCAATTATTGCTGTCGGACTGAAAACACATGCAGCAACAGTCTCAAACAAGTTCTGACAGAGCAACATCAACATTTTGCATTTGCATATTACATTACATCCAGCCATAAATCTGAACATATTTTGTTGAAATGTTGAACTAACAGCTCATGCACACATGCACAGACACTTACCCTGTCCCTAAAAGGACAAGCAACAAGGTATAAACTGGAATTGTTGCTTTGTTAACAATATGTACCATTAGTTTCTTAATAAATTGAAGTTGAGGCGAGGCAGTCCTTTTAGGTCAGAGGATAAGGGGTGAACTATAGCAGGCATGCAGGTGGAACAGTTCAGCGAGGGCATGTGGGATTAGGGTGCTGCCTGAAGGAGAAAAAACAGGCTAAAATCGCACCAAAGACAAGGCATGTTAATATACAGTACAGGTGCTAAGGTTAATCCACTGTAACACTGCACTTTTGGAGAAGATGTGGCACCAGCAGAATAAGTCAGGCTTTTGAGAGAAGTGCTGCAGTGGTCTCTGGCATATCAACAGCTCGGTCCTGTCCAGGCAGGGAAAGGTGCAGTATGGATCTTATAGGGTTAATCAAAAATTTGATCAAAGAAAAAGCAAAACAACCGTGTGATGTTTCATATGGAGTTAAAACGCCATAAGCAGTTCAAGCATTAGCATGTCTTAGCATTTCCCCTCCCTGTGTCGGGCGATGAATTGCAAACGGGCATCTACTTCAGTGAGGTGCGAGTGGGAGGGGGTCCTGTATCAGGTAGAAGCAGACAGGTACACAGGTAAAGGCATGCCAGATCTCTTACTTAAATCCCCATCCTGTTCCCCCTAGGACTATAGCTGCCAGGAGAATAGCACCTGCGATGGACCCTATTATGATATTGGTGCCACTGGGACCTGCGCAGAGGAAGGAGGGGGGAAAGGAGGGAAGAGGAGGAGGAGCAAGAAACAAAACAACACCACTAAAAAACACACGTCAAGAGGACAGTCTCAACACCGTACGTCAACCACATCGAGTAGAGAGACAGAGGCAGAGGTGGGAGACCTGCAGACAGAAAGACAGAGAGATGACCAGCACGTGGGGTGAGGTGGGAAAACGGGCGTGAGCGAGGGGCAGAGGTGGGTAGAGCGGCCAAGATACAATCAAAATACTGTGGGTGTAAAATAAAAAACTATCTGTTATATTAGCATTAATAGACTACTTAAGTCCTGGGCTAATTTTGATTTACTTCATACGTAACTGAGCTAAAAAAATGAGAAATAAAAAGCAAATAAATAAAAATAGTACGTATAATGTAGATCCCCATTCGACTAAAATGGCTTCAGCAGATTCTTAGGACAAAAAAGATTACTGAATAATGTTTAAAACAGTAAATGAAAAGTAAAAACAGTCATTAGTCATCTTATTACACAAGTATTTAGCTGGAAAAAAAAGTATAGATAAATTTGATTTACCACACAAAAAGTAGAACAAATTGTTGTATTTTGACTAAAATATAAAAGCCATACTAAATGTAGGTCCCTATTTATTTTTTTGAAAATGACCAGAAACTATTAAAATTGCCTACTATAAATGTACTGTCCAATACAACTGAGTAAAAGTAACAAAGAAACATGCTCAAGTGAAAAACATAAGTACGCCTTATTCCAAAAATAACTTAATACCTAGTTCCTACCCACCTCTGACGAAGACGATCAGGGAGACAACAGTTACAGAGAAAACAGAGGAGAGAGTGTTTTATTACTTTGTTCTCATTGCCACTCTCCTGCTCTTTCAGCGGGACACCCTCGAGCTCGGGGTGCCTTTGGTTTTTTTGGCCCTAAGGCGGCAGCTGCTCAATTGGTCTGTGACATTGGCAGACTGCAAGAAAGTAAGGAAGACACTTGAAGAGCGCAGTGCCTGAAAGACATACCCAACAGCACCACACATTCACAGACAAATACAGACACTGACCAGCCATAGCATTATGATGATTATTATAATAACTATCTGTTTCACATTGATGTTTTTGAAGAAGACAAAATGATATGATGCCTGGGTCAGATTATTTACTAAAGAAACTGTGTCTCTATGGGCTGTGCTGGGATGTAGCCAGCTCATAGTTGGTTCAGTGGTTTGCTTCTCTCGCCTGAAGTGCTACACTAGGATTAAACCTTTTTACGCATCTGTGCTCAACTACAATAACTCCCCAAACATCATTTAGTAGCTGGACTCTGTGGTTCTTTTATTGAGCCGAGCGAAATGTCTGTGCCGCCCTAGAACTTTTTGCAAATCAGTCCCAATCTTCTTTTTGAGAGGTTTGGTGTTGTCCAGAGCATTGATGGCTGCTTTTGGACAATAGGGAAGCTTTGTGCAGACCCCTTTGATGGTCATTGTGTAAAATAAGGCTATTTCATCCCCTATATTTCAGCATATATTATACATGGTACAAACTATGTTACAGCTGTATTCATGCTTATGTTCTCTTCAAAGACACACTGGGGGTGACTCTGTCTTAACTCTTCTACAGACTCTACACAGCACTACCTTCTACAAGTACAGTTCTATAAAAAAGTTGACCCCTTCCTGATTTCTTACTGTTCTGCACATTTGTCACACTTAAATGTTTCAGATCACCAAACTAATTTAATTATGGGTAAAAAAAACAACCTATACAAACATATCTAGCTCTATTCCAACAACGTTCATATTGTCTTCGTTAATATGAGTCATGGATAATACCTAGCTCTATGTAAGAAGGCCCCCTTTGTGAAATCAACATTTAGCTGGGATTAATCACATTTTTTGGAAAGCTGAGCTAAGTTTCACTAGCCACACCCAGGCCTGTTGAATCAAGAAATTATTTATATAAAATCTGTCTGACAAAGTGAAGTGAAAAGATCTCAAAATGCAAGACATTATGCCGCAACCCCAAGAAATTCAGGAACAGATGAGAAACAAAGTAATTAACATCTATCAGTCTGGAAAGGGACTCCATCCAACCACAGTGAGAGCCATTCTCCACAAATGGAGAAAATGGTGAACTTTCTCAGGAGTGGCACTTAAAAACTGCATTTTGTGTTTACTTGTGTTATCGTTGTCTAATATTTAAATTTGTTTGATAATCTAAAACACTGAAGTGTGACAATGTGCAAAAAAAGAGGGCAACCACTTTTTCATGGTACTGTATATTACCCACCTCACATATATATATATTATCTTATATGATAGGCTCTATAGGTGTTTCAGTGACATAACACTCCCTGCTCACAAACAAGTAACTAACTAACATAGCAGTTAAATGGCTTGGTCTATCTGTCTAACAGTTTGCTATAGACCCTATTGATGGCCTCTGTGTTAAATAAGGCCATGCATTTGTTCCCCTATATCTCTGTCTGACATCAGGCATTGACAGTGACAGATCCCATTGTTAGCTTGGTAGTAGATCAAATGCTTGTCTGAGGACTTTATGAGTAGGTCATTTCTGACTATTTGTTGGTCATAATGTTATGGCTGATTGGTGCACTTCACATTCACATGAGCTCTACTGGGTAAACGAGTCTAACACACACCCACACACTCTGCACAGTGAAAACTCCACAGGAAACACTGTGTGGTCTGATCACTGACGTTACCTTTCTTAAAATAATCAGGTGGACTACACTTGTGTTGAGTACAGAGAGAAGCTACAGTGTGATGGCAGAGACTATGAGGGGGGTATGAGAGGCAAACAGAGAGAGAGACAGAGGCGTGAGCAGTTTGAGTGGGTATGGACCTTTCTTCTCTGGACCCGTCGGGATGGTGGGCTCCGGGATGGGATCAAAAACACTGCAGTCTTTCCCGGTGTAGTCTCTGTCACAGATGCACTTCACTTCATTGCTGCAAGTCTGGGATAATGAGAAAATCACAAAAAAACGACTTGAATACTGGTTAGTTTAATATTATAATACTACATTTTCAAACTCCCAATCTTAAAGTCATCGCAATCCAAGCAACATGATAAAAAGCCGTACCCCGTGCTCTGAACAGATGCGTCCCAAGTTCGAACCGGGACAGTTGCTGAGATTAAAGGCCACCACAGGGAGGCAGCGTCGCTCCAAACACATCATGTTTGGCCCACAGGGGGTGCCGTCCTCCACATAGCCAAGGTCTGACCCATCCTCCAGCAGAACATGTCCTCCTCTGAGCAAAGGATTCGAGAGATGAAAGAGCAGGGTGAAAGAAAAAAACGTCCTAGCACTCTGACCTTCATGCTCTATGTGCTTTACTCACCGACAGTCGATGTATTTGTTCTGGTGGTAAAGGGTAAAGCTGGTCAACTCGCCGAGCAAGTCGCCAAACTTTGGGTTCATGGTGACATTGGCACAAAATAAAAAGCCACATAAAACATCCCTAAAAGAGGAAAAGGATAGAAGACACAAAACATGAATTGAGAAATGTAATTAGGAGGAGTCGCTGTCTTCAGTTATATTTTAGCCTTTTTATACACTGGTGATAGTGTGTAGATGGAAAGGAAATGACACAGAGAAGAACTGAGATTTAAACCTGGGTCTACTTACGGTTTGTTACACTGCAGCCAGCCCTGACCTTCAGGACTTGCCCCACAGTTGCCTTTTTCTGTTCCCTCAGCGTTAAGCTTCTCGTAGCAAAACCTGTCGGCAGAATCTGACAAACAAAACAGGGCGTTACAAATGAATCTGATTGAAGAGAAGATAACAACCACATCTAACTAAGACATTAATAGTATGAGTTGTAAGCTTACTGTAACCCCACAGTCCTTTGCACTGGCCATCACGAGTCCGACACCGTCCACTGTAACATCGACCCTGAGAGGTTCAACGTCAGAATTAATATAAACAACATAGAGAGAGCTTTCAATTTAGATTTAAAATGAATTAGCAATGATGTGCTTTTACCTGATTAGTATCGCACATGTAGCCGTCGAGTTTGTGCACATTGTGTGGACACTAAAAAAGAAGATAAAGCCATTTTACAAGTTGTGACAGAATGTATATCTTATCTTGTACTGTTTTGATACAAACATAGTCAGTAAATTGTACCTGGCTCGAGTCTCCGGTGCAGGTCTCTGGGATATCACAGTCATTCACAGCGTCACGGCACACAACACCTCTCAGCTCATACTACACAAACAACGTCAGAGGGATTAGATGGAGCAAAATGCAAGCTAATAGCACATAACATTTTTAAATTAAACCTAGCTTTTCTTTACTTTACATTATCTATATTTTACATCTTGTGACTTGCCATGTTGAAATTAAAATAAAGAGATCTTTATGGTATTTATTGTTACATGTCTATAATAAACCCCACCTCACCTTACAGCTGCTGCAGCAGAGACCATTACTGCACATGGCGTCGTGAGTGAGTGTGCATTTTTTACAGCAGGATCCTCCATTGCGGGCGCACTCCTGTAACAACAAACAGGAACAAGTCTTAGCACTGTAAACACTGATTAAATGGGTGGATTTTAATGCATAACAATATAAGCAGTACTCACCACCTGAGATCCACAGTCACACTCTTCTCCCGGCTCCACAAAGCCATTCCCACACTCTGGAGGGTCCAACAGCTACAGAAAAAAAGTATAGTATGTATTGTTAATCAGAGGTAACAGGGGGATGTTAAAAATAATACAATCATGTAGTACATTTTGGTGAGTAGATTTGTGATGTGACTAAAAGCTGTTTACAGTCTGATCCACACCACAGCCCACATCTCCACATGGCCCTCACCTTGTTGGGCTTGTTGAAGAGGCAGCTCCCGCCCCCTTGAAGCAAGAACTGAACGTACTCATCAACACTGCAGCGAGAGAACTTTCTGGGCAGATTGTATCTGTAAAAACACACAATCAGAGACTAAAACGCCAGAACTAAACAAACCAACATCAAAAAAATTGTGAGAGTGTGCTTTTTAATGAATTTCAATTCCATACTGCTCCATTCCTTTATTTTTTCCATGTTTTGTATAATGTATCCAGATACAAGCTGTGATTATCATTATCATCATTGCGGACAGTGCAAAAGTCACTGCACTCATCTGTTACAGGCGTTAAACTGTCTAATTAAGTGAAAAATCAAAGCTCTGAGTGAGAGCAATGAGGTAAACTGTCCTGCTGTCTCATGTTTAACCGAGTCAACAAACGGAGATGACAATCACAGGTGTGTTGTGTTTATTTTGGATCATTTCAGTGTGACTTGAGTATTTACCCTGTGTCTTCCATGATGCAGCCCAACCAGGCGTCCGGGCACCTGCAGTCTCCTACGAGCAAAGAAGGTGGTGTTTTAAAGTGGATAAATCACGGTATAAGTATATGATGTGATCAGTATTTATAAACCAAAGTGTGGCTGACAACCAGATTTATTATCAATAAAGATTTCTTTACGACTATCCTCCGCTGAGGTATGAGAGTGCACTGTGCTCTGGTCCTGGTGCTGAATTATGGTCCTAATGACTCTTCAGCATTAATCACTGAGCCCATTGTTCAGTGGCAGCTTTGCTCTAACTACCACCCCCTCCTTTCTGGACGCAGGTGACTAATGGAGAAGTCTAATTACAGAAGAGCTCCGTAGGACAGGGATATCAACACTCAGCGCTCTCTTTAACACCCCCACACACCCAGCCATCAATCCCTGCTTTTACTATCACCCTCTGCCACGGTGCGCTCCAAAGCAATCTTCATTGAAACGTGGTTTATGACGTCCACAGTTAAACCGCGCCGTCCCAAACAGGCTTCATAAACCTTTTGCTGCACACAATTCAAGCACTTTTCAAGCTCTTGAGTCATGAGTGTTTAAAATGATCAACACTTTAAGAAACAAAAATGTAATGCAATGACAGAGCAGACTTGAAAAGGGATAGCTCTGTGTTTAGTAAAAGGGAAGAAAAAGGTTACAAGCTTTGAGTTAAGGGGCCTTTTGAAACTTCTTTTAAGCAACTAATACTGCGAAAAAAATTGTCTACGGACCATGCATTTAAATAGACTTACCTCAGAGCTTTTAATGTTCAGTGTTTAAAATCCAATTTCCACCTGCTCCTGTCTGCTTCCCCAATTTAGACTCCCCTGACATCTATCTAGTGTTGGGAATAAATTAGCTCCAAAAGTGTCTGATGGAGCCACAGTTACAAAATATGAACGCTGTATCGTTGTTTTTACCTGCAGAGTTACGTATATTGTTCCACCTCATCCCGATGTTCTGCCCCAGGCTTTGGCACAGAGTGATGGCCATGGCTCCTACGCTCCCGAACTGGACCCAGCACAAACAGAAGTGTGAGTTTTTTATTGTTTAATGTGAGTCGAATTCTGTTGCTTTTGATGTTCCTCACCTCATTGACACCTCCGCCCTTTGTCGGAGAGCACACCCCTCCTGTGTACGCCGTCCCACTGCGACTACTATGAAAAGTACGGCCTCTGTACACGGGATATTTCCATTTAATTACAATTACACTATCTTGGCTGTTATTCTGACATCTTAATGGTGAGTAAATATCATCCTCTTACGATAGAAGGTGTACGACGTCACACTGCTCCCTGATGTTGTCCTTCCTGTACTTCATGAAGTTTTGCAGCGTTATCAGAGGGTCCTCCACCACAGGGATCATGTCTTTAGAGGTCCAGGTCTCCATGGCGACCAGAACAATCCTCGTGTTCAGCTGTTCCTTGAAGATCTAGGAACCAACATGTCCATCAGTCCAGTGATGTTTATTGAGTAAAAAGAACAACAATACCTCCATCAATGGGAGTGAGAGAGTAATAATAGGGTCGGGTAGAAAGGGTGATCATTCCTGAAGACAAACGTACAAGGTTGATCTGGAGTGTGACTATCTAAATGAACGTCACAAAAAACATATAAAGCACTTACTGCGTCTGCCATGTTGACCACTGCTTTGGCAAAATTCTTGGTTTGGCTGTTTTTCAGCTTTGAAAACTGCAAAGAAACAGAGACACTATAATGATACAGATCAGACTGAACCACATAACCTTATGATGAACTTATATACATTAGAAGTAGTAGATTTGGTCAGGATCCACATTGGTCTTTACCACAGTAGACTATTCTCCATTTGTCCATAACTTATATTATTACAAAATACTGTATGTTATTTATACAGTGTTACTGTTAAAACAAACATATTGACAGAAGAAAAGCTACAAGTGGAAATGCTGTCTGACCATATTTCTATCTTTTTTTGCTTTAGTTTTTTAATCTGCTATGGTTTCCATTCAAAGTTATCAACCTTAATGACAGACAATATTCATTTTGAAACTGTATCAGTTTGACTTTATAGCCATCTGCAAACTGCTCCAAACCCATATGCTCTAAAATGAGTGTTGTTAAATATGGCTCTAAAGATGACTTTTAAAATTTAGATGCTCATTAACAGAACTTGCTAAACCAAGATGCTTTCACTTTGCTCCTATAAAGGTAAACACAAAAAAGTGGTCATTTCTCTCACCATTTCATTGTCGTTGACCACCATCAGCTCGATGTATTTGGTCTCAGTCTGGACAGAGGGTCTGCGAACAAAGCGCTTGGACCGCCTCAGTCCCCTCGACGCCTGCTGCTCCTTCACTTGGTCTGGTCGGTCGTCATCACCATCACCTCCTCTGCTCTCCCACTCACTGTCCTCTGTGCAGTCTGAACACAGAGCGGCCACATGGTCAGCCATTAGGGAAATAGTTTACATACAGTTACTTGCCCCTACGTTCTTTGTTGGGTGCTTACCTTGACAGTGTGGAGTAAGTCTGAGATCAGGCATCCGGCTAATTATGTGAGCACTGTCTTCCTACAATAAAGAAATCCATGTGACAGATCACTTCACGTATTAAGAATTGATTCAATCTATCATCATCTGCTTATAGTTTACCTGAACGCTCCCATTCTGCACAGGCTCAATCCCATAAGAAAAGAAGCCATCTGAAAACATTCCACTGTAAAAAAAGAAAAAAAAAAAACATCAAGGAAATAACACTGGTATTTTTACAGTTTAGTTTGAAGGTTACATTGACATAACACACGGTGGTTTATTTTTGGGCTTACCACAGGCCGTGACAGGTCGAGAGCGCTGCCCAGGATCCAGGTAAACCTCGTAACCTTCCCTGGTAGTAGCAGTGCTCCCCTCCCTGTGGAGACAGACACAACACTTTTTCATGAAATAACCAAACACTAGAGGCAACAGACATGCTTTTATACTTCAGTGATTATCCTTACAGTTCACCTCTGAAGAAAGGCCTCTAACACCACCTCTACCTCCATCCCACTTTTACCTTATGGCAACTGTGGTGCCATTTGTGACCTACTTGTGTCCCGTGCTCCACTCCAGAGTACTTTGCTCCATTGACAATAGAAGTGGAAGCAGACGTTGCATAAGCAGCTCTTGAATAAATTACATGTTGTCCAAACAGTACAATTTCTAAATTAAACATTTATTAGCTGTAACTGTGGGCTGGCTGCAGCAGGAAGACATTTTGAAATAAGAGTTACAAAGAGGAAGAGTGGCTGTTATGGCTTTTTAAAACCACTAACCAAAATCAAATACACTATGTTTTAATGTAATGTAAATAATTCACTGTTGATATGGCAAATATAAAGGCAAATGAAGCAGTCTGTAACCTTCAATAAAAAAACATATGCCCTTGGTGGCTGACAGACACACCCCAGCTGACTCTCTGTAGTGTTAATTTATCTGCTTCACACTCTAAAAAAAATCATATATCATTATGCAAAAACATTAAAAAAAACTGTGCAAATTAATATGAACTAATCATTTAATCACCACTATGTGAAATGTACTAGCCTCCTACAACATGTATGCAGGTTTTGTGTCCATTCACAGCTTCTCAAGGTCACAGCACTGAATGATGACTCTTGAGGTGAGGTGATAAAACTACATCACATGGACGGACCTGTGTGAGAGTAAGGTCGCCGGGGACTTTCACCCTTCGCATTCGGCAGAGGACACCTTACAGCTTTGAATGGAAATGTGAGTGTGAGCTCAGCGATGACGCACTGCCCTAGATGCACCGCGCCTGCCGTGTCCAGCAGCAGCGGGAGAGGCTTCTCTTCAGGTGAGGCCTCCCTCCAGCTGAGCCACAATCTGCTCTGACTACAGGCATCCGCTCTTACTCCAACCAAACACCCCTCCCTTCGACCGACTCGGGGATCAAACTGTTCGTCTTTGGACACCGTAAAACACCGTCCGGCTTTTGTATTAACACTCCCTTTTTTCCATCTCGACGGCGCCGTTCTTCCCTCCCTCTTCTTTCATTCTCGTTGCTGCCAGGAACTTAATGACACCGCTGAGCTAACCGGTTGCTATGGAGACAGCCCCGCGATTGGTCCGGAGCACGGAGGGAGAGTTTAGAGGGATTGTAGGTGGGGACGTGGAGTGCCGGTAGGTGGGTGGCTCCAGGGAGACAGTGAGTGGCATATTTGTACGAAAAACCTGCCACCATCCCTTGTGGCTATCAGGAGGCAGTGACATTCCTTTGGTCGAGCCTGACAAGCACGCTTCACTATCTATCCATCTTCTCCTTGTTGCTATAGGACACTCGCTCTCTCTGGCTTTTCACCACAGGCTTTCGATGCCTTTTTACTTTGCAGAGTGAGACCACATTCACTAAAGCAAGTTACAGAAAGGCAACGCAGAAACAGTCGAACCAGCAGCCTACTTTCGAGGCAAAAAGCACACAATGCACTTTCCAAAAATAGATAAACAGTAGTGAGATGAGACTGATGTGTAATTAAACATTACATTCAAATACCTTCAAAAAAACAAAGGCCAAAGCCATAGTCTGTTCTAACTTGACTGTCAGCTGCTAAACTCTCCATCCAAACCTTGGTCATCTCATTAATATGCTGCTTTCACTTATGACATTCAATATTTCTTAGCTAAATTCCTGCCAGTACAAGTCCACAGCCCACGCAAACAGCCTTACCACAGACTGTGAAGGTCTGCCGTCCCGGTTAAAGTGCCGTTCCACATATTCTGAAGACAGGAGGTGGCTATAAGGAAAAGAAAAACACTGTGAATATCTCTATCACCACAATCTCTCCACCATTTTTATGAAGAAACTTGTTTTTATAAGCATCATTCTCCAGTGTGTACCCCCCAAATCTTTGATTAAGTATCAGAAATGATGTTAATGGTGACAGAAGATTGTGTCTGACTTTCTGTATTGGTAGTCCTGCCACACCCTGGTCAAAATGATCATAGTGGCAGCATTCAAATTAGCATTATTTGTTTAGTTGGGATGAGTACTAACTGATTTAGCTCCAGGTCCAAAGTGAAGGTCTGTCCAAAAGCTTCGACTTGAAAACAGCTGAGGGCCAAGTGCACAGGCTGCAAAAGAAAAACACAATGTAACTAGTGATTAATCAAAGTGCAGCAAATCACTTCTGAGATTCATTTCTAAAAAGCCACTGTGAATTTGAAAAAAAAAGTCCTATGAATAATTCAATGGAATCAATATTGCGGACGCTCTTAAAGCATCTCAGCAGCTGAAATATCATGATTGATAAAGTCTTTGCTGATCGATATTGGCTGCCCACGTTCACACAGAGAGCTGAGGTGGTTTAAGAGCTGGAGTTCGGTGACTGTGATGGATGGACGGAGAAAAGCCTGACAGAAGGAGGGGAGGAGGAGAAAACTTTACTGATGTCGTTTATATTCAGTGCCAATGTCCCTAATGGACAGCTGCCCCTTTATGGACAACTGCCAAAGCTGTGGAGGTGAGGAGACAGCAGGACCAGGAGAGAGAATTTACTTTAGACTAAACACTGTGTCTTCTCAGCAGAACTATGTGCCAGCGCGGCTTTGATCTCAGTCTGGAGGAACCAGGCGCCAGTGAATCATTTTACAATAAAACGCATCACTCTCCAGGAATAATCCTCTGCAGTAAATACAAACGACAGATTTCTTACTACAGACTGGGAGCAGAAAAAAGCCTGGTCAACCACTTAGGTTTTGTTTAATATTCCTCTGATTTACATGACTGCATTTGCTTTACAAGTGAATAATACATGTCGCCTAAAAGAAAGGCTCAAGTCATGTCTAACTTTTTTTATTTTAGAATTACATTTTGCTGTTTGACAAAGCAATAATTGGGAGCAGTAGCACAATCGCAATCACAATTAGATAAAACTAAGATCATGCAAAAAGAGTAACTAAGATCTCTGCGCTAATTAGCATTCATGTGGCTACTGTGGAGTTAAATACCTACACCTGCTTCTTGCTTCCACCTGGTCTGTCCTGTCAACAAGCAGACAGCCCCTTTACAGAGTTGACCTTCTGATTAGAGAAACAGGGACAATATACAAGAAAATCTATTCTCCATTTGCAGCTGAGCAACTAGGACTCACATCTTCCTGACTGAACACTTACGAATCTGCTATTTTAATGCATATTACGGTAGAAATAAGGCCCGCACTAAAAAACAATCACAGATCAGTGTCAACTTCAAGGATGAGTGCAAAATAAAAATAAAAGACAAAAAGAAAATGAACAAATGTGCAGTAAAACGCTTCTTCTTCTGGTGTCAACACAGTGAACGTCACAGAAAACAAAGGAAAAGTTCAGCTGATTCCCTGCTGATTCTAAATTTATCATGTCCCTCTCGCCGAGCTTCAAAAACAAAACACAGCAGCGACAGAAAAGAGCAGAGGCATCTCAAACCTGCATGATCTTACATCTTAATTTGATTCTTATCAATATATATCCACTGTACAAACGTCTTCTCAAGGGACTCATCTTCACTATAGTCCTGAGCATGTGACCGTGTCATGTGTAAGAAACCTGATGTGCTCTCTCTTAACGGTTATATGAACTACATTTTATGGTCATGATAAAGACCAGGAGAGAGAGAGGATGGAGAGCTCTTAAGACTCTCGCACTTCTCACACAGGCCTCTTTCATTATTAATGGGGACATACTTCAACACACCACTGAATTATGAAGAAGTCCAGGGCTCAGCACAGCAGTGGGGTGATCAGACGTGACGGCTGAATACTTTAACAGGAACTAAGCTTTGTTGATGCCCACTACAAACATTTAATTAAGTTACTGCTTCATAAAGAAAGTCTGATGTAACTGTATCTCCTCCATCGGTGCTGGCTCAGCAGATAAATGGGGTTAGCAGGCTTTGGTCTGAAAACTTTATCAAAGATTCTGCCGTTTTGTAGAAGTTAAGGCACGACTAGTAAACAGGGATTCGTTTATTCGCCTTCAAGTTTAAATATGATTGACAAACTGCCTCCCTGCACTGTCATCCATCTGAGATCTGACAGCTGAGGTCGGCGAACTTATAGAGACAATGAAAATGGGGATAATATTAGCACATCCCAATGTAGCTTATGTCCATCTATTATACTTGCTACAAAGTGAGAACTGTAAACTGAGCACAGGCCTTACATTTTTAATAACTGTGAACTCACTGAGCAGTACAATCAAAATAAACCTCTTTGTTTTACTTGGAAACAAACGTGGATCATTACGGATGCCTTTCATAGAATCTACTTTACAAAATGTAAAAAAGGGCTGAACACTCACTGATGTATCTATGGTGCTGTTCTTAATCCTGGTGTCCAAATGCCCATGAGCCATTTCCTCCTCTGACTCGATCTGCTGCACCAGTCTTTTCGGATAGGTGACTTCAGTTGTGGTGTCCCTGCTGCCCGGCCGTCTCCCCAACGTAAGCCAGTCCCACACGTCTTCATCCTGCTCAGGGCTAGGGTCCTCACCTGCTCAAGATACACAGAAGAAGAAAGGTGGCATCACTCAATTGTGGTTTCGGCAAAAGTTGGGCCAGGTAACACACACCTGTCCTGAACTGACACTGTCTGAATCACACAGGACGAGCAAAAACTCTTAAAAAAAACCCTCTTAATTTGTCTAAAGGGATGGAGATGTGTGGGCAGAGCAAAATCTAAAAATGTGCATTTGTATCCAAGTACTAAAGGAGATGTGTTGATATGTAGTGTTTACTATCAGACATGTTCTCCGTAGCCTTTATAAAAGTCACATTTTGTCAGATCAGTTTGACCTAATTTATCAGCCTGACATTCATCTGTTCACTCAGTCCCTGTTGAGTTTGGCATGTTTGTAAATAGACCTAAAGCTGAGTACAATGCTGTGATATAAAAATGATGTAGCCTTGTTGTTACTGAGAACTTATGGTCCTAAAGAAGACTAACGCCCATGCAGACCGATCCACAAGGCTCATATATCTTAGATAAACAGCAAGGCTGCAAATAAAAAACGACTATCTGAGTGATGAGCCAGATATATGGGCTTTCGGATATTTATTTGGCAGGACATCGCTTGAATGGGATGTATGGGTTTATGTGTAGGCAATAGGGCTGCGGCGGAAATGTGTTGATGCAGCAAAACTACCGCATCGAGGAGTGCTGTCAGGCCAGGGGTTGGCACGGAGATCCCGCACAGTAAAATCACAGGCTACACCCGGGAGGCAAAAGTGCTGGTGCAAGTGGAAAAAAATGTGGATGCAGGGGAAACGACCGGGGTTCTCTTTACTGAAGCCAGTCCCATCTTTCTCTCTCTTACCTGAGACTGCGAGCCGCTCACCCACTGCAGCAAACACCATGAAGCACCACACCGACAGCATGATCTTCACATATTCCCCCGGCTTACAGCATCGAGAGCCGCAACACGTCCCGAACCAGCCGATGGAGGGAAGCAAAAAGACCCGAACCACGCAGCAAATGATGGCGAAGATCCAGAGAAAACGTGCTAAACATCTGACGGTGCGCGTCCTCTCATCTCTCCCCTCTACGTCTCTCTCAGCTGCAGAGCATCAGCATTTGCATATGAGAATGGTGAAAATGGTTCATAGCCTAGGCCTGTGGCTGAGAGGATCTGAACAGGCCCAGAGTGATCAGTGGGGACCTGGAGAGAAAGGGGAGAGCGCGTACCGCGGATGCATAGCTCCGTACGGGTGAGCTCTGTGCGTGTACGCCGATCTGCGGTATGCGGAAACGGTGAAGGGGAAGGGAAAGCGAAGAGAAATGCGAGGGGTCTGCGGTGAGGAGGACACGTGGGACCGTGGTACCCTCCCTCATCCTGTAGCAGCCTCCTCCCGTTGCCATGCAGCTCTGCGCAGCGAGAGGATGCGACAGGAGCTGCGCGGCCGCGGAAGAAGACGAAGAAGAGGGTTAATCGTTCACGTCTCGTTTCACTGCACAAAGTGAAGTACACGGGAATGTCGTGGCAGTGGGACGTCGGACGTGGGCTCTGCAGAGGATTAAGGTGTGTCATGAGCAACAAAACCGTGCAGCGTCGGTGTGCTCTGACAAACGCACTACAGACAGTGAATAGTTAATGTTTCTGTGGCAACCGACTCCAACATACGTCTCTTCTATAGATGAGAACATATTATTTATAGGCTGTGTTCACAACGTTGTCACTGGCAACACAGTCCCCCAATTAAATGTATCTTTGTATATGTAATATGTCCAGATACGTGAATCTTTTAATGTTCCAGAGGGAAATGGGAAATGGATAAAATATAATTAGAGATACCTACAGCATATTTTATTTTTTAGGAACAAACTGAAACAAAGGTAATACATGATGCTGTAAACATACAAACATTTATAGTTATTTCTTATGTGATTCTATTACATTTATTCCCTTACAGTTTGGAGAAGCAGACAGGAGCAACACCACAGACAATAAAACAACATTCAAAACAGTTCAATGTCCATTTTAATGTGTGGTCCAAATGAGATATTTCCACAATCTGTGTTGCTGAGAATTACCCCAGATTTTGGTTTAGAAATCCACATTGAGGTGCTTGTACAAATTTACAGTAAATCGTATTGGCCTAAATGTCAAATGAACAGCATGAATGTCATTACCTTTCAGCATTTGCACCAATAGTCATTTTAAAAGTGACATTTCTGGCCTAATAGCGCCACTTCACCCTCGCTGCTCCTTCATCTGTGTCGTGGATGGGGATCAACCGTTAAACTGAGACCTGCAGCGGCCCATGAGCTCCTCCTCTGGCCTGTGACCCGCGGGGCTGGTTTCCCTTCCGCAGGCATTCTGCTGCAAATCCCACTAATGGAGGCACTGACAGCCCCCTCTGAATATTTCATCTGCTCCCCTTTGAGACTAACAGCAAGTGAGAGATGTTGGGAAAGAAATGAACAGAGAACAGCCCCCGCTAACTTCCTCTAAAAGAAATCCATCACTAAAGTAAAACTAAAAACACTTTTCTGGGTGATCAGATGTTTTTATCAAAGCTGTTAACAAAGGCAGAAACATCTCAGTCCAGGATTAAACAGTGATGTGCAGAAAAGATTAAAGACAGGATGAATAAAAGAGATACTGGGCCGAGGTCAGCTGGGACCTGACACAGCCCCAAGAGAGAGAAAAGCAATCGGGTGGATAAGCCCACTTCCGCTCTGATCGCCCAAGTTCATTAAGTATTCAGTGGTTCCTCGAGTCACTGCAATTAGAGCTTTTCACAATCAAGGCTGCAATGACAAGAAGATGTTTGAGTTCAGAGGAAAGATAGAAAAGAGACCTTCAAGTTTTGAAAATGAAAAATGTACAGCTGTGAAAAGAGTTTCTACAGCAGTAATTAAAAAGATAAATTACAAAGAGACATTTACTGTATATGGCACAGTATGGATCCTACGTCTGATCAGACCAACACTGCTAATCTAAAAAGCCAAACACAACACACGTTGCCTGAAAGTGAAAAATAATGGCAATGTCAATTTTAAATAGTGTTGAAGTACTTGAGATTGGCCTCATCTGAGTCTCAGGAATACAGAATCTCTGGGTGAGACCACTTCTCATTTATCTGTTTACATTACTGCCATTGAATGAAACTTGTGTAATTTTATCTAAACAGGAAAAAAAAAACTCCCTTTAATTCTACCACTTTCACCAAAGACTAACCTTCAGTGAGACTTGGTCTAAACCCGGACCTGGACTGTTTATATTTTCTAACTGGTCACAGATATCTTTAGATTATCACACACTGGTCTTGGTCTTGACCATGATACAATCTGACCTCGGTCCTAACTTGGCCTTATTCAGTGGGGTCTTGACTTTAATAGTGTAGTAGTCAAGACCACACTGACTGAGACCAAGTCATGTTCAAGACCAGAGAGTGTCAAGACCGAGTCAAGACCAAGGCGTTTAGCTATCGAGGCTGAGTGAAGACCAAGTCCATGTCTGGGCAAGACCAGATCAAGACCAGAACTAGATACAAGGGAAGAGTAAAAAAATATATATAGAAGTCCAAGTCCAGTCTTAGACCAAATCCAGACTCATTGGAATTAGTGCTTGATGAATGAGACCGATTTTTAATAGAATATTAAATTAGACCCAGACAAAACCAAATAAAAGTAAGTTCGAGACCAAGACTTTTACAAAATAGTCTTAAGACCAGTGTCAAGACATGTCAAATAACTCTGCAAATATATATTAATATGATTGACACTTCCGTGACACGGCAAAAAGTGCTCTGGCCATACTTTTTAGTAGACTGTCTTTAGTTTTGTAAATAAATAAATAAATAAATAAATAAATAAATAAATAAATAAATAAATAAATAAATAAATAAATGTTTATGCTTGTACACTGTAATAAAGTATTTTCGACCGTGTATCCTCCTAAATCAACTATAAAAATGTACAAACTATATTTGTAAAGGAAAAAATAAACAAATAAGAAAAGCCACTGAAGTCTTCAAAATGGACCAAACCCGATTATTGTATCTCCTTCCTCCTGATGGGGACACTCTGCCCCCTGCTGGGTAAAAGGCTAAATTACAATCGCCACAATCACTAAAGACACACAAGCCTACTGACAAATCACTTTATCAAACTAAGAACAGAAAAAAAAAAAGAGCAGTTCAGCCACATGTCCAGTTGGTGGAACACGTGACCTGCACTCTTATCTCCGTTCACAGCTGTTTAAGGGCAATTAGCTTCATTTACCACAGCTTTACCCTTCAACCATCAGCTCCAGGAGTGAGTCAGACTCCACAGCCGCCGCCAATTAACTAATTAGACGCCCCCCCAAAAAGCTATAAGACGGGGTGACAAACGCGGCGGCCTTTCCATTAAATACTTGCGTTGGACAAGTTTGGTGATATAAAAAGATAACTGAGAAAAATGAACGGTATCCGCGGGGCAAAACCCGCAGGTGCGAAACCCGCAGGTGCACCGCGGCTGCAGCTCTTTAACTGCACACACGCGGACTGTGGGGCCACGTTCACGCGGCAGTGGAGGCTTAACGAGCACCAGACAGTTCACACAGGACAGGTATGTGTCACACACGCGGATAACAACAGTCAGCCTTCTACCACACGGTTTAATTAACGTTACCTGCTTGTCCTCAGCGTCTGTATCAGTGCGCAGTCGCTGGTTGTGGACGTCGCTTCAAGAGAAAAGCCCACCTGAGTCGCCACATGCTGCAGCACAAAGGGGTCAAAGAGTTCAAGTGAGTAGCAGGCTCCACTCTGTCTCACTTTAGGCTCCTTTGTCACTAAATTCATCTTTGTCTTCCTCAGATGTAAATTCACAAACTGCGCCAAGAGTTTCTTCAACGCGGGCAAACTTAAAAGGCACGTCCGCTTTGCTCACGGAGACAAAAACAAGTACTTTAAGGTCTGTATCTGCACGTTTACCAACCTTCAACAAGATGGCGCCACAGTGCAACATTTCTCACTGTGCATTTCCCATGTCTCTTTTACCCCTTCTGCTGTAGTGCACCCAGCCCAAGTGCCCTTTAACCTTCAAGAAACGAAGATTGTTTAAACAACATTTGAAAGAGCACAATGTATCTCCCAAGTTCAGGTGTGTGAGCCACGTTTCATCAGATTTGGTTCTTTTTAATCTGAAACACACTTCAAACTCATGGCCTGGGGGCTAATGCGGCCTTTTGTAATGTTTTATGTGGCCCTTCAAAACAGGATTGGATTTTTCTGGCACTAAGTTTTAACTGAATTTGAACATGTTTTAGATGGATTTGTTTTTTCCTACAAAAATAAATGTTCAAATCCATCCAAAACCTGTTGAAGTCTACTTAAAACTTGTTGAAATCCAGCTAAAACTTGTTGAAATCCAACTAAAACTTGTTGAAGATGAAATCTCACATTCAACATTTAATAAAAGCTTTCCAAATGTGAACATGTTCGGCCCCTGAAAGGATTTCTAACGATCGAGGCCCCTCAACACATTGAGTTTGACAGCACTGCTCTGAAATGCTCACTTGACAATGTAATCCCTTCTTGGATACAGATTGAGCTGGTGTGGCCCCAGTGACTAGTTAAAAGTATTTTTACCTGTTTTGTCTCTTGTGTCATCCTTAGATGTTCGAAGGATGGTTGTGCAGCCTCTTTTGACACCCACGTTGCTCGGAAAGCCCACGAGAAGACGCATGCAGGTTGGTCTACAAAACTTTACTTCTTGAATCCTGAAAGAGCGTGTTAAACGTCTGGCGCTCTCCGGTTCCATTTGTCCCTGTAGGTTACCGCTGCCCTCGTGCTGACTGCCAGGCATTTGAACGCACCTGGGGAAAACTACAGAAGCACATGGCAACCAAACACCCAAGTAACATTTACGTGCCTTTTAACCATCTTTATTCTCAAGTGATGTGTTCTCACTCCTCCCTTTTCCGAACTCTTTAACAGCCACATTTACATGCAAATTATGTAAAAAGGAGTTCAAGAAAGTGGACGCTCTGCGCAGACACAGACGCATCCACGCTTCTCATAAGCCGGTCCTGGTGTGTCCCAGAGAGGAATGCCAGGCCTACTTCTCCACAACCTTTAACTTGCAGCACCACATTCGCAAGGTGCACCTCCAGCTGCTCAAATACAAATGCTCTTATCCCGACTGCACACGCTCCTTTGCGATGCGGGTAAGTGATGAGGAATAGCTGGAGATGTGTCATTAAGTTTAATATGTATTGATTTGAAAGGGCTTTTCTGAGTTATAGGAGAGCATGAACAGACACCTGCTTCGCCACGACCCTAACAGCATTTCTCTAAAGGTAGGTCTGACGTCAGTGTCCTATTAACCCATGGACCGCAGCAGTATTGATTTTGATATTTAATGGAGCTTTAAAGCACTATCTGAAAAGACTAGGCTTGCACGTCATCAAATATCGCTAGATTATCTCAACGTTTGAAATTGTCTCCACCAGAAACGTCAAAGACCCAAAAAGTCGTGGCAGAAGCGTCTGGATGGACACCAATTACCGCATGTGGAAGAGAATCTGCGTAACCTCTTCGCTCTCCGGATGCGCATTTCCCGACGCACCAAAGTGGAAGCTGACCTTTCAGGGCTGTTCAGTGAACGTAAGATCCCCCACTACGTCGACCCCGAGGTCAACCTGCGCAGCCTGTTCGCCATCAAGCAGGCCCAGCGTTTGGAGGAGAAACCCGCAGTGGCTCCGGTCAAAGGTTAAATGAACATATTACAGCTGAAGTGCATTACGACTTTATTTGTTGTATTATTCATCTGCCTACATTGGGTCGTTTTAAGTTGTCTAATGTATCAGATACATTAAGTGTTTTATTTGAATAACATTTGACAAATTGTGTCAAATTTTGTGTTAAGAGCTCTTAACTGCAATTAATGGTTTGTAACTGCACTTGTTGACCCAATAAATGAGTTTCATTTTGCTCAAATATGTACAGTTAAGTTGCTTTTGTTAGTTCAGATATAAGCCTGCAGGTTTTTCAGTTTCTCTGCCCAAGTTAACGGTTTGCCATGAAATAGCTTTGGCTTTGAATGACTTATTGTACACACAGCAGCCTTGTCACCCCTGCTTTGTTCACACATTAAATTGATGCACATGCTGGAGCTTATCAAATATGAACAAAGGACTGCTCATGAGTAAGAGTTGAGTCACACAGCCTGTCACTTTGGAGGAGGATGACTTTGAACTTTTCAGCTGTCAACTGTTAATTTACTGAAAATGAACTATCAAATACCTTTGAACACATGCTAAATGCCAAAGTGATTAAATTATAGCATTAAAGCAAGGGAAAGTTATTCCCCTATGAAATAAGAACTAAAATTATGCTGACTATCAGACTGGCTTTTAAATAAATGTGTTAGTGTTTATTTACTTCTGTTACACTGTGGCCTCTGATTAGTTAAAAGGTCAAAGGATGGCTTTTGCATGTTTAATGAACCGTTAAACACCAACACAAATGAAAGTGGACTGTCCATATTTAACCACTCTTGTCAGTGGTCCTTGCTGTGGCTCTGACTCTGGTAGCATTCCCTAACTATCACATGTAACCTGCAGCTGAACTACAAAGTAATCTTGTTAGGTCTTCTTAAGCTTGTACAATGTGGTTTCATTTACCTGCATACAACTTTTTAAACTTGCAATAAAGCAGGAAATATGTTTATTTACCTCCAGATTCAGACTAATGGGCACCAAAGAGATAAAGCCTAATTTAAAGGGGTAGCCATGCATACAATTTTATACAGTTAATCATTTGCAGTAACCTGAGATTATGTTTACCTGCTCTTTAGAGGCAAAGATCATAACAATTAACCTTAAGACAGAAATCAGAACCTATTCATTATTGAGTTGGCTTGGCCTTCTTGCTTCACTGGAGCTGAGTGGAGTCCATTTCAAGGCTTCAGTTTGGATGTGTAATGGCCCGTCAGCTGCAGAGACCACTCCTGCTGCTCTGCCAAAGCTCATGACTTACACCCTCTGGCCATTATCTCTTCTCTCCATTCCTTTAAAGTTGAATAACACATCTGACATCCACTGACAAGTCAAAATGAAGAGGCCGACGAGAAAACACTAAATGCCACAGCCAGTTTATGTGTTCACCTTGATGTTAATAATTACACATAAAAGCTTCATTCGAACCTCGAGTGCTGCTTAACCTTATGATATTTCTTTAGACATGTCAGTGCAGACAAACAAATGAATAAATAGTGGCTTGTGATGGAGCTTCGAATAATAATCTTGCTTTAAGTGCGACAGTTATTAATGATGTTGACAACAGCTGATTGTTTGTTCCCAGTGGCACTCGTCTGACATTGATGGTGACATTAATAGCAGCCTAAATAACCACACCATATTCTTCTTGACTCTCCCAAAGGCCATGCCAATTAAGCACATACTGAACATGCACAGCCTTTGGGGTGATATAATAATATTGATTAACTGGAAAAAAAACCACACACAAGGGACAAACACAACCAAACGCTCTTAAAGTGCTTTTTGTAAAATATTGTAGTATACATTGGCTCAAAATAGATAATAGTGTGTTTTTATTAGTGTAACTGTAATATATATCTCTTTTGCCTGATTTGGAAAAACAGACATTAAAAGCTACTATAATAGCCAGCCTAATTCTGCACTAGTAAAGTGATGACCCGAAGCTGCTCCGGTCTGACGCGCTAAGCGGCTAAATGCTTTACCTGTTGTCACGTGTCGAGTCCAATAAATCCATAATTGTCTTCGTTGCAACATCACCATTTTATTCATATCCAACACAATGAACGTGCACAAAGTCACAAGGTTCCATTAATCCCATATTCGACACGACAACAGCTTCAAAACAAACTCCGCCACAGCGGTCAAAAACCTGTTTGCCCTTCCGGGGTCAACACCTGCCAACCACCTGTTGACCCCTCGCTCACGTACCTGCGCGTGCAGCGCCAACCAGAGTACAAACAGGAAATAACAGGACATAAACTTAACATATTTGGCTCCTACAGCTACACAAAACCAAGTGAAAGGAGACATTTTTCCTATTTGTGTTTGTGTACAGGTGCTCTGCAGAGAGGACAAACTAGGCACTTTTTTTTCTTATTTGAACTCAATGTAAAACTATAGCACATTTATGAACTACATTGATTTTATAAACTTATTGTTACATTTCTCACTTGGTTTATTTAAAGGTAACAGCATATCCCTTCAGGGCTCCCATAGGTGCTCACAGGCTGTAGAAAGGAGTGTGTGGAATAGTAACCAGGTTGCACTCTGCACCTTCAAAAACTCCTCACAAATTTTTACACTTTAATCAACACTTTGTGACTCATACTTTCTGTCCTTCCATGAACTGCCTTGGTCCTTGGTTTTAATTGCAGGAAGTGTACAATACATTTCTCTACATTTTTACCCACTCAAGACCAAACTTGCAGCGATAAAACAACAAAATCACCTTGAAACTTGTATGAATAATTTCCGCCAGTGACGGCAGCCTCTTCAGATTGTGGGAAAAAGCACTTCAAGTCCTGATGCGCAAATGATTAAACTGACTTTTACCAGCTTTTATCAACCACAGAGGTGTATTTCTCTTGATTGTTAGATATGAATGCACACCCTGTCTTTGGACGCTTCACTGACATATTTCACCCACCCACATCCAATTCTTAATGTCTTTTACAGGAAGAAAAGGCACACGGGAAAACAGGGAGGACAAAAAAATGTTGCTCAAGTAAATCCACTAACAAGGAGATGAATTGAACTGGGTTAACCATACAGTCGTCATGCCCTGATTTAGCCGCCGCCTTCTCCAGAATAGCTGACCCAAAACCTCTTGTCCCCTCCCATTTCTCTCATTTCCCATGGCCCTGTTAAAATACACTTCTTATGCTGTAACACACACAGATACCCTTGTCGTCTTTTAATATTAAAAACACAGGTACATGACACACAGGTACATGACACACAGGTGCGAATATACCCTGCTACTATGGTTTCCTCCAACTGTGAAGTGATGAAGCTCATTTCCACCACATGGAGAGTGTTAACACTTTTAATAAGGTTTCATGCAGAATCGCTGGCGCACTCACAATTTAAAATGGAATAATATAAATTTAGATAAATAAACTAAATCCCGACTCTTGTGGTGTTTTTGTGCCTTTTATTGGACACCTATGGTTCGGGTGATGTGCACAAACATTTCTCTGCGTGTATTTAATCTTTTTGACATGTGCAGGAGGCTAAAAATGTAACCTCAGCAAAATGGTGGACCGGGTGTGAAGAAAAAAAAGTAGTGCAACAACCCGACAAGCAAACCTGGCTGTAACTTGCAGGAAAGCACTAAAGTGGCGATCATTAAAGAGAAAGGAGTGAGGAGTGATGGGCATTCATTCTGATGTGAGTCGTTAAGTTATGTAAATCAAATACATGATTATACAGTGCAAAATACACATATATGGGACTGTACGTGAGAGGGCATGTGATAACGTATAATGTGTGAGACCTGGCAATGATATGTACCAGATGACAATAAGAAACAAAGGGAAAACTAAAGAAATATAATGAATGGCTGATCATTAAGGAGTGGATATGTCTAATTTTGTCTGTTTCAGTTTCGTAAATGCAGCGGAAATTCATCAGATTGACTGGATCGTGTGTGATGTACAAATTGCTAACAAATGTGAGCAACAAGTCACCCCCACACGTACTGATTTATCATCCATCAAACCAGTCAGTGACTCGTGCCCCATGAAATTTTTCACTTCATATCCGATCTCTTGTGTTTGACTGACAGTGCCTCGACGGAGATAAAACAGCACATGAACCGGATCACAGAGCCCCTCGCTGCAGGGGTCTTGTGTTCGTGCCTCTTTGTGTATATACTCTGTGCCCTCCGCCGCAAGCTTGCACGTGTCAAGACTTTAAAGGATGAGCCATCGAACGGAACAGGCAGCGTACCCACAGTCACATCTCCGAAACCCACAGGGTACGGTGTCTGCAAACGCTCAAAAGTGCTCTCATCTCAGTGATAAAGCTCTGTTCACTGCAGCTGCACTACAACATCCCGCTGTTATTGTCAATAAACAGTTATCTTCTCAGTCACCAAGTAAGTCGTAGTTATTTTGTGTTCAAATACTGTCTCTATTGTTGCCTCTTACAGAGATACTGGTCTTTTCTTGATCCAAAATGATGGTACCTGCTGAGGTTATGCTATAAATACAACAGAGAGTGATTAGATTCTCTTTTCTCGAAGCCAAGGGTTGGATTTTGGAGCTACGTTGGATTTAAAGTGGGGCACATGCTGGATAATCGACAATTAATGACAAGACTGACACTGACAGACAACCCTTCACACTCATTCATCTCCTAAGTGACCTAGAATAATTTATGTATATAGTCTAGGGCAGTGTTTTCCGAACTTTTTGTCAAGGGACTCATATTTCAAAATTAAAAAAAAGAATCGTGACCCAGTTTTCTATCTGTTTTAATGCATTTTTGATTATTTTTGCAAAGATTTGATCATTCTTTGGTGTTTAGCCTAGTTTTTATTTCCCTGACAGTGTCATTAAAGTTCATTAAAGCTTTTTACTTTTATTAGCATTGTGTCATTTCCTTTATTCTTTATTTGTTGCTTCTGACAATTACAACCCATTTCTAAAGCAGCTATTTTTCATTAATCGGTGGCTCACCTGGTGGAGTGCATACCACATACATGAGCGGCCTGGGTTCAGTTCTGGCTCAGGTTGACTGCTAAGTGTAATTTCCCTGTCTCTAACCCAATTTCCTGTCTGTCTACGCTGTAAATTAAATAAAGGTCACTAAACTAAAGTTAAATAAAGAAGGGTTAATCACTCACTCCTTTGTGCAAACCATTTCTTACAAAGACCACTACATTCTTTTGTCTTTATTAGATGAATACAGTGTAGACAGATAGGAAACAGTGGAACGACATTGAGAATATGACCCGAGCCAGAATCGAACATGGGTCACTTGAGTACGTTGTATGTGCACTGCCTGGTGAGCCATCGAGATACCTCAGACTGTAAAAATGGCCACTGTAATGCTCCACAAACCACATTAGTGTCTCCTAATGACCGCTGACATTAGTAACATGCAAATCCATTTAGGCAATTTTTGTCATTTCAAATCAATGACCTCACTAATCTTGATGTAAATGGTTATAGATTACTTCAGAATATGTGATCATGTGATTTCAAAGTGTCCATTAGTGACCTGAACTGACTTATACTAAAACCGTCTAGAATGGATGTGTACTATATTTATAGAATATGTTAAAGCCACAAGGATCGCAGCAGAAGAATTCCACCATTTTGTAATTTTGTTTACTTTAGTACACACGTCAAACTCAAGGCCCAGGGGCCAAATGCGGCCCTTTGGAATGTTTTATGTGGCCCTTCAACACATTTAGCAGATTTGAAAAGGTTTTTTATTTTTGCTACAAAGAGAAAACCTTTGTAGCATCTAAAACCCGTTCAAATTCATCTAAAACCTGGTCAAATCCTAAAAACTAAAACCACTTTCCATAAAAGGTGGAAATTATTGTTTGTGTGATGACTTTTGTGAGACCCAAATAAAGATGAAATCTCACATTCAAAATTTAATAAAAGCTTCCAAATGTCTCCATCTTCAGCCCCTGGAAGGATTCTTATTAATCAATAAATCTTATTTATCGAGGCCCCTCACCACTGAGTTTGACACCTCTGGTTTAGTAAATATACTGAAATAAAGTTCAGGTGGCTTCCCTGATGTGAGGATCCAGTACTGTGTATAATTTCAGAGTTGTATAATTTCACAGCAGAAACATTGGAGTGTGTTCCATATTACTCTGCTTCTATTCACGTCTTCCTTCCTTATTTCACGCCGTGTTTGTAGTTTGATTGTTTTTCTGTTTTTCGAAAGACGAGCTGCAAATGGAATTGTATGATGTATAATAATAGCCCCCAACCAACAGCAAAACACAATTCAATTTCCATACATTGAATTATCAATAGCAATAGCCCCCTTTTATGATACGAGTAATATCATAGACAAGACACAGCTCCAAGACACGTGCCGTTTAAATCAGCAAATAAATAATAAAAAAAAAAATTTAACCCTTGACCCCAAACACTCTGCTGTTATCTTGTTGCACGTCAACAATAAAATAAACGCTGCATCTTAATTGAAATATTCTCTACATACATCTTCTGCAATGTGTCCAGGGTCAGTTACATTAACCCTGCTCCACTTTCATCAGTGACCTTTGAAGATAAGGTCAGTGTCACTCAGGCTCCTGACGCAGCCTCAAACACCGCCCTATTGTGTATTCACGTCCATGAATATTTGAACAGTCTGAGAGGGCCGCTCGTCAATTTGTCTGCCTCTGCTCAAACTTAACGACGCTGTTAATCCGTGACGTCATCCAAAAAGGGTATTTGTATGCGAAATTTGTCCACAAAATTTCATCTTGTTGGCATAATTATGTACAAGCAGGAGGTCGCGGTTCCTAGGAAACTGCAGCGGTGATAGAGATACTCAAAGTCATTCAAACCAAACTAGATTTAATTTTATATTAATTTGGTATTGGACTCTTTTAATTCAAATCATACGATGCCTGGAAGAGTTCTTTGACTCTCGTCTTCAGTGAACATTTGCTCTTCCACTGACATGACCCAAATGCACTTGTTTTTCTCTCATCTTCCAATTATAAATGTCCCACAGTGACCCACCAGAGGCACCAGGCTGTTTATCATCTTTTCGCAATCATTAAATCACGTCACATGATGCATCAAGGCTCTCTTCCTGCTTCTTTTTTTTGGTCTTAAAGGTCTCATTTCGGATGCAGACTGGGTTCTTTTAACGTCAGCATAATCATTTGCAAATTTTACGGGGCTTTCTTTGTCTGCATTTGTAATTTGTAACAGTCTTTTTCTCTGTCCTTATGAAAAACTGTGCAAACAAGAAAATCCTAAAAAGGCTAGAATAAGGTGAGAGTACTGCTTTGAGGATGTGACAATGGTTATTTATCTTTTAGTGTAACAAATGGCTTTGCACCTGATATAGTGCACATACAGTGAAGCTCTGTCTGCAGCACAAGATTAGTGAATTACAATTGAGTCACACGTCCAAAGGCTGACAGCAGATTGATGGCACGGCTTGAGCAAGAATTCATGTTTCTGGGTTCACTGTGACAAGAGGAGATTTGCATAAAAGTGACTCAAAAAATGAGAAATGGCTGCCATTTGGATGTTAGTCATTTTGATGAGATTATATGAGATTTTCTCTGTCACTCCTGTGCATTGGTGAGACCTGATTACCAGAGATGATAATTTAAGCTTGATTACACCTCCATTTGTTGACATCCCATTATGCAATGTTGTCCCAGTTTCTTCATATTGAGCGTATCTGAGGCCTAATCAATCAAAGCCCGGCTTCCGATAAGTGCCATGTGCTTGAGTCGACTTACACCGGTAATTAAGAGAGCCAAGAGCGAGCAATCAGGAGAGGTGACACATACTTTGCTTTACAACACTAATCCTACCTCCTATTATCATTTATCAAAGCTTCCAAAAAGTGAGACAAGATTAGATCAACCTTGACACGCTCCATATCTTGTCCGTGGCTTGATTCATTTGCTTATTTCGGAGTAGAGCACTTAGACGCTGATGGATTCGATCTTGTCTTTTGTTCGACGTGCAGCAGAAAACTCACATCGCAGTAGGTGTTCAATTTACAGCCATGTAATCCTGAATGATTAGTTTACATGAGCTCAGCAGCACGTGAGCAACCAAAGGTTAGACTGAACCGCCGTCTGACACAGCCTTGTGTTTCATGCATTCTCTCTAAGGTTATTGATCCCTGCAGGAAAAGTAAGTAAAGTAATTCAGCCGCAGTAAATGTGGAAGGAGTCTTTGTTGAAGCATGGAGACAGTATAGACACTGTCCTTGTGAGATTTCACATCTTATTGGCTGTGGTCAGGACAGATTTACTTTAAGTAAAATAGAAAGCATTATGTGAAATAAGAAGTATGTGAAATATCTTCACTGTTATGGAGTGTTCTTTCAGTAGTTTGTCATTGAATATATCATTTATTTTATCCAGTCAGAACTCTGCAAATAGGCTCTCAGTAGTATAGTCTTAGAAACAGTGGCAGACAAGGAAAAAAAAAAGTTTTGGACATGGCCATTCATCCTAACTGCAGTACCAATATTCTCAGAAATGTTTCAGGACCAGCACAATTTAAAAAACATATCATCCATCAGAGAAACAAGCATCTCATAAAGTCTGCCCCATTTTAGATAAACGGGTATTGATTTTGGTGAAAAACAGTTGGGTTCCAGACTTCGCTAAAAAAGTAAATGGGTTTGGTTGGCCAGGTTAATGAAAAGTATTCATCTTCAATTCCACTTCAGGTCCTTTGCCCAGTTTCCTCTGTCTCCCTGTTTCCTATCCAGCCACTATGTGCTGTCTCAAATTAAGGCAAAAAGGCCGATAACTTATCTTTAAAAAAACGTGTATACTAAAGTTTGACTAAAAATGAAGCAATATATATAATTTTGAAAAAATAAGGCTTAAGTACAGTAGCAGTACTCAAACCGAAATTATGTCAAAGTCCCTCTTCTCAGCAACAGAGAATATATATTAAATGGTGTCCTTGGCCATTTTACCCAATCAGAAGTAAGAACTCCACAAACTTTGCTTTAATTGTATTTTAAACAGTGGAAAAGCAGAAGAAAAACTCCTTCCTTGCTATAGCTATAGGTGTAGGTTAGATGGACATGGAATAGTTAGTCAAACAAGCTACTGCTCACCAATACTGCTTTGGTTACCAGTAAAACCTAACTGCAATTTCTGAAAAAGTCTGCTAAAATGACTCCTTTAATTAGCTGAAAATTAAATAAAAGTAATTACACCCTTTAAATGTAGCACTGACACTGATTTTTAATCATTTGACTAATTTGAAAGAAGGTGATTATGCAATTTTATATTTTCCTTCATTACTGTTTTAGATATTTTCATTTACAGTCACTGAAAATGACAAGAAGTAGCCTTTTGTTCACAGTGCCCACACATCCCACATGGAAAATACTGTACTTAATATGCTTGTTAGTATCTCCTTGTCCTCTTCAGTGCTGTCATGATACACGGGCACTGATATTATCCTGGAGAGTAGGGAACATAGGTCTCCGGGTAATAAAAGGAGAAAACTTTAATGCCAGTGGGTACTTTTCCAACCTCCAGAAAAGGTGTTATTATTAAAAATATTGGTTGAACCATTGCTCCAAGAAAGCAATTGCTCCGATATGCCGTATACAACATGAGGGAAGAAGTCTTTGAATTATTTTTATGCAAAGCCTTTGCCACCTTTGCTTTCGGCCTATGAACTGGACTTGAACCCTTTGGTGAGCTATAATCGCTGTTTGTGCTTCTTTGTTGATAATTATGTTATAAATATGTATGTTTCTCTCCCTCTGCATAGAAACAGTCTGAACACATTGTTGTAAATCCAGTTGGTGGCTGACGACAGTAAATCTAAAACAGTTCGTGAAGAACGTGGAAAGGAAGCCAGAGGTTGTTAGGGCTGAGACTTACGCCTTGAGGAATAGAAGAATCTTTCTCGTTTTCCGGCAGGCACTTACAGTTTCATTTTATCTCTCCGTTGACTAAACTAAAGGTCAGCAGTGTGTGGAGAAGGATGACGTGAGTGGTTCACTATAACAGCTTGTGTCAGAGCGAGGATGTGCACTGCACCATAAGCAATGCCTCTGGCTGCAAACCCCTTTAGAGCCAGTGCAGACTCATGAGGATGAGCCGCTCATGTTTCATTAATAAAGAGTATCATAAATTTGTGCGTGGAAGGATGCCGGGTTAGAGTTGACTTTAATTAGAAGGGAATGTTTTTAATAAATGTAGGGCAGTCAATTAAACATGTTCATCTTTACGTGTGATCAGATTTTTACTGGACTGATAAAAATGTGACAAAAGTGCAGGTGAATTAAAAGAGATGTAATGAAAATGCATTTAAATTGTGTATAAGTCTAAATTGAGCTGGTTGTATTGGAATCTCTAAAACAAAAAAACAAAAAACAACAATATAACACACATTTTTTAAGTTTTACAAGCTTTTGACTCAACTCACCCATGCAACTCCCAAAGTACCAGCCCTGCCATATTTCTTCGTCTCCCTAAATTGTTTGTTGAAGGTCCACTGACACGTTTCGCAGCACAGCACAAGTGTCTTCCTCCCGGTCATGCACTCATATTACTTCAGGACATCTTGAGCCTGGGCACGGATACCGCTCACACTTACGTCACCATAAAGTGCCACACACACAGCTTTACGTCACTGTGAAGTGTCCTTTTGTTTACACGAAGCTTGCAGTCTGTCTGAACAATTTATAATACCGCAGAGAACACAGGGAAGACTGCACCTTTACTGACTTTGTGGTTAAATTCAACTCCAAATGCTGCCATCTAAGTAAAAACCCAACTTCTGCACATGTCCTTTGCTGTTATTGTTCTTAAGAGCAACTTTTGCATCTGTTATGTCATATTCACGTCAACACAGCTCAGTTGTGCTTTAACACCTGAGCTGTGTTGAAGTCCACCCTTTGTTCGGACAGTTCAATAAACTTCCCAATAGAGGCCAAACAAGCTCGGAGACAATATGGACTCCCCTGTACGCTTACATGCCTCTCTAATAGATCCAATGTTAACAGTGACCTTTGTGGACCTGTTTGTGCTGCTTTTTTCCTCAGCGCTTGTATTATTTCAGTCCCTAAGCCCCTAAGCTTGACCACCCCAGAACTGCCGGTGCAGATCAGGGCCAAGCGCAGCAAGGCCGTCTCATCCCTCACTCACATCACAATACTCCCGATGACTCCCTAGCTCCTCTGATCCATCACTCATCATTGAAACACTACATCTCCTGCTGATACTCTGCGCAGAGGGACACAGGAGTTATCAGCTCCTCTGCCTCGCGCCTCGTCGCCCGTCACTCACTCACATATCGGCGCTGAACTCTGATCCCTGGCTGTCCGTCCACGCTGCCGCTCTTCACTGTGACAAGTGCATCCTTCTCTTTCGCTCATCAGAGGCAGTCACACTCGGCACGGCATGACTAAGGTCTGTTACGAGCATACAACGCCATAAATAAATCATTTGTAGGGAAATGTATTCCTCGTAAACAACCGGAGCAAGGTTAGATATGCAATGAACAATGTGTTTTGCATTTTTTCCCCCCCAAAAAAATCAGGAAACAGCTTCAGAATAGCAATGACTAATTACACAAGGAAGGAACACGTCTTTGCCCTGTTTCTTTTGTGCATATTCACCAACACCCATCGCTTTTTGACCTGTTCGAGGAGAGAACACTTGGGTTTCTTTAAAGGCATCTGTCACTCTTTGTCATATCTTGTAGGTTTATTGAAGATCGCTAAAATATTTGGGCTTGAAAAAGAAAAAAAAAGAAGATTAGGCGAATGGTAGGGCATGACTTTGGGTTGGGGTCCTGCTCCTGAACTTTATATTTCTTTATTGAAAGGGAATTATTGAATAGTGCAAAAGAACTAATGTCAAAGTGGCAGAATAAAGTCTAAAGTTGTCTTCATAATCTGTGTGCTCTGTGATTATTTCATTTCAATTCCTGGCTGGGGATATTGAATCTGAATATGCATAGATTCTTCACAGCTTTATTCTCTGTACTAACCTGGACATGCTCTTTCTGCTGCTTCCACAATCATTTGACTTATTTTCTGTCTGGAGAGATGATGAATAATCTTCGCAGCTGTCAATCACAACGCGACCAGTTCTGCACAGTTTACTTTCCTGAAGTGCTATTTGTTCAGTCTTTTTGTCCCAGCATCTTTTGTGCATGCTTGTACAGTTCGCCGATGATGCCAGTAGACCATCTTTTTGGACAGAGATACTTCCAAATCCTTGAGAATCTCAGCCAATACGACAGCTGTTGTTTTTCTGGGCCTTTTCATTTCCAGTGCCTGCAGGTTGTTGGCCTCTGTGGTTCTGGTTGTCCATGATACGTTATTCCGACTTCTCCTGCGACGCAAGAATTGAACAGCATAACAAACACTCCACCCACCCGTTTTCTCTTTTGAAGTTAACCGTCCAGTCATCTCCAAAAGTTTTTTTTATCCCTCGGGCGGTTCTCGTGACAGCCCTCCTAAATCCTCGACCTCGAGACGCGTAATGTGCAAGCTTTGTGCTGTGATCAGGAATTTAATCGCATTTGTCGCTTTTACAAATGAATTTCTTCCACCTTTAATCTCCTCTACATTCTCCCTAAGATTATTTGGTTTGAATTTCATACGATGATAACCTGAAGCTGAGATACTGAACATGCACCAAAACAGACGCACCTCATGACAGAAACCTAAATTGCTTTTTCCCTTTTGTTCTCACTCTTCCTCAGCTGCATTTGTTTGTGTGCACTATCTTGTCATCGAGGACAGATTGTTGTGCTGCGTTTGTTGTCGCGTGGGAGCAGCAGAGGCTAATGGTATGTTGCACTCGCGGCGGGAGAAATACGTCTTTATAGTTTTGCCCCAGCGACAGGTCCTCGTATATCTGTGCATGTGTTTTAGAAACCTGTGATTACATGCTATTCTTAGAGCCACCATTCATTTAATCAACTCTATTTTGGCCATTTGGGTTCCCCTGACAGCTCCTTTTGTCATTATTTGCTTTGCACAGATAAACGCTCGCTTCTCTTTCCTCTAGAGATAAAAAGTGTGAAAATGGTGTGCTTAAAAAAGAAACAGTGGGTGCTTCCGTGTGCCTTTGTTTGTTTGAGTTTGTTTTACAAGATTAGCTCTGCTGAATAAACCTTTCCTTATAAATGTAGCTATATGTTAATGTTGTGCACGCCAATTTGAAGGTGTTTATTTTTCAGTCTGATTATCATAATGCCTGCCACCTTAAATCATGAATATGGGTAATTTTATAGCAGCGGAAAATGAGACGTGTAATATCAGAGTCAAGATGAGTTCAGATTAAACCTTAGCTGTTTATAATGTCAAAACAAATACACGTGCTCAAACAAAATGCCTGGTTTATGAGAATTTATGAATTTGTAGATGTTTATGAGAAAACAATCTATGGACCAATGTCTTTGTTTTGCTCATTTATGAATCAATTTTTACTGTGTGTTTTACTTTTGACAGATATGGTTTCCTTCCTTCCTGCCCTCTTTAAAGAAATCAAATACTTTTAGAACAACCCTCTGACTTTGTAGACTCTTTATCTGAACAACAAGAAGCTGATAACGTGTATGAGACAAGTTAGTCTATCTGTAAAGAGGCATAAGAATTATTAAATAAAGACATGCCCTAAAGCAGTGGTGTCAAACTCAAAGTGGTGAGGGGCCACAATAGTAAATGCGACTCATTTCAGGGGCCAAAGACTGTGACAAATCCAATTCCAACTGGCTCAAATCCAACTGAAATCTGGTCAAATCCAACTGAAACATGTTGAAATCCAACTAAAACCTGTTAAAATCCAACAAAAATGAGTTCAAATCCAACAAAAACCTGTTAAAATCCAACAAAAATGAGTTAAACTCCAACTAATATCTGTTCAAATCCAACAAAAACCTGTTAAAATCCAACAAAAATGAGTTCAAATCCAACAAAAACCTGTTCAAATCCAAATAAAACCAGTTCAAATCCAACTAAAATCTCTTCAAATCCAACTAAAGCCTGTTTAAGTCCATACAAAACCTGTTCAAATCCAAAAATAACCAGTAAAATCCAATTAACATGCATTCAAATCCAACGAAAACCTGTTCAAATCCAACAAAAACCTGTTTAAGTCCATTTAAAACCTGTTCAAATCCAAATAAAACCAGTTCCAATCCAACTAAAATCTCTTCAAATCCAACTAAAGCCTGTTTAAGTCCATACAAAACCTGTTTAAGTCCAAATTAAACCGGTTCAAATCCAACTATTGTTTCCCATCACACATCCTTAGAATAGTTCAGTGCCTTTTGTGAAGTCCCAAAGACAGTACTTACCAAATGCATTGAAGGGCCACATAAAACCTTCAAAGGGCTACATTTGTCATAGGTCAATCTCCATTCATTCAGTTCATCTGCCTCCAAAAATGAAAACGAATCACTGCCAATTCAAAAGCATCTTAAGGTAGCATTTTACATTAAAAGAACTGTTGATTTGTATTCCTTTGTAGATAAAAACTGTTTATTCTGGCAGAAGGGTTAGCCACGAGGACAAAAAGTTAACTTGCAAAAGCTTGTTATCCTGAAACCTGAGCATTGCTGTGTGATTTGCAAAAACAACAGTTTGATGTTGAGACAGTCTGAGAGATGAAAGAGGAACACTGTGTTCAGTTCAGTGATGCATCGTGCTTTTCCGCCTGTCCGTATTGATGTAATGTCTGTTCACCTGAAACGGGACAGGAGCGCTGCGGCTGTTAGTCCTGACACCCGCTCGGAGGCTCTCGGAAAGGTCACCAAACGTAATAATAACAGAGAGAGGAGCCGTAGGGAGGCGGAGGAGGGGCTTCTGAATAATGCTAGTGGACATTTATTATACGGCAGGACAAACAAAGCCCTGCAGGTTCAGCCGCGTATGACTTAGTGCAAAGCTTTGGAAATTAATTGCAGTTACACCGGGCTTTAATTGTGCCCTTCCCGTCTCTTTACTGCTGTGGAAAATGGGGATAAAGCCAGGATGAGTCTCGGCGGCCAGCGCAAATGAGGCTTTATTAATAGAGGGATGTCACTTTCAGCAGCTTTGCATCTCCTTACGTTTTTCTTCATAATCCAATCAAGAGAAGAGTAACAATAGCGCCTCGGTGCAATAACTTTAATCATGGTATTGTCGAAAACGGGGGCTGGAGGCGAGAGGAAATAATAGAAAGGAGGTTGGGTGCAATATAAATCCAGAGTGATGCAAGTGACAGTTATTGGCATTGAACGGACTGAGCAAGGTTGAAAAACAGACAGAGGAGAAACGTCAAAAAGCATTCTTGTATTTCATTAGAGGAACCCAGAGAGACGCCTGAGATTTTTTTACCGTTTAACAAAAGTTTCCAACAAATGCTACAATAACTTTTCAGAGTACAAACATGTAAGAAATGTACATTTAAAAATCTGACATATCTTATTTTTTTCTGTAGGTTTGCATTCATCCAGGTTCTGATAAAGTAGTTTCAGGTGAGAAATGAAAGCCTGTATATATGAGCATAGTAGTTAGTGATTTGGTTATAGATATTGCAAAAGAGTTGTTTAAGGTATTTATTGCTTTAATATCATACACAACGCCCTCATGTCTAAAGCATCATTTTAGTCAAGGGACCACATACAGCACAATTTGATCTGAAGTGGACTGGACGAGTAAAATAATAGCACAACAACCTATAAATAAGACAACTCTTTGAATTAGTGCAAAGAAGTGCAATAACATTACAATCTCAGTGCCCTCTTTAATGGCAACCAACAAAGGACAATGTAGGCAAAGAAAGGCAATAACGTAGCAACAGGTAAAAAACAGACTGCAGTTTCCTCAGATCTGCTAACAATTCATTTAACGTCTCTCTTCTCAGTTGTCCTTGAAAGCAGTTGTATTTTTCCCCATGATAAGTGTCAAAGTGGCGCCGAATATTATATTCCTTGAGGACTGAAACTTGCAGCACACATACGAAGCTCACAGGTTTCACATTCACCTCTGTGATTAAATAGGAAGTGGCCCATTTTTCCTGGAAAACTCTGCTCTCGGTCAAAAAGGAGAACAGTGGACACAAAGACGTTTTGGGTAATGAGGCTGCCACAAAGGGTGATTTCAGCAGCAAAAGAGTAAGTCTAAATCAGCTTTGCCCCGATCTACTGTTTACTGTTGTATTATGTCTGCTAATCTTTCTTAAATCAGAGTGACCCCAGTGGATAAATTATGAACAGCATAAAGTTCCTTTAATTCAAAAATTGCCGTTATTGTCTTCCATATCATTTTCACACTTTCAGAAATCATCCCAAAGGCCGGATTGTACTCTCTGGTCTCTGGTCTAATGTTTTTGCCTAACCTTAACCAAGTGGTACTGACATAAACATAACCTTATTTATTTTATACTGTTACAATGCATTTCTTGGCGCTCCGAATCGCTCATATTTATACATCATGGCAAATATGAAGTAATCCATTTGTATCTGTGCACATTTCAATAAATGTTAAATAGTTTTGTAGATGGAAGTCAAAAACAAAACCCAATTGAGATTTGAGAAGAAAATGAGACTTCAACAACGCTCTCAATGTCTGGCAAAGTTTCACGAGCTCGAGAGGACGTGGCGTGCTCTGAGTCACAGCAGATGGGACACACTGTCGAGTGCTAATAGAGGTATAGCAGCCACTATTGGTGGCTCCATCGAGCAGCTGAACACCCCTTCTGCCCACACTCACTATTGTCTTACTTTGCCCAGAGTGAGCCAAGTATGAATCCACAAATCATCCAAAGATACGATGACTTCACTTGGCTTTGAAGAGCAGAGTTTTACCAAATATGTTGAAAATATTTGTGCAAAAACCAAAAGCAGCTGATCAAAACATGACTAAACAAACACAAATGTTATCTAATGCTAATACGAATGAATAACATGGGGCTATGTGTCAAATATCTATCCACTTGGTCAGGTTAGGTTTTACGGTACATCTGTAGTGTATGGAGAATATGATTTGTCGACCTGTGCACTATATCTGCATTATAGTGCTTCATTTATATTATTATATGTTCTGACACATTTTATCTTGAGCAAAAAAAGTGCAGCTCATGCAATTTCAATTTTACACTTGGTCCTATTATAACATTTTGATAAATGGCCCAGCGCTGTTCATGGCTGAGATCTGCGACCATTCATCAAGGATTATTTAAGCCTGTGTCAGATGTTACTAAAGAACTAATTGTTGCCTACATTCAGACATGACCCACAGTTTATGTTTTAAAAGGTAATATCTATGCCCCTCCAGCACTATCAAACAGAATTAATAAATCATGGAGCATTCTCATCATGGCGGCTGCACATTGTTAACGGGACCACTGTTTTCTAAAGAAATGGAAAATGCTTACAAGAAATGACAGGAATGTGTTTTCTTTGTTGCTGGATAGAGACAGGTTAATATTCATCAATAATTAGATAAAAGTACTTAAGTATGTAGCTTCAAAAGTGGGACAAAAACCTTTCACTGAAAAAACTCTGGCCTTCCTTGGATCACAGAAGCCAGAAGCTGAAGCCATTTTGGGAAAAGATTTCTTTCCAAGTAGACACTTTGAGGAAACAGCAGCATCAGTGCATTTTCTGGGAGTATGACCTAGTTTCAAGTTTGCGACGTTTCCGTGGAGACAGAGCTCTGGATCTAATGGGATTGTTGTACACATCATTTTATTCCTTGCGTCACAAAAATGTTTACCAGCCCCGAGTCTGCAGCCATATGGAACATAACACTGTGTCCTCTGTAAAGCACACCTGCAACTATTGAGCTGCCGCGTGTTTTAAACAAATGATGAGGCCTTTATACACTGAACAGGTGCGTACTCTTCAACTCAGCGACAGCTCTGCTCCGACACTGACTTATCCCACAAACCACTTAGCACTAGACTCGCTTTCAAACAAAACAAAACAAAAAGCATGAAGAATATGTCTGAAGGAAAAGGATCCAAACACATCTGCAGTCTGCGTAAGGATTCAGAGAGAAGGCTGCTGGCCACTCTTACTGCATTTTAAAGACACGATTATTCATGCAGTGTGGGGTTGGGATTTCATCTTCGAGACGCACTGCAATTTAGGACATTTTAGCTCACTGAAGAAGCGCCTTAACAAACACTTTAAATGCCATTATATCCTGACTCCTCCAAATGCAATTGTATCCACCGACGACCTCAAAGTGCCTTTCGATTTTGGCTTCCCTCTGTGCACTGCATGGATTTGCTCATTACATTGTTATTAAAGTGGCTTTCTTTGGGGCTCTCTTTGTGCAGAGTAGGATTTGATTACAGATAAATAAAAAAAAACAAAAAAACAAAAACAAAACACCAAATGCTCCATGCCGTCTGCCATATGTGAACACTGTCCCTGGGGCGCAGTCTGTAGTCGTCTTCATTAAAGCAGCAGCGCGGCAACAGTTTGTAAAGACATTTTATTGAGGTCTTTCTCCAAACAAACACGTAACAGGTTTAATGTGATGCTACATAAAACAGGAGAAATGCAACTGTTACATCCAAAGAAAATCCAGTTCGGTTTCGATACCATTTTTTATCTTTCAGAATAAACGCACAAACTGACCAGTGATAGAAACGTTGTGTAATGCTTGTTCACTGCTTTGACAAAGTATTACTGACAGAAAAAGTATATTGCCTTTATTATCTGTCATATCTAAATGTCATGTCATGTCTTGAAAATGTATTGGCCAAGTATTTTTCAAGTGTAGTTTTAGCTTGTCCCATTAGAGAAAAAAAGGAAGTTGGAGGTTATTCTCAAAGCTACACTGTGTTATTTTTCTCAATTTACACCAACTCAGGGACTCTGTCAGCAAAATACACTGCCATATACACTTGGGACTGTCACATCTTAATATTTATCTTGTATATATACAAAATGTTCTTGCAAGATGGCAGTGTGCCCCGTCACTCAGAGTTACACAGCAGTATCTAGAGAGCCAGCTGCACTGTGTCTAGAACTGAGGAGTTATTATACTTTCTAAATGTCATAATCCGTTAAAATGACTTTGAGGCTGCTTTGTTTAAGGATTCGAGGCTGTCTAATTTAAGGTGAAAGGTCACATGGTGTCTGTCAGTAATAATACAGTCTCTAGCTCACAGCCCTGACAATGAAGAGAACAAAAGAAAACTTACTGAATGAGCTAAATTACAAACGTCGTCTTATCAGAAGAAAACGCTTCAATGTCACAACCTCAAAAGATGTCACTAGAAGAAGAAGAAGGGGATCTGAATGACAGAAATGTAATTAGTAGTACATTATTCACACATCTTACCCATTGTGCTTTAATATTACATTCCCCTTTTGTTTGAGAAGGGAGTTCATCCTTCAGAAAAGTCCGTACCATTACAGCTGTATCTACATTTATAAAAGATATTTGGACTTCATGTTGGAACTGACTGTCACGTCAATAAGAGAGGACAACAGAGGTCCGTGTGAAGTGGAAGATGGAAATGACGGGCTGGCATTTGATCAATGGTGACTCGCGTTCTCGTGGGTCCAACGCTACCTGCACATGGACACGCTCTGACTCATAACGGTTCAACGCTCGTGTCGTGGCTCTCTCCGGTGCACGCCGCGGTCTCCAACCAACTGTCAGGAAAACTCTTTGTCACGCTCAAAAAAAACCCCAATTCAGGTGGTGTTTTTTCCAACAGACTGGACGGTTTGCATGTTTGAATGGTTTGCATGGTTTCACCACAAGTTATGACTCACAGAAAACAGATTTTGAGCACAGACAAAGGAAAAATCATGGACTCATTTCCCATTTACTTCTCGGTTGAAATAAGTTTGACACCGCTAATCTATGCTGTTCGCACTCGGGAAGATTTCTCCTGAGTTCTCTGCTCAGTCACGATTTCATTTCATTTAAAGACAGAAGTTTTATTGCCCAAAGCACTCCATTTCTTTGACAATTTCTTCTTTCTGAAACAATACAATATTAACCGACAAAATGTAGACCACTGACAATCATTAAGACAGACTACACTGAAAACATTAGCCAAAAGAGAACATTTTATAATTTAAGGACCATGGCTTGAAAGAGCATTTAAGTAGCAACGCCTGTCAAGTTTTTTTTTATTTTAAAAAGTCAGAAAGAGACTTTGTGAACATCCTTTGAAATCCTCATAGGCTCCAGGCTCCTTTGAAAATCTTTCCTCTTCCACTCTTGAGTCGGAGTGCACTTGTAAAACGGCTTGGATCCCAGAGATTTTTGGATTTAGTGTGTGGCCTTTTATTTATCTGGTCCTTTTTGGGCCGTGTGAATGGCAGGAGCTTCCTTTGACTGGCAGTGTTTATCTTCAGTCAGAGTCTAGTGCCAGTCTATCTGACGTCAGTATCTCTTTATAAGCACATAGGGAGTGTGTAGACACAGGAAAATGACAATGACAGAAGCATTGTGTTCCACAGATAGCGCTCCTACATGATGTTTCAAAACTAAGTATTGACAATTGTTAGGGCTCAGTTCAAAACTTCGATACCTTGCAGTGCCAGTATCAAAAAAAATTAAATCATCCTTTTTAATGCTGCTGTTCAACGCCAAAACATTGAATATCTTAATATTGGTGAGCCAGTAAACATGAGCCCAAAGCAGACTCGCATATACCACTGTGTTTTGTGCATTGACAGTAAAACACATTTGTATTTACACACAGAGATGTTGACCCCTGAGTTTAGCCTCATACATCTTTAAAGAAGCACCGCGTAACTTTTAGCCAAAAATAGAATATATTCTCATAATCACTGAATGGTTCTTAGACATGAGATCCGTAGAATCATGTCTATCTCACTGACACTGTGCCCTAAGCTGGATAGAAACCTCCAGTGTAACTTTCCTGTCCCGGGACGAGGACGCTTGGGTAGTCTCCACTTGTAAACAAACATGGCTCCGGTGACAGTCTAGTTGCACAGAGAGGGATCTGTGCGCTCTACTAGCTAAAAGTTATGCAGTGCCATTTAAAACCTCAGTAGTGTTAAAATATAAATGCTTTCTAATTAAAATATATACTGGCTACAGCTTCAACAGAACAGTAGTGCTGCATTCACATGGAATCGAAGAAACAGTAGACAGAAAACGGGAAGTCATTTAAGTCAATGAGAAATAAGGTAGGCAGAAATGGGTAACTTAAGGTATTTTTTTCACAGATGATTTCTATAACATAATGCTAGATGATTCAACAGTTTTTCTCAAGAAGAGAAATCAGGCAATTTCTAACTTTTTGTCATTTGCTGTGATGTAAAAGTGTACGGTGTGTGACATGAACTCCAAAAGTCTCAAAAAACGTATTATTTCAGTAAAATAACAATAAATACACCACGTTTCCCTTTTGTTTTTCTAAAATTTCCAGATTCCCTGTGAAAGCAGCACAATTGATATGTTTCCCATAAAAAAAAACAAAACACTGCATTGTTTATCTGTTAATGTATATTTATGTATATTTTTGATTAATTAATTTGATTAGTGAATACGCTGGCATTGAAAAGTAACTGGTGTCGAAGTTTTCCTAACCAGCGTTCAGCTCACATTATGAACTCTCTGTCTAAGCCGTTCGAGGAGGACTATTTTAGAAGTAACTCGAGACCTACAGCGACCAATTAAAAATGGCGGACCCCAGCTGAGCTCCAGCAGAGGTGTTTGTTTGCAGGTGTCGTTAGGAGAGTTTGAAGTTAAGTGAGTCTCTGGGGAAAGCAGTCGGATGTTGATGACGTGTACAAATTGCCCGTGGCCTCAGATCTCCTCGATGGAGTCAGCCGGGACCAGGCCTTTCTTTTTCCCACTGCTCAGCTTCAGAAAGAGCTCCCCGTCTTCTCGCTTCCCCACACAGATCTGAGGAAGGAACGGCAATTACAGGCTCTATTTACAAATGAGATGAGTCATGGTTTGGTCTCAAATGTCAGCGCTGTCTTTTAAGTTGGATTTGATTAAGAGACGCCCTAATGGAGTGTCTCGGCGTGTTGTTACCTGGGATTCTCGCACAGCCATGTGTCCCTTCTCACGGTTGCCCTGGGTGCTTTGAATGACTCGCCACACTCTTTCACCTGGACGCACCCTCTGCACAAAATTGGCGGGGAAGAATCCAACTCTGTCGCCACTTTTACCCTGCAAAGGACAAAGTCACATGAGCAGTCAAGACACGGATAATCATAAAGCCGAGGTTTTTGTTTTGAGAGTTTAGCATGGACAGACATTTTACTGAATGCTTTGGTGAAGGTTTGTGAACAGAAACACAGAATACAGCTGCAATGAGACCAAACAGTGGATATAATAAAGGTCTGTTACATTTTAATAGTTGCAATAAAAGACAATTTTAATGTGTATGACCATGTTATTTTGCATTTGAAATCAAAGAACTGACTGGATTTGAATGGACCCACATCACGTCGATATCATTTATGCATTATTCATTCATACTTTTGTCAAACACTTTTTATTCTTGACTATCTACTTTTAAAGCTGTTTGGTCAGAAGGTTCTCGTTGTTCTCATTGATCGATTAAAGAACGTCTTGCATCTAAACCCGTTTTAATGGACCTTTAATGGTGTTCTCGTGAGACACTTTTGCCACTTATCTACCTCATTATGTACCAAGAAGTCAAGAGGTTAGATAAACTACTCTTTCTACTTCACTAAAGCGATGAAAAAACAAAGCAAACTGGGAACAATTAGGGGCACGCACTTGTTATAACTGTATACATTTTGTCCGCATGAATACAAATGAGACGAAACATGTACATTGCTCATTAGAGTTGATTATGCTACACTCAAAGAGACACAGAGACTACTTTAATCTATTTAGGAACATTATTAATGCACAGACGTTCCTATTATGCAGATTTTTTTTTTACTGTATATACTGTGGATATGTTTAATAGTGGCTCACACTCTCCTCATTAATTATAAACAAATGACTCAGTTATTATGCATAATTCATAGCTTTCTGAAGTGCTGGTGTGTTTACTACTGCTTCCCAGTGGGTAAGGTGAGTTCTTGCGGATGAAGTCGTAGAGCTACAGTCTACTCCAGGCTCGCTGTCCATTTTGAACACTTAACAGACACAGATGCACATTTATTTCCATTGGGAGCAAGTGAAGCTCATTACACTCTCAATAAAGAGCTCTTGGAGGTTGCAACGCTGTTCAATTACATTATGTTAAAGTCTTTGGGTAATTTTCTGCGCAAAATGAGATTCTATTTCGGTCTGGGGCCTTTGGTGTGTTTATCACAGGGAGAAATGGAGCAGGTGTGATGCTCTAAAGCACTGATTTAAAGACTTGGAATAACATATGTGCACAATACATCCATGGATGCATATTACAGCCACACTCATTAACACATATATATGTTCTGGATATCATAGAAAGCTTGGATTATGGCTTTGTGGTGCTTTTTCATGGATTCCCTTCTGTTTGATGTTGCTCTGGCCTTTGTTTGGTGCCATTTTGTTCTTGCTAGAGTCATGTAGGCCCTGATGGTGCTTCCTAGTGTCTTTTTAGTAATTATTAGAGTCCTATTGTTACTTCTTTCCCAAGTTTAATCATTTTTAGCATTGTCTTGATGCTTTACAGAATCAAATTATTATTTTTTTATTACTGTTTGTGTCTATTAAACACCATGGGAAATTATCTTCATTTCCATCCATCTTCTTCCGCATTGGCAGCAGTCTATGCAGAGACACCCAGACTTCTCTTCTCCCCAGACACTTCCTCCAGCTCTTCTGGTGGACTCCTAAGGCGTTTCCAGGCCAGACGAGAGACATAGTCCCTCTAGTATGTCCTGAGTCTTCCCAGGGGCTTAAGCCATTGTGTGTCTGGTTTAGTCCTGTTTGTGTCCAGGTTTTGTTTTGAACATTTCTAGACCTAGTTCAGTTTTGGTTGTCGCTTTTAAATGCGGTTTAGTCTTAGCTTTGTCTTGGGTTTAATTTTACATTTAGCCCCACATTTTTTAGACTATGTTTAATCTTAGTTTTATCCTGTTCTGGTTTACCATTAGTGTAGTCTTAAAAGGAGGTCTGAATGAAAACATCTATTGTAAAGGATTTAACCTACAGTAGGATTTCAAGACACCACGTTGACATGCATTAAAGGGACAGTGTGGAAATTTTGCACATCCTACTCTTCCCTTTCTTCTGTCTGTAAGGTAGCCCTGCAGGGACATGCTGTTGTCTATGAATAAACCCAATGGAAATAGATCAGACAAGTGCTTCTCCTTGAGCAGTGATCAGTCTGCTTTGTGTAATAAAGGAAGTAAATGATAATGGCTCCTTCCACTGGGTTCTATGGAGCTTGAAGTGTCTTATTTTTCCTGTATAGAATGTTATTTCAATGTGATTATACACTCTTGTTCAACTGTACAGCCTACCACAACCTTTTACAACCCTGATGATGAAAATGCATACTCAACAAACCCACGTGACTAAGAAAATGATGACCCACCTTCCACCATTCCTCATTAGAGTCGTCTGTGACCTGCACACGATCGCCGGGACTGAAACAGATAAGACAAGAGAAAAGATGAGACGGCGGAGGCATGAAGAGGGGCACGATTCAACGAGACACAGTGGGTGGCATGACGGCAGGATGAAGGGGTGAAAGATCGACGCGGCAAAGAAAAGAGCTCTGAGTGCAAACACAAAAGATAACATTATCAAACTGTCACAGGCGGCTGTAGTAACCGCAGATGACAAAGCTGTGGTTAAAGTGCGGGTGAGCCTTTTGAGTCGCTGCGCGGAGGAGGTGATGGAGAAAAGTCGTGACATCCGCCGAAAACACAAGTGTAAAGCGCCCGCTGGTGCTGCGAGACTCGACCTGAGCTGTAGCCGACCTGGCCTGCATGCTAATGACGCCGGCAGCTTTTTGATGAGACTTTTAAAACTCACACACGCAGATACTGTCCTAGATACGACGGGAGAATGTGGCGTCCCAGTTGCACTTCTGTACATTCTGTCTTCTGGGAGTCTGCTCTCACCATCGCCCTATATGATCATCACTCATATGTTTGTGCATGCTATTACATAAGAGTACATAGGAACATCCTGACTTTAACCTTTCCTAAACCAGCTTAAGCAGAAATGTCATGTTTTATACTGTATTATACGCTTCGGACTTAGCTTTTAAAAACATCACTTGCCACAAACTCCATGTCTCTGGGCTGGTTAGACATATTTCTTCTCTTAGTACCTCAGTTTGCTAAAATGAGTGGACTTTGTGTGACTGTCCTTTCTTTGATCACCATCACCTATTTATTCATCAGGGAAATGCTATGTTATACTGAGAAAGAGTAATGGTTTGCAATAAATCACACATGTCAAAATCAAGGCCCGGGGGCCAGATGCGGCCCTTTGCAATGTTCTTTGTGGCCATTCAATACATTTAGTTGTTTACATTTTTGGCACTAGGTTTGAGCAGGTTTTACATGGATTTGAACAGGTTTTAGATGGTTTTATTTTTGCTACAAAGATTAACCTACCACTACCTACTAAAACCTGTTTGTAGTGGCTGAGGCATTGAGAGTTAAAAAAGACAAAATGTTTTAATCAACTAGGCCTTCATCAGGGCTCTGTCAGTTTTTTAAAATGTTTTATTTCCTTGTGCTTTATACTAGTCGGAGTCTGGTTTAGAGCTTTTTATTTCTTAAATGTCTGACTGTCTATACAAGGCGACCAGCCCAGCTAAACCAAGCTTCTTACACAGGACACTGGGACTGGCCTGAAACCATTTTGTTTTGTGCATCTATTGCTCTATTCAAAACCTTCGTAGAACAACTAGACTGATATTAAATGTGCATGTGAACAAAATATGTTGTATAATGCTGTAGATGTGTCCTTTAGAAAGACACTCTATGGTTTCTTTATAAACTGGTTATAATAAATGTATAGGTGTTCTGATAGAAAACAGCTGTATTTTCATTGGTATAACAAATTCAAACACTGTTAAGGTGTAATGAACAGCAGTTCTCTTTTGCTGCTCCTATAAAGCACTGTATCATCTGTTGTCTGAACAAATCCCAGAATAAAATCGCATTAGTAAACATACTGTTGCCTCATTCAGACTCAGCACAGATGGTCGTGGACGGTCACGAACACATGCATCTACCTGTGACAAACATGACCCTCCTTCCAAAAGTCCTTTTCTTTCCTTATTCAAGCCACAAAAAGGGACTAATGCCTCCTACACGCCGTGAAATTGAGTCAAAATCTTTTGTTACGGCTCGAAAGCAGTGGTAGTACAGCCGTCTCACAATGAGAGGTGCTTCTGTGACCCATACTACACTCAGTATGCTTTGATGCTGATGGCATTATGTTTTGACTTTGACTAATGGAAGTACACTGAGTTCTGCTGAGTTCTGCTTGTTGAGACCAGATGTTGCTTAAAGCAGCAAAATTTATAATAAATAAGAAGTGTTATCGTCTGCAGCTTGAGGAATATGCAAAAAATATATGAAGGGTATAGCTTTATGGCTTTTTTTTTTTTTTTTGCTTAATCTGATTTTCTTACAGTAATAGCGGTCATACTCCTAGCTGTAGTCTGCATTGTCCTGGAATTATTAAACTAGAAAGACAATAAACGTAACATAGATGCTTTATTTATAGAAGCTGTCGAGGTCTATCAAGATCTTACATACTTACATAACTTTATTGATCCACAAAGGTCACAGTCACTCTTAGGAATATTGAATCATAAGGTATAGTAAACGGGAGATGGCATGAATTGTTATGGGAACGATGTGTTGAATAAGGTTGAGTCATAGCCAGTAAATAGCAGTATAAATGATGTCTTCTTCCTTGACTTGAGCACCTCTTATGTTCAATTATTATAGTGTACGCAGAGCAATTGGACAGAACAGCAGTTGCTCTGAAAAATCATGTTGAATCCCCCATTAAAATATCCTTTCATATCAACTCCACATCTCTCATCTAACAAGATAAAAGTGCTGCTCAGTTCAGGTTCAGTGTTTTCAGTTTCCCTGCTTGTCCAAATGAATGGATGGGACTGCTACTTTTGTTGCCCAAATGCACGTGCCTCTTTTTAATAGTGTGGCTTGCAAAAGGGTCTTTTATAACCCCTAAGACAAAAACTCCTGACAGCGGAGATAAAAACAGCCCCTTTTGTACGTCATGCCCTCATTTCTGTTCGTTTCCACCTCGTCCTCCTTCATACAGCACTACCTCAACTCTTTACATTTTCCTGACTGTTTCCACTGTTCCCTGCATCTTTCTCGGTGCCACTCTCAATTCACAGCTCCGCACACGTCTGTCCTCTCTTTCATGTCTCCCTTCTTTCATTTCTGTATCCTCTCCCCCGCTGCGAACAAGACTCACTCCCCCAGCTCTACGAAGGGACGCCGCCAGTTTATAATTAGTTGTCCTTAAAGGCGTCCCGGCTCTGTCCTCTGCAGATGGTGGGCACGTTTTCACCACCCAAATGCAGTCGGTCACGTAGAACAGGGGTGTTAAACTCAAAGTGGTGAGGGGCCACCACAGTAATCAGTAATCCTTTCAGGGGCCGAAGATTGCGAGTCTTGGGTATGTTTTATTACATTTTAAAGTGTGTGATATGATAAAATCTGAAATGAAGATGAAACTCTACATTTAGTTTGTTTTTAACATACATTTTCTCCTTTTATGCCTCATTTTCATGCATCATTTCGTGAATTCACTTCAATGTGTGCCATTTTGCCTCATTTTAAGCCCCATTTCGGCCCCTTTAAAATGGTTACTCCTGTTTAGTGTCATTTTATGGTGGTATTCTTCCCTATTTCATATGTTTAGAATAATTTTGTGTCTTTTGTCGCTGATTAATGTGCAAAGTACCAGAAAAATCACCTAACAAATGTATTGGAGGGTCAAATAAAAAGTCGCAAAGGGCCGCATTTGGCCCCCAGGCCTTGAGTTTGACACATGTGACGTAGAATGACAAAAGCACGTATGAAAGAATAAGCACATAACCAGGATGCCTTGGTTTTTTTGTTTTACTCACTGTAGTTCCAGGTCGTTATGTTCCTGAGGCAGAAACTTGTAGAGCGCTACATAAGTGTGGATGGACTGGACATCGATGCGTTTAGGAAGCTGGGAGAAAAAAGGAAAATAGAGGACATCAGACAGAAATAGACAAGTGTTCATATATCTGCACAAGTTTAAGGCTGGATTCAACAAGCTCTACCATTTAAAATATAAGCATAACGATAAAGTCTTGTTTTTAGTTAATACTATGTGATGTTATTGTCATTTGTGTTTCCATGGAAAAACACACCACTCCCAACTCCAACATATTTTGATTTGGGATTTGGATATCTATTTTTTACACCGCAAACAAGCTCTGTCTGACTTTTTTGAGAAGCAATAATTGGAAATATGCAAATGTGAATTGTGGGGTATTTTTTTTCTTTCTTCTTCTTTTTTTTTTTTCAACAAATGTAATATTTCGTGCAGCATCAAATAGAGACTGCTGAAGCCTGTAAACATAATGAGCAGGATCAGAGACCATTTATTCATCGGGTAATTTCTCTGCATGGATATCATTCTCGTGGGGGAACCAAGATTGTGCCGGAAAATAACATTGATTTTTTTTCTCCCAAGGTGGTTAATAAGAGACAAAGGGTCATGTTTGGCTGTGGTTAAGGGATGGTTATTGTTACATTTACGACATGAAATCATAATCAGAAAAGATTGCGATAAAGTCTCAGGGTACGTTTAATGACCATCAAATTGTAGGAACAAAGTGATCATTGTCCCATTGATTTAGGCAAAATCACTGGAGGAAATAGAGCCTCAATTCTTTTTAGTGTTTTCTTAGCCTTCCAGTCTAGTTTGACCAACGATCTCTTTTGATTTTTCAAATGATCTAACTACATCTTAATGACCACAGCTAGAGTATCCTGATTGTTTTCTGATTTTCCTTTGAAAGTGACTGATACTGTTGGAAAAATCACTACATTCTTGCCACGTTAGCCCAGAAAATAGGTTATTCCTGTATTTTCTGGATGCATGAATGAATACATTGAGTAGTACTGGATGGTTTAGGGTATTAAGAACAAAACTAACGGTGAACTGAGACCTATTCACGTTACCGTACAACTTTAACAAATAGGACACCTGTGAGATTGACGTACTGTCTGCCAGATTGACGCGGCAGGTGGCTAGAGTATTTTATATGGGCTCTATAAAAAGAATAAGAAGGCTGTGACAGTATAGGGCGAGATGTGACCAGAGATCTATAAATGACACAGTGTCAACTCGAACAGTCTCCATGTGGTCTGTAGCCTGTTTAATAAGGTAATTACAGTGACTCCTGAACCAGATTGTTTTGTATCTCTGTCACATTGAGGTAAACAAAGTCATTGATCTCTCAAGTCTGTTTGATTGGCTTGTGTGTCATCAATCTGTTCTCTATACTTAGTCTTCCCCGAGTTTATTTTACTCACTTTTGCGTAGACTTTAAATACAGCTTGGTTTGTGCAGTGATGTGAAACGAGCCATACCTTGACGCCGCCTTCTTCTGCAGGAGCCTGGGCGGGAACTTCGCTTGTGTCTTCTTCTTTCTCGATCTCAATCTCAGGGACCGGGATGTCTAAAGTGGACATGATTTCTTTTAGCGAACGCCCGGGCACAACCAATCAAGCGCACCACGAGCATGTCTGGGAGAGATACGCGCAGTAAACAGAGGCAGAGACAGATGTATAACGAAGGCGTGTTTACCTGCTGTCTCCTGAGAGAGCTCTTCCTCCATGCTGTACTGTCTCGGCTGAGTCTCCTCGCCTCCCTCTCCCTTCATCAAAAGAGGAAATAGAAAAGGAAAATAACATGTTAGCGCCACGGAGTCACAGAGGAGGCTTTGATTGTCATTGTAGAAAGTCTATTTAGACTCAATACACACAGTGGCTTTTATCACTCCCACTGCACACTCATATTCCATTTTTTATCTAGTAAAACATTTCACTTTATTTGGCGTCTTTAGGACTAAGGACTGTTTGTTATTTCTGCTACTAGGTATTCAAGGGGACAGCTCTGTTTTGTTAAACGTCACCATGTGTGTTTCCAAGGGGCTACTTCTGCACTTTTGTTGGCCTCCAATACTATACTATGGACCAGCTGTAACATTGTAACCCTATAATTTGTTTTATGTTAAAAAGCTTTTTAATGTAATACAGTAATGCCCTAATATTAATGTTTTATTGCTTATTTTTTTTACATATTTGTGCACGGTGCGTATAATTTGTTTCTATACCGCCATGTTAAATACCCTTTTTGAATGTATTTGCTATTTTGTATATATAAGTAAATATGACAGCAAGTACACCCCTGTTTTCTTCTACATAACTTTTTTATGATTTTAATTTTGCAATACTTCGTTTTAGGTAATGTTCAGGTGTTAAGTGACTCTGAAGGGGCCGATGATACGGATCAGACTTATTAGTCCACACTTTCATTACAAGTTTTGCTACTGACCACTAAAATCTAATGGCTATTGCAATGTGGGTCTTGTTACAGTCACTCTAGTCTTTAAACTTCCATTTAACGTCCAAGCAACCAGCTCCTGGGCACAATAATAGTAAAAAGAGTTATTTTTATAGACTTGAAATCAAAAACTACCACTCACTCGCAGAATTACCATTAAGAGAACAAGAAACTGTGTTGATGCTTGTGAATACGCGCGTTGTAAACATTTTATTGGCATTCATAACTGTATTTGGCAGCTCTTGGTAAGTGTGTGATTGAATTTGCGTGTATTGTGTTTCTTTTCTCCTCCCCTTTTCCCTATTTTTCTTTTACTTACAGTGTGAACTAATCTATGTAATGTAATGTAGCTCATAGTACATACAATGTTGAATCACTGCTCGTTACCACGGTGACAAGAAAAGTAAATGGTCATAATGTTATGGCCGGTCAGAGTGGGCTTTTAGAGTCAAGACCCCTGCTGTGAAATGACTACCATTATCCACATGGCTCTCAAAGATGAGGCCTTAGTGAGCAGTTAGCGCTAATTACTGACATTTTCCAGCTAATATGACAAAGTTGATGCATGTAATGACAAAATTTGCTTTTATTACCCACTGGGGGCTACTTTGCGGTGCGAAAAACCACAGAGTGTGAGTGTGTGCTTTATTACTCTCCTCTCAAGCTTGACCCTATAAACCATTAACATTGTTTTTGTGTATTTTCATCACTCCAAATCCAGCCTTTTCATTTCTTACCAGGCTGCGTGTTGGCGACTCGGACAAACTTCCAAAACTGGAGCGGCTCATCTGTGCCAAGGACGTCCCGTAGCGTAAGGCTGCATATACTGGATCCACACGTGACCGTCCCGTCCCTGAAACCACACACATTGCTCAGACTCACACTTATATCCTAAACATAAAGACAAACCCACTGTGAGTTATGGCGTCATATTGGGATTAAATTGTACATCAAAACTGCTGGGCTTGTGCCAATCTGAAGCGACCAGAGAGTCTAAATATAACTGTATGAACACAATCAGTCCCGGACCAGAGTGACCCACTTTAGATTCGAGGAAGGACCGCAGCCAAACGTTAAGGAGACATCAAGACATCGCAATAATTCAACTCGCTTTGATTTATTTATACTTTTACTCACTGCCAGGACTTGTGACTTAGTTCTAATAGCTGCTTCTGGAGTAAAAAGGGAATAGGAGATGAAGTTTAAAATATGGAAATCCTCGCGGAGCATTCGGGGCCTGGTTTCATGTAGACGGCAGTGTTGGACGTTATCAGAGGATTTTTCTGACGGTGGGAATGACACTTTTGTGCTTCTGTCTCCATCCGGCACCACATGAGACGGGCCCAGGGCAGAGACATTTCTCCTCGGGGTCAGGAGTCGGGTGTGTGTCACAGAGATAGTGGAAGGGAAAGGTTTAAAGAAAAGGTGACTATTTCTGACTGAGTGAGACAGCATAATACGACAAGTTTGATCAATTCAAGAGTGACTGTTATGGAAACAAACTTGGGGCGACGAAAATCAGAAAGAACCACTTCATTTATACATGTAACCTTGGCTTTATAGTTTGCATATGTATTACCTACATTTTTTGAATGTATTGCTGCTTTAATATTCATTTCTTTGCCCTTTTTATTTCTTCTTATTTCTACAGGTGTCAAGAATAAGCTTTTACACTAAACTCTTGATTTGGTTCATCCACTTTGTAGCGTAACATGGTTTTACTGCCTGGTTTTTGGCTTGCTGTTACTCAAAAGCTCATTAACCAATCAGAAGGCAGGTCTGACATGTCCAGGAGAGACATTTGTACTACAAAAGAGATGGGAACAAACTCTACCAGCATCTGTGATCACCAGTTGCGTCTTTATTGTAGATTATAGCTTTGTCCACACACGCACAGCCTTTTTTCAAAGTTTCTGTTTTTCCTGTCTATATGCAAATGTGGTAAAGTCTTCAGCCTGACATGAGTTTTCAAACAGATACTTTTTTTCCACGAGTTGAAAGACGGTTTCTTCGTGTACAGGAGGCCAAAACGCTGCCTGTGTGCGGGCAGGGCATTAACGTCACTTGCCAAATGGCGAGATTGCTACCAAAAAAGGAAAGAAAAGGCACTTTCAGAAAAATGCTTGGGAGGTGATTGGATGAACTACCTGCCAGTCTTTCACAAAGTAATTGTTATGAAAGCAGCGAAATATGATGTAACAAGAAAATGCCACAGAGGAAACAACAAACTGCTGTTTACAGGAGTCAACGCCACTGCTGCTCTTTGCTTTTTTGTTGTGGTTTGGTGGGAATCTTATAGCTTAGATACATTTGTGTGAATTCGTAAACTTACAAATCTCACCAGAATGCAGCTTCTGCACGAGGTAATTGTTGATTATATAATAAATTCCCTGTAGCGACTGTGCGAACACCTCATCAAACCATTTTATTAAGCATCTGTGGCCTTCAAATTCCCAACTCAATAACCATGCTTAAAATTCCTCCCTGGACTTTTCTTAAAACATGAGTTTAAGACTAATAAGATACTATATTAAAGCGTTAACTTTTCCAGCAGGTATTAGACTCTCGCTCTCATAAATACAGCTTCATATGAGACAATAACCTTTTTTTGCCAAAAGGGGGTGATGGGAAATTACAGGCTCCGTAAGTGATCCATCATAAAAGTTGGTGTCTCGTATTAAATGTGTGTAAATGCGACCAGGCCTTTTGTAAAAGTGAGGACAGTGTGTGATGAAATGTGAACTGTGAGTTTGGCAGGTTGCGGTCTGCTCTGGCTCTGGCTCGGTCCCAGGCGTCATGGCGTGATGAGCTGGAGCTGGTGACGGAGACTAAGGTTAATTGTGCAGTGATTCATGAACGGGACGAGTATGTGACAGCACCAGGCGCTAAACGTGATTCATTGAAGTATTTTACATAAAGGACACAGATGTTGAGCTAAAACTGGGCTGTCTACGGTTATTTTCAGTGAGGGCCATATTTGAATCATTTTATCACATTATAATTGGCCAAGTGTTGATGAGCTTTGCAGTTTTACCAGGTTTTCACTTATCAACAATATTCAGTTGTAGAAAACTCTACTTTATTTGCCATTTTGTTCTTTTGTATTTGTTTTGTGGGAAGAAAAAGTATAGTATGTGATATGAGATGTAAGGATATGAATTTGCACCATATTAGACATCAGTTTTCATACAGCGCTGCTTCAAATTAAAATGTATAAATCTGAATCTAGTCCAGACCAATAAATTGTACAAAGTTCAAAACAATAATAATCTGTTTTTAATACAGAAAGTCTTATGTACAGGGATTAAGAGGATATTTTACTTGAACCTTTTAGTTTGACGGTGCATTTGGGCCGTACAAAAAATAAAAGCCTGTGTCACATTTGGCCCTGGGGCTAGACTTTGAACAGGCCTGAGCTGAAACAAAAGCGGACTTTTTATTGGTGCTTTTAAAAGGAAGCTCCAAGTGTTTATAACATAATGTGAGTTTTAGCAGCGAAACAAATGGTCTCAAGAACATCACAAAACCTGAGTCGATACATTTTCATTAAAACTGCAAGGACTGGAGTAAACCCTGCCATCGTTTTCCACAACCTGAGAAGAGTCTAGGTCATCGTCCTCAAACTACTTTCCTGTCACCCTGAGTTTGTAAATGAAAATGTATTGGTGCGGACAAAGCCTCAGACAATATCTGTAAAAGTCACATACTTTGATGATGCAGTCGTCCTTCAGTGAGAATTTGCTCTTCCTCTCTATCTTTTTCCACTTCGTGCTTCGTGGTTGTCAGACGAGATGAAGACATTTCTGGATTTATTGTGGCACACACACACAAGCACGCAAAAGAAAATTCAACTAAAAGTCTAGGCTGGAAAAGCAGAGCAGAAACAAACACGTCTTCACACACTGTGGACGCTTACCTTGGCTCGGCTGGACCTCCTTGACCACGGCCAGTTGGTCGTTGACGAGCATCGGCGAGCTGAAGTTTCGCTTGAACGCCCCAGACTAATGGAGAAAAGTGGAGAGCAGAGTGATTTTCGGTTTCCATTTCTTCCTGTTTTAGAGTAAGCCTGGCTCTGAGTAGTGATTTCAGGCCACAATAATGGAGTCATTTCAAAATTACTGAAGCAAAAACACACTGAGACAAGAAAAAAAGCTCACATCTGAAATCGGACGCTTTAGCCTCTAACAGTGGATTGAGTGTGTGCCTGACTCACGTGCACAGACATGGGATTTAGTGTGTTCCTACTTATGCAATTTCACATTGAATTAAGCACAGCGAGTGTTTGGGCAGCGATATGGCCTTGTGCAAATAAGCCACACACTTCGTCGTTGGAGAGTAGTAACAGTGAATGGAAGAGCGCTGTATAAAGTGATACTTCTGTTCCTATGAAGACACACAGGTCTGTTAGCACTTACCCTTCCCATGTCCTACATTCATACTCTCTTTACACGGCCCTATTAAACTCTACCGAGCTGTCTGCAACACATTGCTCTTAAAAATGTTTCCAAGTGGCTCTCAGAACGACTGGCCTGTAGCTGAATGCTGATGTGCTCTGCCGTAAACTCCAGCATAAAAACAACAGCTGCGAGTGAAACCCAGCCCCATTTGTTCAGAAGGGCTCGACTTGACAACTCTATTCAACCAAAACCTATATAATATGTACATTTTCACAGTGTTAGTGTATCTGAGGACTTGAATACTTATTTTATTGAGCGGTGTAATAATTAGCTCAATCTGCTGTTGTCAGTTTAGGGATAGAGAGAAGGGAGGGAGGGAAGAAGGGAGGGAGGAAAAAGGAAAAGAAAGAAAGAAAAAAAGAAAGGAAGGAAGGAAGGAAGGGAGGGAGGGAGGGAGGAAGGAAGGAAAAAGAAAGAAAGAAAGGAAGGAAGGAAGGAAGGAAGGAAGGAAAGAAGGAAGGAAGGAAGGAAAAAGAAAGGAAGGAAGGAAGGAAGGAAGGAAAGAAAGAAGGACAGATGGACGGACGGACGGACGGAAGGAAGGAAGGAAGGAATGAAGGAAGGAAGGAAGGAAAAAGAAAGAAAGAAAGAAAGAAAGAAAGGAAGGAAGGCAGGAAGGAAGGAAAAAGAAAGGAAGGAAGGAAGGAAGGAAAGAAGGAAGGAAGGAAGGAAAAAGAAAGGAAGGAAGGAAGGAAGGAAGGAAGGAAAGAAAGAAGGACAGACGGACGGACGGACGGAAGGAAGGAAGGAAGGAAGGAAGGAAGGAAAAAGAAAGAAAGAAAGAAAGAAAGAAAGGAAGGAAGGAAGGAAGGAAGGAAGGAAGGAAGGAAAAAGAAAGGAAGGAAGGAAAGAAGGAAGGAAGGAAGGAAGGAAAAAGAAAGGAAGGAAGGAAGGAAGGAAGGAAAGAAAGAAGGACAGACGGACGGACGGACGTACGGACGGACGGAAGGAAGGAAGGAATGAAGGAAGGAAGGAAGGAAAAAGAAAGAAAGAAAGAAAGGAAGGAAGGAAGGAAGGAAGTCAACAATAAAATGATGTTTTTATTTTCCTAAGCCACTGCAGGAAGTGTCTGTGCATTCAGGAGTGATATGGACAAGTGCAAGGCCAGTCTGGGACAAAACTCTTAAATGTATTAAATCTACACTAAAGATGGAGGGAATGCCAAAGGAAAACGATTCTGCACTGTTTCTGTTCTGAACACAGAGATCAGGGAGCTACCCTCAGGCTGCAGGTACTCTTTTATTCTGTCCTCCATTAAATTACTGAATGGAAATGCAAGAGGGAGCACTTTATAATTCCAACTGCATAAAAAGCACTTTACTATTATAGACTAGACTATTTATTGGTATTTGTTTTGAATACATGTCTTTTTTCTGTGTCACTGTTATTTTATGTAGACACTACCTCAGTATTTGTTCTGTTGCTGTTAATCATGTGATTGTGGTGTAGGTGTAAACAAATATCTACTAGATACTAGTAATGGTGAACTTTTGTAATAAACTCCAGCAACATATATACAAATGAATGCTCAGAAGTGAGCATGGATGTTACAGTAAACAAGTTTTGTCACATTACTGAAAAAACTGTCTCAAGTATTGTTACCCAATGTTGCCTTTAGAGGGAACCTAGTGTAGGTGTTTTTACAAGCCAAGGTAATACCAGTGAATACAAAATGTTATTTTGTTTCCAAAGAAGGTCAATCTTTTGTCTGTAACTCGTTTAAATGGCCCTGTTCTCCTCAAATCACAATTATGGTCTACTTTAAGTAGTGACCATCAATGTTCATTGCTTTTACTAAGGCACTGTTGGAAAATTTGACTCTCAAACACTATTAATAAAAATATAAGCCACTATACAGTGATTTGGAAGTGGTTTTGTCACACTCCTGGTTTAATCAATTCATTCCTGTCGTGCGTGAGTTTAGTTCATGAGTTTAGTTTTTAAGTCCTAGTTTTGTTTAGTTTTGTCCTGGGTTTAGTTAGGTTTAGTCCAGATTTACTTTTGATTTACTCTCACCAGCCTTGGCCTAATAAAAAAATGTTTTGTTTTTATTTGTTCTGAGTCTAGTCTTGGTTATTTTGACTCAGTTTTCAGTGTTTTTCACTGTTGACAAAGTGCAGTAAAAAAAAAAGAAAAGTGGCCTAAACCTGCGTCTGTTGTTTTTGGCAGAGCAAACTATGAATGGGAGGAGTGAGGGAAGAAAAGGAAGTCCAAACTCATTCTTAACTTTAAAGTAGAAAAGCTTCACTTTACAGCAGAGCATTTCAGGTTAAACTCATTGTTGTGGCTGCTAAAAGGCTGCTGACTTAATGACCACTTTACACTGCACAACCACTTAGACCCAGTCAATCTGTATTTACTTGTATACAACTCACACTGCAGACAGATGTAAACCTGACCCCTTCCTTGGATCAAAATCATTATGTTCAAATCACAAAGCAATATTTTCACACATGACGTGCTACACACATTTCTTTGTAGCATTTTTTTTTTAGTCTAGCTTCAAAAGTATTGAATTATTTACACTTTTTGTACTTTCACAAAACATATAAAGTGAATGTAAACTCGTGAAGTCTTTTGTTCGCCCAAGTCGCCATGGTAACAGTGTCTCTGCTCAGGTAATTCAGGATCGTGATTGCAATCCCAACTGTTGTTTTCTCTGGTGCATTTGTAATGGGGCTATTAAAAATGTCTGGGGGAAAAGTGGAGAATGTGGAGGTCAAACTAAGCTCGGGCGGGGGATTTATGCTGTTGAAAATAAAGTGTAATAATGGCTCAAAGGGCATCTACACAAGGCCAAAAGTCTGCTCATCTTAACGCTCTGAGTTATTATTAATTCGTCAACAAACCACAAATTATTGGTTATGACGCAACTGTGTTCTTGTCTTGCAAAAATAATGACCTATCACAGATTGTGTCAAACTTATTTTAGTTCAGGGGCCACATACAGACCAATTTGATCTGAAGAGGGCCGGACCAGTAAAAAAATAGCATAAATAATGACATGTCCAATTTTATGTCTTTTTTTAGTGCAAAGAAGTACAATTACATTATAATGTCAGTGCTTTGATCATTTGCAAATGCCTTCAGCATCTACACATGAATCAGTCTATAGTTCAGTCTACACATTGTAACACTGTAAGTTATTATTAATTCATCAATAAACTACGAATTATGGCTCATGAATGATGCCACTGTAGCCTACTCTTGCAAAAATAAGAAACATAACGTTGTATCCACAATATCACGTGTGCTGCATTTATGTGGTCAACGCTTGCTTGTATTCAGGTTAAAATTTTGAGAATATCTTGCTCATAAATGTCTTCCATCAACATGACTTTGTAGGAAAAACAAAAGTGTTCTCCAAGCCTCTTCAATAACAAAAACATAAGATACACATAGATGGAAGGCTAAAAAAATGAACATATGCCAAATGTGAGTGCCTTTTGTGTGACTTTATTTTCTCAAAAGTCATGCAAAATATTGTAGCCTTCATAGCTACAATTAAAAAAAAAAAGATTTCACTTTTATTAATAAACAAGCTGATGCTGAGTTGGGGACTTTTTGAATGGAGAGCTAACATTAAACATCATTGTAAATTGTATTAAAAAGCCTTTTCTAACTAATCATTGAGTCTTTGAAAAGCGATGTCCATCTGACGAGCATTTTATTACTGTATTGGTATCACTTGATTGATTGTGATCTTTTGTACAGCATCTTTAAGACCTTGGTAACAATCAGTACTTACAAAACATCACAGCAGGAGCCCAAAATCAAATTATCACCCAGGCTGCCTGAAAGTACAGTGCAGTGAAAAGTGATTGCTTCGCACTAAAGATGTTGGCACATTAAAGAAAAAGATTACTGATGGGAGTTTGAGGAAAACAAAACGTGACTTTGATGAAGAAAGTACCAGTGAATTTTCCAAAAAGCAGTTGTACCTTTCCGTGGCACGGCTGCTGAGATAGCTCTGATGTGCACCACAGGTGAGCGGCCATCTTGCACGTTTTGCACCGCAGAGCTTGTTTGGAGTTACCTGCGGGAAGAAATGGGGATGAAAGAGGGGAAAATGAGAGAACAGGACACAGCGGGCTAGGGATCTAAGAAAAACACAAAGTGGCATTCAGATCCTACCAGTAGTTTGCTGTGTGTTCAGGAACACAGCAAAATCAAGTTTTGTGTCCCTTTCATCAAGTTTCAAGAAAAAGGCATGTGGTAGAGTTTCTCAGTGGAATAGTTACGTGACCTGGTCTTGTCTAATATTGTGGATGGAAAACATATATCTTCTAATGCAGCCAAGATTTACTTTTTTTACATCATGAGTTTCTCAGAACTAGAGGATGATCATTTTTAAAGGTCTTGGCCCTGAATCAAATGCATCTTTCCTGTCTCAGTCTGGGACATAGACGATCAATCAAATCAAGACAAAAACTAATTGGTCAACAGCATTACTGTGATTGGTTGAAAATGTCTATGTTTTCTAATTTGTTCTTTTTAAATAATTTATAAACCCTCCCTAAACAAATGAACTTCAGAATATACCTCATTTCTAGTTCCATGTTTAAAAAACATTTACATTTTTACTGGAAACAATCAATCAATCAATCTTGCTGTGCTTCCTTATTCGGCCACACAACACCAAATCCTACAAAAAGACAAAACTAGGGACATAGGTAAAACATTGGATGGAAAATACCAGTTTAATGTTATTTTTTCATAAAGGGATGCAGGGTCCTGTTGCTGGGGTGTGTCCTTCTCTGTTGGATTTAAACCACCATATATTGTTTATATTTCTGGGGACATTAAAAGCCATATTGATCCATTTAAGCCTTGAGCCTTTGAAATCAAGTTTATTTGCTTTTCCTTCCTTCCTTCATGAAAATGCACTTTAAATTGACTTTCTATTCTAAAAGAACACGACTATTACTGCATCTTTTCCCATGTATCACACACTAGTCTTGTCTTGACTCCTTTGATCCAGTCGCTAAAAGTTTCATCCTGTTCTCACTCTGGTCTTGATTACAAAACTAAATGTGTTTTCATGTTGTTTCATAATCAACAGCCCACTATGAGAAATTCGAAACCAGCTGCAGACTTCAGACACAATCAATTTACTATCAAGTCGTCCTTCATTTTATTACGGCATTGATCAAAACACCAGCGAGATTTGATGTGTTTAACGATTAAAGTGAGTCCCTTTTTAAACCAAATAATGGATTTTGGATTTGCCTCTGAAGGGGATTACATGGACAGAAGGCTTACTATGAATAAACACTGCCTTTACTTAGAAGAGACATGTCTGGATCCTAGTTCACCAGCTTAACAAAGAGACACGAGGCCGCGGTGCGTTTAGGGACTGTAGCGGAGTGTATAGGCAGACCCAGGTGATGTGTTACGTAAAGAAACCCATGTTATATATTTAAAAAACAGCCGTGTGTAATCAGTCATAGTCAGGAAATAGACAGAGGAGGCAAATTAGCAACACAGCCATTCAAATCTACCCCATACAGACGAGCCAGGGATAATCATTAACATGAAACTGAAGAATCATTATTCAGGATTCAATTACATAGGTATTTTTCTTAGAAGTGCATTACAGTGGGATAATGGGGGACATAAAAGGACCGAATTTATAACTGTGGCCAAGGGACATTCAGACTAATTAGATGTCAAACTTATCTTTATGTTTAGCTCCTTTTGCATCTCAGTTTTGTCTCCTTGTAATTGCCTCAATATTTCTTTTTTCTGATTTTATTGTTTTTTTGTTTTGATGCCTACTGTTTGATTTCATTTCCCTTGGGATCATAACAAAGGTGAAAGTTAAGCTGATTGTCTAAAGTTCAGGAGAAAGAGCACATCTCAAACCTGCCTCTTCCTGTCATATATGCCTATAAATAGTGCAGCGTCTTGTTCTATTGATCTTCTCATTTTCATGCACCACCCTTTTCTTTCTGTTCACATCCCTCCATTTGTTCAGTAATGGGAGGATGAATTAAGCCTGAGAGCTGCTCATCCTCAAGAGAGCCCCAAACTGACTTTGCAATGCTCATCTGTCAATTCTCCATTTTACAGATTGCCCGACATGTCGAGGTTGTATTCCATGCTTTTGAGCAACTAATAATGAAAAAAGAGGTCCATGTCATTGTCTAACGTTCTACTGTTTAAACACCTTAAATCAAAACTAGCTAAAGACCTTTCAATCACAATCTATTTCATTTTAAGTTGCCATTAATTTCATTCCTGCATTGATTGAAAAAGCACACACACATTTTTTATCTTCTCGTTTGGATTTCTGGATTTTCTTTCCCGTCATTGCATCACAAACACTGAGAGGTAATACTCTGGTAACCAAAAAATACCATTGGAAATGTGTGAGACATTACTAAAGCACAAATGGAGTCAGTTGTGCTCACTTTAAAGTCTGCTGCTGTAATTTAGCTGGTTACGTTTAATAGTTTTGCTCTAAAGACATCATGCCCTTTGAGATTTTTATGTGGAGCGTACTATGTCGAAATGCAGCTTCTTTATGGTTTCCTAAATTAAATTTCTCTCTTGAAACGATATGGTTCAAGCTTTGGAATCCTGCTGGGATGAGAAAAGACTACATCCAATGAACATTTTGTTGTGTCATTTGCATAAAAAGAGATGTTCTTTCCTAAAAATGGCTCTTCATTTAGGTCAATTCCAACTAAGCCACGGCATGTGCGACCCCGTGAAAAGAGGAGCTTATCCTCGGCTTGGTGGACTGAGCCCCTTACCCACTATCATGTTCTTGCAGTGCTGGCAGTTGGTGGGCTTGCGGAAAACGTGGTCCTGGAAACAGTGGTTAATCTGGGGTCGCGCCGGTTTGATGGGCAGCGACGGGGAAAGGCTGAGGGACGGAGAGTGGGAGGCGATGGACGGGTTGGGGCTCAGAGACGGCGACAGGGACGGAGAGTTCACCCACGGGGCGAGCCGGGCATCAGAGGCGGAGACGGAGGCGGAGGGTCGGTGATGAAGTCCGGGGGCAGCCGAGCGTCGCTGTAGGACCTCTGGAAGAAGTTCTCCATGCTTTTACTGCGCATCATGGTCTTGAAGGACAGGGAGCGTTTTAGCCTCTGCAGCTGCACAAAGACACAGAAACAGAGACCAAATAAACATGAAGTGAAGCTGCAGCACATTCGGGAGCAATAACAAGTGTCCAACAATAGGCCCTCAGGACAGCACAGCCAATATGTCAGCATCTATAAACATAACCCGCTCCTACAGTGTGTACACAAGGGTGGAAGTGATGACTCATGAGAAGCAGTATCACCTCATAAGGGAAGAGCATTAAAAGAGACACTACCTGCAAGTCAGCATCATTGAAACATGTTTTTTTGAGGCATATATAACTGGCCCCATAGGCTTTGTCACTTATTGAGACCACCTACGAGTCCACACTGAGGTCTGATGTTTATGGGTTGTATAGCTCTGGGAGGGTGCCATTGTGATGAAATGTATACACAGCTTTGCCGTCTCTCAACAGCTCGTCTTTCATATTCTGACAGCTTACTCCTCATTGGACAGATTGATGCCTGTGTGTTGTAGTGCTTGTGACTGGTTTGGACATTTATACATTTCTTGCTTGTCTTACACTCCTGATTTCAGAGCCTTGATAACTCCCGGAGCTGGTTTAGTCTTCAGTCTGTTCCACAAATTTGTAGGTTTGTGCCCCATTTGTAAAACTAAGCTCAAACCCACAGTCCTTCAACATGTTCACATCAAATTGCATGTGCAGTTTCATTATTATTGACATAACCAGCTGCGATTGTAGCCTCTAAGCCTTATTGACCCGACGGTCCAAAATGATGGATGCTCTCTGCATTTCAAAAGCCGACAAAGCGCTCCTTTAAGCTCAGCTCTCCTCAGCTTTCAAGCATTGATTGGCCAGATAAATGCTTGTTTGGTGACATTTCCCTCCAGGCCTGTGTACAGATGATGATGATGCTAGTTTTTCCGGGCAAATGGGCGGCTATTTGTTGTCCCTGACATGCCGTGGCAGCGGGACAACAGTCCGAGGCGTGGTCGTGTCACGGGGAAGGATGGATCAACACAGACAGACAAGCCGACAGAAAATCAGTAGGCAACCTCTCGCCGCCTGTCTGCGCTCGTTCTGCTCAGTGCCAAACATAATCACTTTACAGGGACATGCTGTTTACAGCTCGGCACGGCTGGGAGTAAGATATGAAAACACTTTGTCTGTTCGACTTTGGATGTGTGACAAACGCTACGGCGCAGTGGCAAAAGTGCAGTGCGTGTGTGTGATTGTAAGCCATGGACAAGTTTGCAGAGAGCGCATACATCCTTTAAATCTTCATTAGAGAAATTTCCGTTGATCAGATTACACTGATAAAGACAGGCCAGGCTGCAGACTCATAAATTATAGTTCTATTAAAAGCTCGGTGCAGCATTATTAACCCCGGCTTGTGCATGGAACAGGCTTCCAGTTTATCTGACGTCCGCACAGCTTCATTAAATGCACGTCACTTGCTGTATTTCTGTCAACTCACAATAAACTATGAGCATTTTGTTTAGTGTGCAGCAGTAATTTGATCTGTGTCCACATGTGGCGTCTCAATATCATTTGCACATGAGAATAAGTAAAAGTACAGGATTTGGTGATAAAATTTTGCTTTTTAGCGCAAAGTACAAAGAATGGTCCATAAAAAGTAGGACATTAGTGGTTAAATAACTGTGCCCAGATAAAACGATCAGGCTCTGAAGCTGCAGAAGTTAAGGCTGACTTTATGAAACTGAAAGTGGTTTGAAAAAATATCAGGACGATTTCGGGAAGTTTGAAGCAGTCATGAATGCTTCTGAAGCTCTTGTGATGTGCTCAAGTCGTGCTAGACTTCATGATCTATTACACATTGTAGATGGATTGGCTCCTGTTTGAACCCAAGTCTGTCCTTTTATCTCAGAGAAAAGTAATTGAAAAAAGTATTTTCTTAAAACTACCAAGATTTCTATCTCCATAATATGACAGATAAATGGCCTGTCATTCATCTAAAAAGCTTTTCAAACAATGCAATAATCGAAAGATGGACCCAGAAAAAGTGAAATGGCACTCAATTAAGGACAATAAGAGACAAATGAAACTGTGACATTTGGTGATATTTTTTGAATGAGAGTCAAAGAGCCAGGCTTTTTCTACAAATCTCTCATTTTTGTGCAGGTTTTACATTTGTAGTTGTTTAGACTGACCGTTATCCTCCTACAGTTTGAAACCAAAAGATTTCTGCTTTATTTATTACACAGAGGATGGAATCTATTCTAAAACACATAGCCTAGATTGTGAAAAAAAGCACACACCAAAACATATTCTCATTTTGAAACTGCCTGCGTGTTGTTTTTCTGATACAACCAGTCACCTGTCTCCACCAGTCTTCATTACTGCCCTGTCCTCCTTCAGTGTTGTGCCCAGACGCCGGCTCTTTTCTAAAGCTAATGAAGAGCATCGAAAAGGTGAGAACAGGCCTAAAACAGACAGTCTGCTGCTCCGTGCGACACGTGTGAGCGGAAACACATGCTTCATATGGAGACAAATGGGGACTGTGCCAAGATCTGAACAAATACATCTCGTCTTGTCAGTGTTTGTTTAATTATCTGAAAATGGAGGTGCAAAAGACGAACATTCGACTTGTTTTGGCAGCTTACATATTGTTGTTTCAGAATGGCAAACAGATATGCTCAACACCCCACTGTTAGTGTTAATCATGATCACGACTTTCTAAAGGTTTTGTTGTGTTTTTTTCCAGCTCACGACCAGCCAAGGCCACAACTGCTTTATTTGATCACATCATACTTCACTGTTACTACTACTCAAACTGTTTCCTGGTATGTCTTTCAGTGTCTAATACTGCTCTTGTTCACGATCTCAATTAAACTGGTCTTGACTACAGCATTGCCTCCTCCCTCCTTTGAGCAATCTCCCTCCAACAGACGGTACAACAGTTTAACAAGGCACTTTTAAAGTCAGTAATTGCACAAAGATGATTGAACTCTCTTTCTATACCGTCTTAATTAGAGCTCACTCCTAATCAGAGCAGACAAAAGCCGTATACAGTCAGCACATGTCTCCATTAAAGCCAATTCAATCACCTGTCACCGCACGGACCAAAAACATTCCCATTAGCCGCTATTTTAACATTACATTCTGACTCAAGGCTGGTGTCAGAACGCATTCGATGGAGGTCACTGATGCTCACTCTCTTTTTATTCACATGTATCAGCTCAAATAATTATGAAATCCCATACAAATAAAACTGAGTCATGTGTTGGATTACACTGGGCTGCTGTGTCCTTGCAGTTCTGCAGTTTTGAGTAGCCTGTTAAACTAAAATGGCTCAGAATCCCTCAATACTCGCTTGCTCACTCTCAAAATTATTTATGAAGTACAACGTCAATGAAAAATGATTCATGTTTATCTACAACTTCTAAATCAACAAGTAGCCCCTCTTTCAGAGCTGGAGGCTAGACTTTGACGAGCTGTCTCACTGGACGTACACACCGATGATTCATTCATCATCCATCCACAACGTCTAAGCCTGAGTAAAAGCAGTCTGCAGCGTGTTTTCTAAACCTTAATCTCTTATTTCACCTGTCTCTGTTATATTCCCTGAAACACTACTCTTTTAGATGAAAAATTGTCTGTCATGGTTACATCAGACAGAGAAAGGTTTTCTAGTGTTTTGTCGGGGAAAAACGTGACTGAATTCATTTGTAACTGCATGTATCACAGTTTAAAAGGAAAAAACTTGCTTTCTGGCCGCTCTCTGTTGTTCAAAAGCCAAACGCAGGGGATGGTCCATGTTGTTTTAATCCATTGGGTTGTGTGTCTGTTGGTCCACTACCTCGTCTCCAAAATAATATGTTTAGTTCAAACAGCCCTCTCTATAAATTTTTCAAGGCGCCTGTGATCTTTTTTTCTGAGACTACCCTCCTGACAGACAAACCCCCCCCCAAAAAACAAATTAGCCATTACTGCATGAAAAAAAAAAAACATTTGCAGCAGTTTACGTATCAGGATCTCCCAATACCTCAATTTATAGAATGCCTATAAGTACCTTATATTTCACATGTTTCTTATTCAGATTGAAGGAGACTGTTTTTGAGCTTCCTGACATTTTAACAAAGCCTCATTCACATTTTGCTTTATACTTTAATCGTCCAAACATTGTAAAAATGGGAAGAGAAACTCATGTTGAGGGGCATACTCGAATGGTACAGTGAGTCCAAGTACAAGAGTCTCTGGTGAGATCTGGACAATTCTACTTTTTCTGAAAAATACTAAAAAAATAACATACATTTTTTAGGATTGTTTGTTGTCTTTGCATAAAAGCAGCACTCTAAGTCAAAATTGAGCTTTAAATCCATTTATTTGCATTTCATTGTGGTTCATCCTGCTCCCATCAGTGTTTAATGGCACCAGAGGCCAAGCTGAGATATTAATGAGATGCTAAACTGTGCCCACAGGTTAACATTAAACAACAAAGCCTCCATCCCAATGGGAGCGCGGCGATAAACACAGCTTACAGCCACAGTGTCCTTTAATGTTTTAAACCAGTCACACCCACAAAGCATCCATAACCAACGCATTCAATCTTCCCTCTATATAGGTCATAATGTACTCCCTGTACTGTATGTTCATTTGGGCTGAGATTACCCTCTTCTTTCTCCTCCATTACCACTTTTAAAAACAAACATGGATACATTTTCAACACCCACTGCAACATCTGCTGATAACTCATTTTAGCGAGTGTCAGGACTTATTTATGACCTATAAATTTAGACCACTGCAGCAAATTATGTCCTCTTCTCTTCACAGTTTCATAGCTCTCCTCACGCTAGAGTTTAGTTAAATCATATTTATATTTTTACTTATGAGGTCCACTGCATTTTAGTTTTTACATACATTCCCTTCCTTGTGGAGGACTAGAAAGAAGTGTGGAGGTCAATTTATTTTGGACGTTATGCTGTCTAACCTCATTACATGGGATATTTTTTCAGACACTGGTCAAGGGTATAACTATACACCATGGAAATAGGGCACAAGACTTAGTAACACAGCTCCTCATCACTGGGTCATCTGAACTAATGCAGATGCAGAAATTGTTGTTCATTTTAGATGTATTTTAAACTCAGCCAACATCAACCAGACACTTGTGCCTTCAAAAAATTATTAAAAAAATATTATTAAAAACTTTGTCATTTGTTTTCAAGTGTGGCTGCGGTGAGTCTGTAAAGACAGCCATTTTGGGGCACACAAAAACTCCTTCAACTCCTCCAAACCACAGTCCACTACATGAAACTATTATTAACCTTCCTGTCGTGTTCGGGTCAAATCTGACCGATTTACAACTTAAAACACTCATAAATATTGTGTTTTACATCTGATTGCCTCAAGGCCTCATGATATCCTCCACACTATGCACTTGAACATACAAAAGTGATGATCACCTCTTTCATTGAATTTTTTGTGTTTTAATCAACCTTGTTACACCTGTGGTGTTCCCGGTCAAAAGTGACCGCCATAGGAAATGAATGGGTATCCAGACTATATTCATCCATTAGACAGAAAACATCCCCATACACACCATCCCACCTCACTCACTCACACACTCACTCACTCACTCACTCACACACTCACTCACACACACACACACACACACACACACACACACAAGACTGAAATATGTCTTTTGGGGGTACACATCTCTTTCCTGCGCTTATGTGCCGATCGTCCCATGTGAACTAACTTCCTGATGAAACAATGCATCATATCTTCATACCGACTAGACAGGTGTCTGTTATGTGAACCCATCTCTTTCCCATGCTTTTGTGCCTATCCCCAACGTGAACCACACCTTCCAGACTTGAGCTTGATGTTTGCCTTGCACTCCTTTACTCTGAGCACAATGAGTAGGCGACTGACAAAGCGGTTCTCTGTTGAAGAGGTTCTGGTCCAGGTTTTTGGACATGATGAAGAGGGCACTGAAATTGAACCAGAGATAGAGGAAGATGTCTCGGAAGTGGAAGACAACACAGATTTTGATCCAGACTTTGAAGAGAGTGACCAGTCAACAGATGGAGAGGGAGAGGCACCTGAAGAACAGGCACCTGAGGAGACATTCCAGTCCAAGAGTGGACACTTCCCAATCTCTTATTTATTGTTCCTTTTATTGCAGCTTACTGGTACATACACCTGCAAGCAAATGACAGCCCACTGGCCTGTGGCACTGTTCCACAACCTCCTTGATGTGTCTGTTTTTAACACATATGTGGTGTGGACAGCTATCGACCCAACCTGGAATCAGGGGAAGTTTCGAGAGGAGACTTTTCCTAGCAGAGCTGCGGAAAGCCTTCGTGACTCCTCTTATTCAATGCCGCCAGTCTGGTTAGGAGTTTGCAAGCCCCAGCCCCAGCCGCTGCCCTGGCTGGTCTCCCCCAACAAGGACATGGGCAGAAAACAAGCCTGAGATGCTGCAAATGTGATGCCTATATTTGCAAGGCCCACTCTGACCTGTGTGTCACATGCCACTCATGTGCATGAATTCATATGCGCACACGCGCACGCACGCACACACACACACACACACACACACACACACACACACACACACACACACACACACACACACACACACACACACACACACACACAACTTCATGTTAAGTTTGGTCTTTGGTTTTCCATTTATTTTTTACATTACATGTTCATTTTGTAAAACATTTTCAGTGCCTATTTGTATTTTCACTGCAGTTATTTTATGTCTAATTCTATAAATTCATGTTGAACACTATTTTGAGACATAGTTCACAGCTAAAGAATGTTGAATGAAAATTTGGTGGTGAAAAATGTTTTTTGTGCTAATTTAAGAGCAGTTAAAACAGACCGGTCAATTTTGACCGGGAACACTAAAGTAAGGGGCGGGAGATGAACACGACAGGAGGGTTAAAAAAGAGGTCTACACAGAAAAAAGTTAAAATGATGTATATACACATTTTAACAAGGGCTCTTCAATAATGAGACATGATGTAGGGCAATTTACTTAGTGCATTGTTAAAGACAAAACAGTTTTAGGTCATCCACAGAAAATCTGGTTTCAAAGGGCATCATTAAAAACTCTCAAGCGCCAGGTCTGTGACTTTTTTTTGGAATATAATTAATCATGCGGCTGTCACCTCAGTTGTTTTGGGCAAACTAGGAAATGATAGACCCAAACTAGTTAAAGCGTGATTATAAATTATAGGGCAACAATTCTTGAGAGTATATCTGTTTAAAAGTTTGTGGTCTGTTTGGTCTGGAATAATAATAACATGGATATATAAATAAAGCTATAGCTATGAGCTGCTGTCTCACCAATCCCCCCTGTGGCCACTCATGGGACTGCACTCTCCTACAGCCTGCTCTGTAAAGAGAAACTCACATAAATCTTCACATACAAATAATGACATGGCAAGATATTGTTCTTTTCATTGTGCCTTTGTTTTTCACATTGACCTTTTGAACACGTTAACTCCACACACAAAGGTCTGTCCTGGTGGGGATCAAACAGGACCCTCTTGCTGTGAGGCAGTCTGCTACTGTACTGCAGTGATGTGAGCACAATACACAATGTAAAGTCTACACAAATCCACAAATCATGTAGCCATTTCTCAATAAATGTTAAAAAATATAAAATAATAAATTTTCAATTAAAAAATCATGACTGTGTACACATGGTTTCTTTGGCAAATTATCATGTATGTATAACCATCAATGTGCATGGATGTGATCAATATTTCTAATATGCAAGTTTTATTTGTATCTAAGGCCACTATGTTCCTCAAGATGCATCATGGCCTAAAACTACAGCTGCTCCCCAACAATAGCTCACATGTTAGCCCTCATTTCATTTGATCATTGTCATTTTGTCTCATTTCCAAACTACTGTCTTGACGAGCTCACCCCCTTGTTTGATATTGCGACATAAAACCTACTTCTAACCACAAATGAGGTCAATCCATTGACGTCCTTGGAACTGTTTGTAGACAATATGTGAACTCCTTTTATGTAAGTTCGACATTGTGTGCAGCTGAATGGCAGGTTGCAATCATCATGTATCACACATGGACAGCACACGCTCGCTCATATGCTTTCTAGTGTGCTCGTTTAATGGAGGAGAAACGTGTCGGATAATAGTAGCGTGATTACAACTCCTCGCCTCACTGCAGCGCACTCCAGCCCTCACAACTCATCATACAACCATTATGGAGTCACAAAATCACTGTCCAAACACACACGGAGATGCACAAAACCCTCAAAGTAATGCACAATGGCTGTTAGATGATTTGCGGAAGAGGCAGGGTGGTGTAACTCTCCCTATAACCCTTTTTTCTGCACCGAGGTCTGTATACACAAAGGATTTGAGTTCAGATAACGTCCATCTCATGGCTCACACCTTCCTCTTTGGTGTCACATTAATAAGGCTCACAGTAGAGGAGGTGTTACATTAATTAATAAAGACCATGGCCCAGTTCAGACTACACTCGGTTCCCGGCTCACGTCATTCAGATCTGTGTCAAACCCCTCTTCAAAGTAAAGTGATGCTTAATGCAATGTGAAACTCACAATTACAGTAGCTCTGCCTTTATTATGCTTAATTATACAGGCTTTTATGATGGAAACAGGTGCTAAATGTAGCTATATGAATACTTCTGATGAGAAATAGACCCTGATTAATCGCATAATAATGCTCTGACGTGTTAGAGGTGATTGAGTCTTTAAGTGTAGAAAAAATATGTATAGTGTAAAATCCATGTTTTGTGTGGAGACTATTAAAAGACTTAATTGCTCTCTTCAAATGATATATTATTACATTGTGTATTGAATGCAATGCACATAATGATAATAGATATGTAAAAGGAAGGTGTTTGTTCCATCTGTGACATTGACAGTGATGGTGGTTTATGGAGTCTTTACAGAAAATAGATATAGAAAGATATAATTATACAGTAAATGAGTGTAAAACAAATGAAGTAGAAACCATAACCCCTTCCCATTATTAATGAAGCAGGTTTCAGGCAGAGAAGCACATGGTACCTCACTATACAATACAATTTGCGATGCCCAATATAATGATAATATTCCCTTACAATAAATCATGATATTAGTAAAAATGTTGTTTAAAGAAGTGTGCATTAATTCTATGCATTGTAGTGGCATTTTAATGTTAATCTGTCTGAAATTAAAGTCATGTGCTTTTATTTTTTTTGTTTAGTCCGACTGTGCACAAACATAACTTCCTCATGTCTATTTCTAACATCCCTTTTGGAAAACAGCCTTTTAACAAATATCATGCTATCTGTGTCACAAATGTATTGCAAGAGGAAAACAATCCAATAATGATACATATTATACATTCACCTACATAACATTTAAAGCTGGACATACAATGTGTGAATTTAGAGCGTTTTCAAATTGAACCCCAGCTCACACCGTAACAGTAAATCTCATGTGAGGAAAACCAAAGCTCACGATTTATGTGCTCATGTCAGAATTTCATCCAACATCCAATTGCTGGCTTGGAGCGTATCAGGAGGGGTTCATCACCTCTCGAAACCCCCCGTTCACAACACGACAAGGACGCAAACACAAACCTGAAATCGTCTCGACTCAAACATTGTCAAACAACCACAAATTGGATCAATTCGGGCCAAAAATCACACAGTACATGTCTGGCTATGTTTGTTTGAGGCATTTTTACTTACGTTTTACTGACGTTAATCCACCCACGACCTCAGCCTCCTCATTTCACTCTCCTAACTCTGTATCACATTCAGATTCAGAAGTTTATCTTTTGATGGTGCTTGACAATTATCTAACACTGCAGCAAGGTGTAATTGTCTTTAATGAACCAGCTGTATTTCTGTATGAACTGCGTATAAATCAGCCCAAACAGGCACTAGACTTGATTTATGCTCATCCTTGACACCGGAGCAAACAAAATAATTAAAACGCTGCTGGGATTTATGCTTTTATTCTTCTAATTAAATCTGCGAGGGCAAAATCACACTAAAACAAAAGCAGATTGCACTAATAAATAAAGTGTATGAATCGGCACAAGGGCACAGACACTTCTGTCCCACACAGAAAAGTTAGACTTGACCAGATTGGTTTAAGCTGACATTACGTACCACTTTTACACTTCATTTTCACAACTCATGCCAGTCACTCTTCATCAGTCCTCTCTCAAAACTGAAAAGCTACACCTGTCGAGCAAAAAGACATGTGGCAGAAGTAAGTCCGGCTAACAATGGCTTTATCTAATGGCGTCACTAAACCCATCGCATTCGTATATCATCTGGTGAGTCACTGTGTACGGCTTACCTAATTGAGTTATGTGAGTTTGAATGAGCGCACAGACAGATGGACTGTGGATGGCTGGGACATTTAACAACCCTTGATCCATAGTGTCTCATGTGCGCTGGCCTTGGAGCGCCTTATGGAGGGCATTACCTTCCACTGTGGACAGAACCGGGGCTGACCATCCGTCCTTAATGGTCCTGACCAAATGGTGTGTTGCTAAACTCCAGAACAGACAAATAACACTGGCCCAAATCCACCTTTAGTGAGAAACTAAGTACATGTCCAGATCGGGATAGTAATGTGACCACAGTCCTCCAAATTGGAACTCCTGTGTGTGTGTTTTCTTTAAAAAAGCAGCAATACAGTAGGTTTTGATAGTTGCTGGGTACAATAATTAGGTTTGGCTGCAGCCAGTGGTTTCTAAACAACCCCTTATTGTTACCACTTCATGAAAGTTGTGAAGCTGTGGCTAAAAAGCTCACATTACACTGGAGCAGATCATTTCTTACATGCCCGTACATAATTATTATCATCATCAACCCATTGACTTTTGGCACGTCAGAGTAGATGTTCACAAAAGATGACAAATAGGCCAATTTCTTCCCCAAAACACACTTTCAAGTCTTCTTTTTGGCTCGGATACTGTGCACTCATCACAGAGGAGGAAAAAAAAAAAAAAAGCAATCCCTTTCATTACAGAAGAGGCTCCTGGAGCATCAACAGCCCCTGGGAGATCAAACAACTTTTTACCAACGACCGACACTGTTGGCTGATGATTGCTGCACGCGCATCTCGTCCTCTCAAACGCTCAGATGTGTGCCAGCCTTGGCCATGCACCACAGTACATTGTTGGAAGCTAAAAGAGAGACATAGTCCACGCTTCCTTTCCTCTTAATCCCCTGGCACTGCTTCCACTGTGCCTCATCTCCCGATATTCATCTATGAGGGAACATTTTCTGCAGTAGGATTTCATGGAGCATCAGTTATCAGCGCCAGTCACTCCTGTTTCCCTTCGTTTATGTCCTTATCTAATTAAAAACATCACGGGACATGGCTCTGATTAGAGCCCGTCTACAATTACACCCTTTGGCAGATTTTTATTTTAGAAACCATATTGATTAACTGTTTAGTTTTAATAACAGAACAGCCAGTGTTTACATGTACAAAAATATAATAGACTAATTTGACCAAAACTTTCACAGAACTGGTGATTCAAAATTGCCCAGAGTAGATTAAAATGAGAGTGAATGTTGATCTGTCAGTGCCTACCTTTAAGCATTAGCCTTGGGATGGATTATCCACAGCAGGGGTGGGCAATTATTCTCCTAAAGCGCCACATTAGAAATTAGGACTCTAGTTCACTGACTTATACTCAATAATAACACATATTGTTTCACTTTAAACTATAGTCAAAACAATATGTACAGTAAATACAGTATATTCAATATCACACCACAGTCACAGCTGCAGCCTCCTCAGTTTTGGATCCACTTTTTCCATTTTGTTCTAAAACCAGACATGTGCATTAACACCTGAGCACATCAATTAAGTCTCATAAACACCAAAGTTAAGCATAGTCACTTAATTACACTCTCCATGAGGCCAAAAAAAAAACAAAAAAAAACCTGCAGAAACACTTGTCCTCTGTGCTGCAGCTTCTGAACAAAGCCTGAACCAAGGATTCATAATGAATATAATACACATTTAGAGAGAAAAACACTGGCCCAACCTCAGCTGACAGATGCAGTTTATGAACAGAGTAAAAAAGCGTTATTAGCGTGTTATTAGCCATGTTATTGCTGACACTAATTTTCAAAGGGACTTCGAGTGCCTTCAAAGTAAAAGTATCACTGTTGTATTATGCACTTTACTATACACATGGTATACACTCTTGGATTAATTCCTTTTTTAAACACAAGCCTCTTGGGGGCCAGACAGGAGCGGGTCAAGGCCTGATGTGGCCCAGTGTGATCCAGTGTGTACCCAGCCATTATGTTCAATCAGCTTGGACAGGCTCCAGCCACTTGTGACCCATAACAGAACAAGTGAATTTACTGAACGACTGTCCTTTGACTCTCTATCAGGTAAAGAAAAACCCAAAAAAATGGAAAAACTGCTGTGGGGGAAAAAGAGAAACCTAAGTAGGCTTAATTTTAGGTTGCATTTTGTGCTACGAAATAGGAACTCCACAAATAGTCACAAAATAATCCGTGTCCATGCCTTTCCTGCACTAAACATTATATCAACTAACAGAACGGGTTTTGTGATGGTGCAATGGGGTAATAAAGATGGTCTACTTGGTCTCAATGTGGTCTTAACTCCAAACCTATCCACCACTATATTATACAAGACCTTAACGCTCTAAAGGTGAGTTTAAAAGCTGTTTCACCTTTCACCTGCTCATTGGATATCTGTAGTCGACTCAGGGAAAGGTTAAAGTGAAATCTATTTGACACCGAGCCCTGGATTTAAGCTCTGATTGATTGGGAGAGTGGGAGGAGACAAAGAAAGAGCTAAAGAGAGAATGGGGAGCAATAATGAGCTGGTTGTAGAGATGGCTGTGCTCTGGGGAATCGTGTGAATACCAATCAGTCCAAGCTTGGCACCGTATGTCACCCAATTTTCATTTTAAACATCTGGCAAGGAACGGTGCAGTGGACACATGGCACGAGCGACAATAACACAAATGCAGTTTGAATAAATATTAAAAATGCCCAGAGGCAACAGTGTGGAGAGAGTCAGTAAACTGGACAACATGTGCTCGTGTGTGGGAGGGAAGGCACTGGCCGAGGAAATGCTGTAGTGTGTGACCAATGAATCAGGATTTTCTAAAAACCTGCCATTAACAGCTTTTCTGGATGTTGGAGTCTCGTCCTTGAAATTTTTAAGAGTAATCAACAAAATAAATGAGAATTTTATACTCCAAAGAGAAGTATTGTTCAAAGTCAGTGTATGAAGCACATTACGGTTCAAAATGATTTTTTTTTAAAGTGTATTCTGTGTGGCCAAAGCAAGTCATTATTAAGACAGGGTCAGAAGTCATCATGGAGGCAGCCCTGAGCAGTGAGGGCAATTGCTTTAAGGCAGGTGGGAAAACGCAAACAAGAATGCTGCAAAGCTTTCTACAAAGCTGCTACAATTTTTTTTTCTTTTTTTTTTTCTAGGTTAGCCCTGTAGAATATGTGTGTGTACATTTGCATTTGTCAGACGTTTTTGACAAGAAAGCAAAAGTCCTAAAGCAATCAGTGATTTGTAGCTTGTAAACATTAATTGGTTGATCTTTGCAATAACCACTTTCTAACTCCAGATGAGTTTGTTTAGTGACTAATGTCCTTTTTGTCTATTGAAAATGTACAGTATTGTGTTCTATTTGCCTATAGGTCACATCCTGCTTTAGATACAACACCCCACTCATTTAGTTCCAGCTCCTCTCTGACTCTTCATTGACCTCTTCTTTTTGTTCTGTTTCAAGTGTTTTCATGAGCTGTCCTTGAAGCTTGCTCTGCTCAGATAAAAACTCATACAGCACACCTTGTGAAAAATCTTTCAGTCTCGCATTGATCATGACTGACTTTCTTTTCCTGGTTTATTTAAAAAGAGCACTGAGTCAGTTGCCAAAAAAAAAAATGTAGGTGTGTAATATGCTGGATAAATGACAGGTCATATTATAATTTCTCATAATAGAAGGCTTGTTAACATTACATTTGCCATGTCAACACAAAACACTGGAAACATATCTATTAGAAGAGTGCAGAGGCTCAAACAGGGATGAATCCAAGCTGTAGATTCACTGATGTCTCCTGCACATGTGAATTTGAACTACATTCATATTTGTATTGAGTCATATTGTGTTTCTACATTGTGCAAGTAGCAAAAATATCACATATATACATCTTGATTACAACTAAAGGACAACATAGTGTTCAAAATGTGCTTGAGCTTGTGAAGAGTTAAGGTGTCCGTTTGGGGCAGGAGGGAAAAAGGGGGGGACAGTGACATCAGACCTTACGTTTGAGGTTACACCTAGTGACGCAGTAAAGATGATCACAACAGCAAACGGAAAGTTTTATCATCCACAGGCGATTATATAAACACGGACTAGTAATTAGGCTTTTATATACAAAAGAGAACTCAAAGTAGAATAGTTTGTTAGTTATGTTAGTTATGAACAAACAGAATAAAAGTTTGAATCTGGTAAACATCAGTGGTCTTTTGTGCAAGTGTGGAAGTGCTTACCTTGGATGTCATGGGCTGGATGGGCATGTTGCTGGGGGAGCGCTGCAGCTGCGAGTCGCTCTCCATCTCGTTGTTCTCAGTCATCATTGGGGACGCGTTAAACCACACTTTACGACGGAAAAACAACAGAAAAAGATCTCAAACTCCTCGGTGCTCGTCTTCGTAGTAGAAAATCTCCAGGTTAAACCTCACAAAACACTGGCAAAGTGCGAGAAGTCCACATCACATGGATCTGTGCGCGCTGCGAGGTGGATGCAGGAAAGCCATTTGCTCTTCAAACACAAAATACTTACTGATCTATTTATGTGACAGTTGATAATATATTTGCTCAAACCACGTGATGGTAGAAGTCCTAAAAGCGTTTAACGTCGACTATGGCTTGTTGTAACGTCCCTTACGCGCATCACAAAGCTCCATGTGGCACAAATCGGGTTCTTCAGTCACAAAAAACGTAAAACAAATCACTGCTGAAATCAACTACTTTAAATGATGAAATCCCCCTAAAACGAGGCTGTGTTGCGCAAAGTACTCACTAGAATCCAGAAGCGAAATGTGCCCTCCACTGCTGCACAGTTAAATTTAAGCGCATCCCAAGGCACGCCTTCCCGTGCGTCTGACGCGCATGATTGGGGCAATTTTTACAACTCTGCCGGGATCCATTTAGACTAAATCGGGATACATGGGGACGGGCGGGGGCTGACTGTAGACAGTGATTTGCTGTGATCAAACAGAGATGATTTTCTGTTTGAGGTCACGCAGAGTCGAAGATAATCAAGATGTACCCCTTGTGTTTGTTGCCTTTTAGTTACGTCAAAGCTGCGGCTCGAACTGGGACTTGTTGAAGGATATTGTTACGGTCTGGGCTGTCCATCTGACGAACCTATGAGTCACACTGGTCACCTTCTCCTTGAGCAGAAGTGACCCATTTGGACTGGACTACTTGGAGACTTTCTGTTCCCACTTTAACTCTGTCCTTGAAGCATCCATTCATCGTCATTTGTCACCTGCCCTCTTAAAAAACACTCAGGAGAGCAGTCATACCTCTGTAGATACTGTATGGTCTTGAGGTGGCAAGGCTACCTTTGCAAAGAGCGATGAGGAATATTTTTCATTTACAGTGAAGTGGACGTTACTTTTAATGCACTCTCAAGTTATAAAGGCATCTTAAATAAAGTATAGCCAAACCTGGATTTGTGTTTAAACCACATTTAAAGTGAGTGATGCATTTAAATAATAAGGGTTGTATCACTTTGGACTTGAAGAGACATCACTGATAGAGTTTATTGTCTCTGTCCCAGTTTCTTTGCTTTAAACAAGACAGAATTCATTTCCCCTCCCCTTTTATCCAATCAGAAGAAAGAACTCATCTTTTTTTCTCTCTCTCTCTCTGTAAACTGAGGTTTGAAAAAAAAACAAAACAATCGTTACCCATTTCTCCTTTGGTTAATGCAAAAAGCAGAGCATATGGGTTGGGCTTTATAATCATAAATTAGGATTACTGTTTACTATTTATTTTTGCCACTGATCAAAGCATTACTAATGTGCACATTCAAAAGGACAACGCTGAATCATCTTGAACATGAAGCGAGCTAATGAACCCAATCGAGGCCACTTTTAATATAATTACTCAGCAATTAATGAGCTGAAGTGGCATGAAGTGAAAAATGAATTGGCAACCACCGGCACGATTAGATTCATTTGGAATAGAGTTACACCCCAGAACATTTTCTTCCTCAGTTTTGACATTAAAGAGGAAAGAAATACGGACCGTGGACTTCAGACTTGACCTACCGCGTGTGTCGAGCCAACGACAACGACCTTGGACGAGCACTCACATCCAGTGTGCTTCCATATTTGGGCCAACAGCACGGTTCACTGTCAGATCCTGGGATTATTACTTCAACAGAATATTTAAGTGCTTGATGTTACTGCATTTCTTACTTTGGCCTGAGTGTCCATTGTAGCTGCAAGCCTATATGTTGTCTTGAAGCCATTAAAAATTGCTGTAGATAAGCATTTACAATCCGGAGTGAGTATATTTACAAGTCACTTTTCTCAGCAAAACCTCAGCCAGTCATTCAACACATGGCAAAACAAGAATCACTTTGGTGCATCTGAACTAACCTATAAGTCAGTAAAATATGAATGACCAAATATAATGATATGCAATTGCTATCTATTGCTTAAAATCGACTGAATTTAGTGACAAATGTGTTCAAGTTTGAGGTATTGCTTTGTATTATTGACTAAAAAGGGGACACTTAAGACAGGGACTGTTTAAAATCAGTGTTTTCGCATGTCACACCTAAAAACACATTAAGAAGAAGGCATCTGGACATATTTTTCAGTTTCATTATCTGTCCTGTTAATCCTGGAATCTTCTACCTTAAACAATGATGTCTTTTTTATTTTATGGTGACCAGAGACGACATTGGGACGAGAAGTTTGAAGTCGCACATAATAATGACCGTACTTGGGCTGTAGCTCCGTTCACTTTGACATTTAATCAAAAAAAGTCTTGAGAACAGTGCAAACTCTCCCCTTTCTCCACCTAAAGCCTAACATCAAAGTTCGCTCAAAGCTTTCACAAAGTCTTGGGAGTAGGCAGTGAGAAAAAAAAGTCATGAGAGAGAGAGGAAAAAAAAGGGAGAAAAGACAAAACAGCCAGCGTTATCTCATTAATTATTTCTACACCGGGAGCTACAACATGGCAGACGGCAAAGTGAATATTAAAAGGAGCTATGTGCACAAAAACAAAATGTCAACTCAAAAGTTTTGAAGTGTCAGAATTAAACAGAAAACATAGTGAATTAGTAAAAAGGTGAACAGTGATTCTGTGCTCAAAGCTGAAAAACAGATGTAGAAAAAGTGCAGAGGGAGTTGTGTGTTTAAACACTGTTTTCATTCCCAGTGTGAGCCTCAGGTGGTGAATCTCAACGGCTAAAAATGAACATTAGACGCAGTGACAAGCAAACACATCGGTGCCAGAGAAAAAAAAAAACAACCCAACAACACGGGAACAATGGGAAGAGTGGAAACGAAATGAGCCCCATGCGGCGGAAGACAAGTCCCAGCCGTGGCAGTGGTCGCCATGGTGCAGTCACAGGAGCAAGGGCTGATGGGATAAATTGATAGTGCATCTGATGTGAGGACGTCAGCAGCAATAAATAGAGAGACTTAACTCAGCAGGAAACAACGAGTGGAAACCACAAACAACACAAATGAGTCATAAAATGTTCCTTTTTGAGTGAATTAAACGTGTTTGATGTCAGGTACTTTTTTACATAATGTTCTGTATTTTTGCAGAAAAGCACACAACAATAAACTGCTAAAATGTATTCAATACTTTTGGATTGCTGATTTATTCCCTACAGTAGACATTTGTCAGCACACTCCCAGTTTGTGCATGTACTGCCAGTGAAAATCATAGTCATATGTAGGTATATTGTAAAAAAATCCAGATTTTGGTTTTGGACAGCCATGTTTAGGTGCTTGTACAATTCTGGTGGGTGTAGAAATGAGGTACAGAATATAAACATGGTCAACAGTTAATTAAGCACAATTGTACAAGGGTAGAAGTAAAAAAGTAAATGTAAAAAAAAAAACTCAGTAGCAATATCCTTCAAATCCACTACTTGTTTCCAATCCTGGAACGTTACATATTGTTGCTTTAGGTGTGTATTCACTGGCCCCATTAACATCCACACACGACACAAAGCATCTGTCATTGCTCCTGTCTTCTCTTCCTAACTGGGAGTGTGCTGATAATTACCTACTCAAGCATCTTAATTCATTCATTAATTTAGGTCAAATTAAATGCCCAAATGAAAAAACATGGAAGAAATTGCCCTAAAATCTGCTTGTTATAAGAAATCAGGAGGAAAATGAGGCAATATCAAGAAATGCTGGTGTGGATGATACATTTTCCACACCAACCAACATTACTAAGCCATTTTGCCTTGAACACGCAGGGAGCTAATGATCTAAGTTGGGGCTTCACTAAGAGCCTCTATTATTGCAATTATCTGCAAATTAACTAGTTGAATTGACATGAACTGAAACACTCAAAACATCTTGAAATTTCTCAAGCAGCTGCCAACAGAGGGGAAAAAAAACTGAAGTAGAGAAAATAAGTAATTGGCTCTTTACTGCCATCTACTTGTCGTAACATAAAACAGTCCAAACTCAATAAAATAACAGACCTGTTTTAATAATATAGGTATATATTTATTTTTACGTACATATTCATTTATATCGGTTAATTGTAAAAAAAAAAAAAAAAAAAAAAAAAAAGAAAAGAAAAAAAAAAAAAAAAAAAAAAAGGAGGAAAGGATTTACAGTAATTTATCAACTACAGTCATTGTCAAAAATTGAAATTTCTCAGGTATGAACGCACTCTGTAGTCACCTCTCGTCTGAATGCTCGACTTTCTCCAGTGTTTTGTTTGTGAAATAAAACCTGTTTGTAGTGCAGTATTTTTGACAATCCATTTCTTTTTATACACATATAATCTTCCAGAGTGAGTATTACCTTTGGAAGCACACGTCATTGCCAGTGTGTGTTTTTTTTTTTTTATTTATAGATAGGGCAAACAGGTGTTACACCGGGGCTCACAGTCAAAATCCTGTGACTTTTCCATCTTTCTTTTTTAAACCCTAAAGCAGAGGGACAGAGCACATTAGAAATCACTGCTCTTTTGACTCTAATCTCAAGTAAACCCCCATTCAAGCAAAACAGATCGGACCGGATTACACTGGACTCATCACGGGATTGCCTGTCGTATCTGATGAATAAACTTGTCATTCAGTGCATTATAAAAACCAGAGAGTGATCAACATTCAGTACTGGGTTTAGCAACGTTGTCCTGTCCAATATCAAGTGGGTATTTTGGAAAAGCAAGGCATTAAAATGAAGGAGAAAGCACGCTAAAGGGAGAAAATTATCTGAATCTGTGGCACACAATGCCTCTAGAGCCTTCTCCAAGATGGAAACATTCATTCGTTAAGTCATTTCCTCGACAAACATACATTTAACATGTATTACAATTGCACTGACGCCAACACTTTACCCCACCCCAACCCCCACCCCAAAAAAAAAAAAAAAAAGAAGGCTAAACACAAGGTAACATGACACTCTTAAAAAACACAAACTCTTGTCAGATCAGGACGCGGAAGAGGGCTCAAACTTAATTCGGAGACACTGAACTTTTTAAACACAAAGCAATCCAAACCACACCAAAAACAGAAAATGCCACAGAAGAAAGAAAAGTAGAGAAGCAGAGATGAAATAATTCACCAGAAAAGCAATAAAACAGACACGATTATAAAATGAAACTAGAACAAGACAAAGAGTAGAGCAGGTGCGATTGCAGGAGAAGGAAATCCATAAGAAAAGACGTCAATACTTCTTCATCACACGGGGCGTCATAGTCTGTTATAGCCCTCTATCTGCCGTCACATCCGTCAGCAGGCCCGTTTTGTGCGTTCAAGATTCAGTTGTCGTCCGATCTCTTGCGCCGATATCGCTCCAACCTCTGCAAGGCCTCATGGGAGTTGAGGGGTCACCGCTCGCGCCGCCGCATGTGGTTCATAAAACAAATCAAACTAAGTGAAAAGAGACATACTTTTTTGATTGTTTTAAGTTGGCTTTTCATTTCCATTGTCCTGTCTGATAGGATACTTTAATGTAGTGAAGTCTTTTTTAGGAGTTTTTCTTTTGTTTTCCACAGGCCAGCATCTTTTCTCTGTCCCAGATCCTGGCGTGAACTGCCTCACACATTTCTGTTTTCAAATCAGCATGTGTGACTTTTGCCATAGTTCAGAAAGACTCGTCCCGTGCCCCGTCTCATTCATGTCTTGTTTCAGCTGGCTTTGACTACATCAGGACTCCCGTTGTCCTCACAATTACATTTTTAAAAAACTAGAGATGTTACATGCAACATTTGGCATCTTTTCCAGTCTCTGCTTTTGAGAGTCTGAAATCCATTTTTAGAAAAATATCTTGTCTTTTTTTTTTTTTTTCTTCAGTATCTTCTGATTGTAACAGAGAGACAGAGAGAGGTGTGGTGGCAAGCAGGATTAGTTTTTAATCTGTGTTGTTAGTAAAATGTCAGTCTGCATTTCTGTTTTTATCTAAAGTGTCAAGTCATTGCTTTTCTATGGAAGCTAGTTTCTCCAACGGTGATGAAAAAGGAAACTGTCCAGTCGGTCAACATACTGAATGCTTCAAATTAAAAAATTCTAATTAAAGAATTACAAAATTACAAAGCTGTATTATTCTGAGAAACCAATGCAATGATATGACTTTCTGTAACTACATGAGAAACGTGTCCTATAATTTTGAGAAACTAGGTCAAAAAGTTGAGTTACTAAGTGACTGCTTTAAGTCCAAAGTTTAAGTTGGTGGCTGACGAATGAATTTTGAGAAACAAAGTCCGTGTCTGTCGACTATTTTGAGAAAAAAAGTGAAAATTCTGACCTATTAAAATATTTTGAGAAATCCATGTATGATTTTTGAGCAACATAAAATGCAGAGTAAGTCAGTCATTATTTTGATTAACTGTTATAATTTCTCATTATCTTATCAGTGACTTTAAAATCATTGCGTAATTGTCTAAATAGTTGATCTAAGTCCAGGCTCTGTGAGAAAATTTGTCAATATTTGAACTCGAAGGATTATTTCTTTCCCATCGCCAAAGTTTTAGAAACCTGCTTCCATACTTTATTATAAGTGCAAACAACTGCAAATGTTTCTTTTCTAACCACAAAGGTTTTCTGCTGCTTTTTCTTGTGTATTTTATAGGCATTACATGAGTACGTTTAACGGCTCTGCCTCTTGTGGTGATTAGATCCACTTTCACAGGACAGCCATAAAAAACATTAATACAGGTCTGAGCCAAATGCTGTTCTGTTTTAGAGGTAGCTGATAATTGAAATTTAAACACTGTTGGATGTATGTGGTTAGTTAAATACTCAGTATTCCTCAAAGTGCTGAATAAGTAAATACGCAACTGTATTTTTTTTTTTAACAATTTGTCTTTTACTGCCAAACTTTGGCTGTGAAATCTGATATCCATTTTCAGATTTTTTTTAAATACTAGTTTCTCTAGTGATGGTTACAGTTAACCCATCATTAAGCCCCGCCCTTGAACGCCATAAGCCAATCACAGATACTCAATAGACTTTCAGAGCCTCGATCTTAATGTAAAAAAGTATAGAAATTGTGGTTTTATTAAGATTTCTCCTGTTCTTTCTTAAAATAAGTAAGCCCACACAGCGATGAGCTTCAGATCAAAGTGTTCATTACAAAGTTAACCAATTTAAAGATGGCCAGAGAGTTTAAAGTGCAGTGCAGTCTAAATAAAAACAGTGAATCTAATGTTTCTGAGTAAACAAAGGGGGCGGGGCTCAGTGATACGTAAACTATTCATCTTTCTGCATTTGTCTTGTGTGTGTGAATTTGGGAATGTTTTTTTTTTATTCACCCGAGACCCTGTAACGTCATTATTTGGCTCTCTCCCTCTCTCTGCAGCTCCAGAAGGGAAAGAGCCAAATAATGACGTTACAGGGTTGAGGGAAGGGGGCACACACCAGCATGGACTTAACGTCAAGTCAGAGGGGCTCAAAGAGCAGGGGGCTGCGGGGGGCGAAGGACACAGGCAGAGGGCGAAGAGGTGGGTGGGGGCTGTTGTCTTTACATCATAGGAGGATGCAGCAGCGGCAAAACCTCTGACGGCTGCCCCCCACCGATGGAGGCGGAGTGACGGGAGCGAAGTACGCATGCACTTTGATGTTGGGCAGATGAGTCTGTGGAGAGATCAAGAGTGAAAACACATTTACCAAGTGTTCATAAAGTCTAAAATAACACACGGTTATTTTATTATTTGGACATACCTGACGTGTATTTGTAACTTGTTTTTATGCTTTAAAATAAATAGTTGCAGGCCATAAAACTGTAAGGAACACTTGTGTAAAAGGACAAAACTTGTGCAGTGAGTTAGATTTAAACAACACCTCGACAAGGACACTCTTTTTTTAGGAAATCATTATCAAAACATTTCCAGGACTGTTACACAATTAAGGGCAGCATTTTCTCATTAATGGTCAAATAATAAGCCAGTTTTATTGCCCGGTCTTTTATTGCGCAGGGTTCGTGTGTAGGAACCACTAGTCACTATTTCTTCCTGTTCCAATGTAAACCCCATTCCACAAAGTACAGAAGCCACAGAGGGTCAAAAGTCAAATTTCAAACCCTAATGAGGTGTGGGTTTTGCAGTGCGGGAACCCTGCTTAAAAATCTCTACGTTTAACTTTAAATATGCGAAAAGACACTGTAAAAAAGTGAATTAATATGTTTACCAAGTCAGACTAATGAGGTACAAGTCATCAGTGCAAACGTCCATCTCACCCTCCACAGGCGCAATCACTCAGGGCTGTTTTGTAATCAGTATGATTCAATATTTTTGTGGGCTGAAGTGTTTCTGACATTACAATTATATAAAGGCCAAATCATATAAATGGACATGAGATATTCTCCTTTGATGCCTCTTGACCTTTCCACTCACTGTTTGCTAATTTGTTGAGAGAGAGTGGCATGGGTAAAAAAGAGCCTTCCTGTTTCCTGTTTGTGTTAACTATTTGTGTTTCTGGATACACACTTTCAACACTGGGATGAGTTTTAAATTATTTTGATATTAGTGCCATGTTATAAGCAGATCCGTTTCCCTACATCTGATTTGCCCTACAGTCTCAATTACTTAGTTAACTGCATTTTGCAACATGCCTTGCCGTAATATACTCTCAATAACCGTTTAATGCATTACTTGTGCAGTTTCTAAAAACCTCACTCCAAACAGTACATTTCCCAGCAGGGGTGACCTTAACTACAGGGCCAATTGTTGATTTAGCACACTCTGATAAAGGTCAAAATGACAGAGACTGTAACATTTAACAGGAAGAAAATGCATAATACTAAGTGGGCAAGACCTCAGTGAGACTTCACTGCACATTGGTTGGCAGCCTTTCTAAAATATGTACATTTATTGATAGAAAAGATCACATACTTTCCCTCACAGTCAGCCATTTTAAAGTATTTTAAGGTAACGTCAAATGTTATTGGCTACAGAGGGGCAAATTGAATAAAACTGCACCAGAATGATCAACCAAACCATTTTAAATCTAATATACCATTTTAATTGTGTTACATCTTATTGTTTTATAATAAAAAAGTAAAAGTAAAAAGTAAAAGTGAGTGAGTAAAAAGGCAGAGAATGGGAGAGTTTTAATCAATTTGTTTTGAAAAGTGGGTGGTTTAAGTGGAAAGCTAAAGCAACATAAAATCCTTTTAAAACATCATGTCAATAAACAGAGAGAAAATGCTTTGCTGTATACTGTAAACAAATTGCGCTGAGCAATCTAACCTCACTGTGTAGAAATAAGCCTATACATTTGTGACTCAGCTTGTAAAGGGCATGTGTTGACTTCAATAACAGGCACTTACAATACATTACACCTATGAATCAGTGTTTACTCACTGCCGATATCCCACACAACTCACCCTTAGCCTCTTGATGCCGGCGCGGGTGATCTGCTGGCAGTCGTAGAGCTCGATGCGGTCCAGACTATGGCAGGTTTTAAGGTGCTCCAGCGAGGCGTCTGTGATGAGGGGGCAATTGTCCAACTCGATCACCTCCAGACGGTCGTGAGCGCAGGGGCCGCTGCCGAGATGTCTGATGCCGTCATCTGTGATGAGCTCGCAGTGAGACAAACTCTGCAGGGACAAAAGCGAAAACAACAAATGTTTACGCTGTTGTAAAATTAACTATGGGGAGAATTTGTGTAAGTTGTGGGAGTGCACTGACCAGGACTTGCAAACGAGGGCAGTGGATAGACAACTGGATGAGTGTCCCATCTGTGATCTGGTTAAAATGAAAACAAGACAGTGAGAAAGTGAAGGAAATTATATCTTCATTAAAAAAGAAAATGGTTTGTGCAGATGAAATGTATTCGTACCTGAACACATTCTTCTAAATCCATCTTCTCAAGCTCATGACAATTCTGCAACAGGAACAGGAAGGAAACAAATTGTGAAAGGTGTGGTGAGTAATTTTGGAGTAATCTCATGGTAAATTGCAACCAAAACTACTTAAACTTCTTTCAAGAGCATGTGCACAGGTATGGTAGCTCTGCAGAGACATTTTGTTGTCTATACACCAACCAAAAGGAAATATTGCAGGTAAGATGATAACTTTAAAAACATAGGAATAAACTCCATTTCATACTGAAGCCCATGCTGATTCATTTTGCAACCTTTACAAAATTCACTATTTTCCATCCTGTTTTCAATCTCAAGTTCAAACTCTGTTGTCTTTTATACAGGCCTTGAAAAACAAAAGACAGACTCACTCTTGCTAATGTAGTAAAGCCGACGTCTGTAAGCTGAGAACAGCGAGCCACTTCTAATATTCTGAAAGGAGAAAAAAATGGAGCAGAGTTACACAACAGGAGCATCAGTTACAGTCGGGAACAGAGAGGCTTGTTGTGTGAGGAGAGTGGACAGGACTTAATGCATCAAGAGACTGACATTAGCATTATTCCTTAAAAGCGGACTTCTTCTTCTTCTCAGCTGTAAGATTATAAGGTTAATTTAGCTGCTTTATGATAATCCCTTCACGGCAGCAACTCAGGTGTGTGTAGGAAGATAACACTTGTATCCACTTATATGTGACCCTTACAAGCACATCTCTTGCATAAGTAATATTAAGAAGAGCTGTAAACAAGACAAGTGGATATCATAATGAGAAATCAGTTACAGTCCAAAGTAACTCAGCTAACTTGATTCCTGTGCATTTTTTTAATTTAGAGGAATCTCAATTGAATAGTATTTGACATGTTGTATTACAGCTGCAGATAAGCTCCAAAGTAATCATTCAATGTTTATTTTTAATGGACAGTCATTTTCATTGCCTTTACTTTTGTGTTTAAGGCACAAAAAGAGACATCATAAATAAATAAATTCATTTGGCAGAATTGAAGTATTTACCTTTTTTCCCTACACATACGTTTACATCCACACTTTTGGCATACATAATCAGACATAGAACTAATTCCACTGAAACACCACCCTTTTCCAAACAGTATTAATCATGTTTAGTTTGAGTTTACCTGAGACGGGGGCAGTTCTGTCCCAGGGCGTGAAGGATGGCGTCTGTGATGTTGGCACAACCCGAAACGCACAAGGACTGCAGGCGGTGACAACCTCGACAAATGGTGATGAGGCCCTCATCTGTGATCTGCTGCTCAAACAGAAACAGGAAACGCGTTAGGTTCACTTTAAAAAGGCCTCCAGAGAAACATTTACAAAACATGACAACTCCTCTTATGGTAACAACTTACTAACACGACTTATGTACAGGACAAACATTCATTAGACAAGCGTTTAAAACCGACACGTACAACCTACATTGACCTTTTCCATTCGTTTTTTTAGAGTGAAATGAAGAGCATGGGTCGGTGAATATCAACAAATAAAAAAATTAATGGCACTAGTGAAACCAGTTGAAGTTAGTCTAGAACCAGGATTACTTGATATATTTGTAACCAAACTATTACCATGGAAAAAGGAATATTCCTAACGTATTGTAAGTACCAGTATTCAATAGTTATTGCATATCACACGATGGCCTGAGTGAATGGTTGTATGTCAGTGTAAGTCTCTAAGTGCTAGCCCTGCGACTAACTGGCCATTGTCTAGGGTGTACCCCGCCTCAGACTCAAAGTAGCTGGGATAAAGAGCATGATTGTCAAAGGTTCACCCTAGATTAGAATAATACTATATCTTGGAAAGTTAAGCACATTAATAATACAAATGTTGAAAAAAAATGCGTTCAAAGATGGTATTTAAGGTAAAATTATCATTATTATCAGCCATATTGCCCAAGAAAACTTTGCAAAAGCACACAAGCAGAAAATAAGAGGGGAGTCAAGCCGAGAGACAGTACAAACAGAGCAGATATAAGCAGAGTGTAACAAAGGGGTGAAAAACTGGCCCAGCATGAGACGCAGAGTTCCCGAGGTGTGAGACGAAAAACAAAAGTAGAGCTAACGAAAAGAGCACTCGAGGGAGAAGGAACAAAGTGAATTTTAAAGAAAGGTACACTCAAAGGCATCTACATGGGTTTTTATTTGAGATAAAGGCTCCATCTGCAATGCCCTTGAGTTGGAGCATGGTCTGTCTGTTACCTGGAAACTTACTTTGTACCTTTTACACCAAAGTTACACTGTTGTTTTGATTGATTTGTTTATAACTAGGATCAAAACCAGACTTGAACGTTTCAGATGTGAGGAATATACTTATCACTCAGTAAAATGATGACAACAGTGTGTTTTTAATACGTTTTGCATTAGGTGAACTGCTGCACTTACTGAGCATGTCTGCAAGTTGAGTGTGACCAGCTCTGGACAGTGAGCCCCGATGTGTTTCAGAGCCTCGTCTTCGAGCTGTGAGGTAAAAACACAACAATGAATTATGTAGTATGAATTACATTTGGCTACAGAGAAAACACAGCACTGTTTCTGCTCTGTTGCTTGTCGACATATCAGGGCTGCACTGTCTGTTAAGAATTTCCTCAGAAACATCCTTTGTTGCACAGGAAGTGATGCTTGTTGATGCCTCAAACTGTGTCTATTTGTGTCAAAAATATGAGGAAGTTTGTGATAGTGTTGCCTTCATTTCATGACTAACAAGAAATGAAGGGAACATTCTGACATAAATGTGTGAAACTGATGCCAGTAAGTCTCTGAAGGTTAACCTAAAATAGTATATAAGTAATATCTGGAGATTTTTAAGCTGCACAAGTTTATCTGCTAGATTTTAACATGGACCGTTCTTGAATAAAAGGATTTTCAAGCTACTTCAGTAATCTCAAAATGAATAAAAAATACATTTTTAATGAATTCAGAAGCAGAGCTGTTGTTTAAAGGTCATTTTCAAGTGTCTGGGCCAATGTAATATCATTCAGTAGTATTAATACTTTATATATAATAGCAGCAATTATTTCTATATTCCTATATGATTATTATGGATCCATTGTTATATATATATAATATTTGAACTTATATTACTTCTGCTGGACTCACAAAGAGACTACATTCCTAATCAAACATTTGCCTTTTGAACTTAGTCTCCTGCGTACCACTAAAGCCACCAGCGTACCACCAGGGACACCTGACCCACATTTTGAGAACCACAGTTGTATAGCCTTACGGCAGTGTGAATAAAGGAGCTGCTTTTTCAGGGGTTAGAGCTAAAACGGGTAAGTCACTTTTACCGAATTTACAGAAAGAGAACGATTACATTTTTATTTGACTATAATGTAATGTGTAATAATAGTCTTTTGCTTAATAAAACTAAATGATTAAGAACATTATTGTGGTATTAGTGGCAATAAAACAACTCATCAAGTGCTTAACTGGTCCCTTGCACCAGGAGTAGAGTAGTAAAGAGCTATCTCAGACCTCCACTGTTTTATTAAGACAGAATGTAGAGTATCATCCATGTTTTAAGTATGGCATCCACCTAGCACTACTGAACAACCCAAGATGCTTTTACACAGCTGCATAAAAACACAACAAATGTACCACCTGAGTCTCTTACCTGTGTGCATCCCTTGAGAAAAAGACCTTTGAGTCCGGGACAAGACCGCACCAAGGCCTGGATGCCATCCTTGGTCACCTGATCACACCACGAGATGTTGAGTTGCTCCAGGTTAGGACAGCCCTCACTGACAAGATTAAAAACAGACTTGTTAATGCCCTTGTAGACCGCCATTGTCAACGTAGCTTCCTTAGAAATCCAGTCTCTTAAAGTGCACCTGAGAGCCTTGAGTGACAGGTTGGTGATTGAGGTACATGAGGCGAGGTCCAGGTGCTTCAACTTTGGGCAGAACTTGCTGAGGCTGTTACACGTGCTGCACAAGTGAAGACAGGGAGCATTTTGTGAAGGGAACCGTATTCTAAAACATGGGCTGCCCCGTTCTGTGAGCAGAGCACATACCTGTCAGTTATCTTGGTGCAGCCGTTCAGACTGAGCAGCTCAATGTTCCTGCAGTTTTGGGAAAAAGTCCTGCAGGAAAAAACATTATAAAACTGTGAAAAAAAAGGGTAATAATCACTAATCACTGTATTTGACAGTAGAAGCTGGGCTATAGTCATAAATGGAGCAAAAAATCTAAATTATGTCAAATTACCGTATTTCAGTTTCTTTGTGCATCGATATTAGGGCTGTTATACAGAAAATGTTGCAAGTTTATCATTATCGCTATATCAACAAGTCTAATATCCATATTCCAAAAAACTGCTTATATTGCAATAACATTATGGGATTTCATGTAATAAGAGTTTGACCCTAAGTGCTTTTAATGATAATGTGGAGTGGTTAAATAAGTAAGAATCCATTAATGTCCAGTGCAAGTGGCAGTTAGAGCCTTTTTATATAATCCAAATCAACTTTTCTATGGCAAAGTGGATTTTCACAACATTCAACAGGAGCCAACAATAGATATCTGTAGTGTCATAAGAGTCATCTAAGGTTTATGCCATGCAATATAACAGAAGATGTTTTTTGTGGGAAAAGAAATCAATGTTTTAAATAGAAAATGGTTGGATTCTAGTGTCGACATAACATCATTTATATAGAGCGAACAAATCAGATTAGCACTAATGCACGGGTATTAGCCACAGATATTATAGAAATGTCACTGCTCTCATGTGGTAGTTATGCAAGATATTTTTGTCTGTTTGGTCGTTTAATTGAATTGTTAGTTGTACATTTAACCACAGCTTATGACTTGAGTTAAACAACACATTCTCTCTCCCCAGGCTTTGCCCTAAAGTGTACCCACTCACCTCAGGGCGCTGTCCCCCACGCCGAGGCACCCCCTTAGGCTTAACTTCCTCAGGAACCCCCCACATCGCTTTGAGATGTTCTCAACCACTCGACCCTGCCATAAACACAGTCTGCTCAGCCCTGCTATATTTTCTTTAAAAAGTCCACTTCATATATAGAATATCACTTATAGTTTAAGAAAGTTTTCTCACCTCAATATCTCTCTGAAAGTCAAAGAGGTCGATTCGCTGCCAGTTGCTGCCGTCTAAGGCCAGTACGTTCCAAGACTGAAAACAGACAAGAAACAGATATTCAAACTTGAATGGTGCATTTAATGTAATTTTATAGTGTACAGTTAAACAGTCAAAATCATGGCGTCATACTTTATAATTGCCTCAAAATAACACTTTTGCCAATCTTAAAAAAACATTTGTAGCCATAGAGAACCTCGTGGAAGGGGCCTTAGTACTTCCTGTTCCTACAGCTGCTGGAGAGGAATCACATTCATGTTTCTTTTCTGCACAAACAATCTTTTAGATTTAAGATATTTATGAACTATGACAATATTTTAGGCAAACTCAACATCTGGCCTATTTCCACTGGGTTTGTTTGAACTGGAGGTGCTCATAGGTTGTTGAAAGGAGGAGCAGGAGGCGCTGCAATTAAAAGTCTGCACCTTTAAAGTCTGATCTAAGGGTTATAATTTGTTAGATTTTGATATGTCTAGCAAAACCACACCAAAGGTCTTACCCTGACAATCCACATCCTGTCATAATAACAGTTGTGTCTATCTGTACACAACATCTAATAGGTTTGTGACATGCTTTTATATAACCTTCATCATTAGGGAAAATGTATGAGTGTTGCCAGGCAGGAGACGTTGCATAAAGTATCAACTTTATTTCATTAGGTCAAGCCTTTTTTGTCAGACCAATGACCAGCTATTTGGGCTATAACAGTCAAATGAACCTATTACATGAATGTCTGAAAGTTAAGCAAAGAAGGCAGGAGTAAAAGCACTCTCAAACACATTTGTAGAAGGTGTGTGAACACAAAACTCACTCGTGAGACCTGGGCACAGCGGCAGAGTGTCACCACGTCCAAAAAGGAGAAGATTCTGGAAAAGGACAGGTACATTTTAGACATATTTACACTTCACTATGCCCTCAGCTCAACCCTGACTGTGCTTAATTGCCCTCACAGCACTGTAGTGTAAGTAAATCAACTAATATTGTCTTTGTCCTGTCAACACAACTTTGTGTGTTTAACTTATTTGCAGGATTAGCATGTTCGTTGACAGGAGGGTTGTCTTCTAACGCATACATGTCAAATGCTTTTATCTGGTCCGCAAATGCATTATGGATCTCCTAGGTAATTAATAACTAATTAAAAGGCTATTGATTAACAGATAAGAGCGTTTTTTTGTTGATTTCAAAGTGATACAGCTCGAGAAGACATGATAAGCTATTCATCGACTATTCATTGAATTAATGAGGGCTTAATATGAACTTGTCCAGATACAGATATCAGTACTTGCTTAGAAGTAGTGATAGAAGAGTTTTTCTTTGCACTTTTCTATATAAGACTCAACATATTTAACTGCAAATGACGTAAAAACAGTTTAGCAAAATGTAAATATCACTCTGATATGTTCAAGATGCACAAAACAGTTTGAAAAATATCACTAATAATACATCTGAAAATTCAATATGGGAGCGTGGTATGTGGACATCCCAAATATGCAGAAAGCTGTGACACTGCAATAAGCCATAAATGTATTTAAAGTTTGTCAATTAGCCATTACTTTGCCTCTTAAAATGTTTCTCATTTATTGGTGTGGCCTAAAGAGAAAATTAAGCCTGACACTGCTGTTTAAGGAATACTACTATAAGAGTCTACAATGCAGCAGAAAATGTATTAGCAGGATGCTGTGAATCACTTTATAGCCTGCCAGCTTCACAAATATAGGACTCTGCACCTGGTCGAGCAGAACAGGCTCAGCAGCCGCAGTTTAGCCCAGACCTGAATAATGGCCTTCATTTTCTGTTTGCTCAGTGGTTCTTGAGGGATTTTTGTTTGAAATCAATTTAAATGTTTTATAACCTCAAGCGTGTGTTTTTAATTACACTTTTAGTAGAGCGGGGTAAAAATAAGAAGCACATTGGCATCCTGGCAGCAGGCTGTGTGGCTGGCTTAGCTAAAATGTTTACTAAAGTAAGCTACAGTCAACGAATGTAGAATTTATCTGAGATGGAGGCAGTTAGTACAAGGATGATTGATCTTTTGTGATTGATTAGATGGGGGGTATGTAAAATAAAAGTGGGGGTATGTGTATATAAAAGTGTGAAATAAGTCACTCACCGTAGCAACAGCTCCTTAGGCAGCTTCTTATTGATGACAGCCTCATCGCTGTTTGTGAACATCTAAAATGATAAAGAACATAATGTTACTGCTGGCAGAGTGTTCAAACCTAACTGCAGCCCCTTAAATCAGCTAACCTCACTCAATGACAATACTGCCATAAAAGCAAGGACAAATGATAAAAAGACAATAATACTAGTGTTGTATACAAGGCTATGCTAAAGAACTGCTTGAATTACAGAAATATTTTGGTATTTTACCTTCAGACATTCACAGTTTGCATGTTGAAAAAATGGCTGTTGTGTTTTTCTTCTTGAGTCACAATGCAGATGATGACATTGTTAACACATGTTTCTTACTTCCCGTGTTGTTACATTTCTACTGGTTTTCAGACTTCACACTTTTAAAGGCTAGGTTCTCACACAAATACTTGCTTAACCAACAGCTTTTCCGCACAAATACTGTAAAAACATAATTGTACAGAGTTTAGAGAGTGGCTTATAATTCCCAGAAACACAAGGAGACCGTAAATTAGTCAGCTTTGATGCGTATACACCCTCTTACTGTGGAATGCATTGCCATAATTAGCAGGAAATCTTAGTCTCCTGGATTGTAAAATGCAAGATAGTAAAGCGATGACAATTGGGAGCATCCCCTCAGTCACAACAAGGTAAAAGAGGCGGCATTTGGCCCAGTCCATTTAGTTCCACAGATCTCGGACGATAAATCTAGCAGGGACAGGGTAATTGAGGGGTGGGGGCTTTAGTGTGTAAATAAAAATGGAAGCAAGGCACATGTTATTTACAAGAAGCAAACATCTGTGACAAGCGCAACAAGAAATTTGCATGCCCTTATTTGCACTTCTGTCAGAACACAAATATAAACCATTTGCTACACAGTAATAAATTGAAAAGAAATCAATTTACCACTCCAAAGAGGGTACAATGTGTGCCATTATGGGTGTTGATCATAAGCCTACACAGACAATAGCTTTAGATGTGAGGCGTATAAACTTAAGCAAACCTATTCATTGGGCTACAAAACAAACAGACTGCCTGTTGAAATTCATGACTGCACTTTTAAAAATCCAGACAGAGCCTCAGTGTCAAAGCCTCTGTGTATGTCTCCCATAAACATACAAGCTTCTCACACACAGCTGCCTATACGGGGGGGCTGCCTGCCAGCACAGACGTGTAAAATGTAGAGAAAGAGGGTAACAGAATGCTCATGATAGAAAATGGGGCAAATTGACAGTGACAGCTTCTCATCCAGAGCAATACTTTTTGACCAAATAATCCAGGGACAACTCTAAAGAACCAGATGCATACGGTCAACGGGCATCCACTGTCTGCTTTTGTGATGACACAAAAAATGAACCTGATGCTGCATGAATGTGAGCATTATGTTTCTCCACTGGTCAGCTACAGCCAGTGATGCAGGCCCACGGAAGGTAAAAGGCTCGCTAAACTGTAACCTTCTACAAGCAATCTGTGAAAAAAGGTACGATTTAATAAAAAGCCCATTTATTAAAGACATTTAAGTAATGTTGGTCTATTTGTCCAGTGAATGTAAACACTAAATCTGTGACAGACAATGGAGGACTATAGCCTGAGGGTTAGTGAGTGCCTCTGCAATAAAAACATAGCCCACAAAGCCACTGTCACTGGTAACAAGCTGTTATTTACCTTTTACTTTGGCTAAAAAAAAATAATAAACGGCCCAGACTGTTAAAGCTCCTGTACTCTTTTGTTAAAAGCTCAGCTGCTGCAAAACAGACAAGTGCCGCAGAGCAGTGGGAATTAAATCCGGGCAAGCCTTTCAAAGTAAATCTTTCACCATGCAAGAGTGGATAGCACATTATTTGCCAGTGGTTTATTTATCTTTCGAATCTTTTAACATACAAGTATACATTTACTTATCAATTTTGGAGCACAACAGATGCAAATAAAAAATATCAGCATTGAATACCATGTTGAGTTCATCAAAGAAATTGGTTGTCAATATAGTTTGGCCAGTCAAATGTATCAATCTTTCAGCAACTAGAAGGGAAACAGGTAAATGCTTATGAAGGCCAATCATTAAAGCAATTATTCCTTGACAAAAACCTCCTTCGACTGGGCGGACTCTGCCAGTTTAAATCCAATAAACAAACTTTTATTGTGAAGGCGCTTCCGGTGTCCTCCTGTTGTAACGGCAGCTGTTGGGCCAGAAGGTAACGGCCTGAATCTTCTGAGTCGTCAGCTGTTGCTCCGTTAAAAATAAATAAAACCACACACAAATCCCACGCTGCTGGGGATTAAACGACACCAAGTCCTCGGGCAACAGGGGCCAATGTCACCGGCCACACACACAATCAAATTTGTTTTTAGGTTCTTTTCAAAAATAATGAGAAAATGCTTGCGTGGCAGGGTTACAAAGTTATCGCAGATATCAATAAACATGAGTGATTACTATGTCTAAAGGTCAGTGCTGGTTTCAGTGTAGGTTAGAAGGTGAGCTTCGCTGGCAGCTCGGCCTCGGTCATTTGTTGATTATTCGGAGCTAACACGGGGTGCATGTAGCTAGCAGTCACAACCCGAGGCCCCCACAGCCGCAGCGGCCACGGATAAACACAACAGTGGGGCTTGCCAGACAACCAGGGAAGTCGTACAAAATCCCACCAGTGTTCTTGTGAATTGGGTAAAAAAGATAATACGTGCTATTGTAAAGTAAAGCAAACACTTTTTCGTGAATATATGCGAGAACTGTCTTCGGCGTGCTCTATGTAGCCTCATTGTCTTTGTTTTGACGGCGCAAAGGGAAACGAGGACAGCATTTTAGGACCTTTAAAACTCCATAGTTCAATGAAGAACAGCATTGTATATTCAGTATAAACCACACGTTTTGTTGTCAATGAAACTACACTCCAAAAGTGTCGTTTGTTGAGCTGTTAAGACAAAAGAACGACGTTTGACCTAATCCCAAACATTGACTGCGGAAGCTGCATCCATAGCCAACATAAGCGCAGTTTTACAATAAATACAGCGACAGTCACCACACAGGCCCATATCCTAATGTTTGTAACAGCTGCGTTGCCTGTGTTTCAGGGACTGTCAGTGTATGTACATTATAAACTCACCTCAAATCGACTCCGCGAAACACCATTTACCTCCTTCCCCATGTCGGACACTGGTTACCGACTCAATGAATGCGGCTTAGTTGCAGTAAAATTCAGATACGGGCCCTGTTTTTGCCGCGTCCCCTCCACGAGTATCATGCTACCGTCCTCTCGGTAGCTCCTCGGTGCGATGTTAATGTTTTAGCTATAAAACAAAAACGACAGAACCTCTTGATTCTGATAAAACTATATGGGCTACAGCAGGAGCCAGCCAATAAGCCTGCTCTTATCTGCTCTGCTCACCTCCTCCTCCCTCTACAGCCTACAGCTTTCTATCCATCCACACAATAGCCCGATAGGAATAGGATCTGGCAGCCTAAAATGGTGCTGATGCTACCCCTACATTAAAAATAAATATAATAACATATAAATATATATAAAAAAAAAAAAAAATGCACTTGAGGACTAGCACAGAAGTCCTCACCTGTGCCAAACTGTCCCTGGCCCTTTAGTTAGGTATGAGCCCAGTATGATGATTACTGGAGTAAAATTATATAAAAAGTAAAATAAAAGTTAAATGTCACCCTTTTGGCAGTCGCTGGAGATGTCTAGAGCTTTAGAGCAAGTCATGATGAAAAAAACCATAAAGGTTTAAGGGGGGTTTAAGGATGACGAGACTATTTGATAAATTACAGATGCATAAAGCTAAAATAAACCATTAAATACCATTTGTGTGTGCATGTCCTGATACATAATGATTCTATATCCTGAAAATATTTCCAATCGGTGTGATAGTATTGATTCGACTGAATTCTGAATTATACTTAATCTGGAACAGTGTGAACTCGGCCACAAACAAAAACAATTTATATGTGTGTTTACTCAAGCCATATGTTAAAGCACACAACATAAATTAACTTATTTACTTTAGTTAAAAAAATAGGAAATGTGGGAGAAACTTTACTTCCTTGTTTCTTGTTGGCCACGCCTCCACGTGGTCACTGAGCCAATCAGAGTGTAAGGTGACAACTTGTCAATATACGTAATTCTACATAGAAACACCACGGGAAATGAAGATTAAAATTAAAACAAACGTACACTACCGTTCATAGACTATTTAAATTTTCAGTAAGTCATGAGTCTACAATATTTTATCGTTTTTGTTTTTTCTTTGATTGTATTCTTGTGAATTGGGTAAAAATGTATATATTTAAACAAACAGACACAAACAGCATACCATTATTAGCCATGGGTTGTGTTTATTGTCAATTAGCGAGCTCTCTTTCTCGTTTAAGAATCTCTTTTTTCTGGGCAAATACTTGCATGTTGCCGCATGACCTTTTGGTCAAAAAAAAAAATTCGCTACATGGCTGGAACTGGAAACATTACAAAGATCGGTTTTATTGCAGGTAAATCTATAAAACATATGCTATGCATTGCGATTTTTTTTATTTTTATTTTTTACATGAGTAGAAATATGCATTTTAGAGTTTCCCTGGAAGATGCACCCGCCACAGAGTACAGGAGGCGGGCTCTGTGAGCTGATTGGTTGTTTTTGGGACACGACCGTGATTGACAGCATTTCAACATCCGGTTCCTTCTGAATTTGCTAGTCACAGGAGCCACAATGGCGTTTGTAGTCTCCTTAAGATAGGGCTGTGGATGTTATTAAATCCACTAGCATCGCCCTAAATATAGGCCTGGTTGATTCCCAGAGCCATTGATAATAAACTGGAACATCTACTGCACACGAAAATACTATGATTTCTAATCATTATTGACTTTATAGGGGATAAATCTTACATTAAAGGAAACATGTAAACAGTACCAACCGGGTCAAGTTTAATTTGTTCGAGAAACGAGCCTCATTTAATGAAGATTCTGCTTGTTTCTTGCTAAGATCGTAAATCTGTGGAATAAAACACCTTTACTTAACTTGGCACCGGACACGGACAGCTTTCAAAAAGGGACTTTTTCTTTTTACAAGCCTGCTTTTAGCGGCCGAGCGCTAGCTAGCCGTGCTAGCTAAACTGAGAAGGAGACGACAACACTGTGCTCTGATGTTTGTTTGGGACCTTTTTCCAATCACTGACCATTAGGACTACACATCTAACCGGGCTGGAAAACCATATTAGCGGATTTTTCTGTTTTGGAGACGCTTTCGTGGACCCCAGTGGAATGAATTGGCGTCAAAGACGACTGGACGTAAGCGGCCTTGTGTGTTTATCTGGTGTATTTTCGGCCCTCAATACTGCTTTGTAACATTTTCTTTTGGTATTTGGAGTAGCTGCTTTTGCTCTCCCGTTAATGTGTTGCCTGGACCAGCGGGGCCCAGTCACTGGAGAGGTACCGACGCCGGCGTAAGGGATGCCTGGGTCGGACCGACACCATGGGACCAAGAGGAAGCCGGAATCAAGCCACGGCGCTGCGCCACACCAGCCCCAGGCCGCCCACACTTCTGCCGAGGACATGACGAGCAGAGGCAGCAAGGGCCAGGTCAAGTCTTCTATGTCGTCTTCCTCTTCAAAACGTAAACGACATAAATCGAATAAACATAATCGGGAATTCTCGGCACAGGAGCCTGAAGATTTTGCCCTCGGTGATACTGCGCCGCCTGGCGTCAACGCGCTAAAGCCTCTGGTGGAGTACGACGACATAAGCTCCGACTCAGACACCTTCTCGGACCCCCCGTCCCGGCCTCCTGAGAGAGGGGGCGTGGATCGACTGGAGCTCTCAGATGAAGATAGGGATGATATCAAGAGAGAGAACAAGGGACACAGGCACTCCCGGAAAAAGTCTAAAGACCCCAACAAAGTTAGGGACTCTGGAAATGGAGAGCGGGGTTTAAAGAAAAAGAGCAGCAAAGACTGTGATAAAGGGAGTTATGGAAAGAGTAAGGACAGGGGTGCATCCTCAGGGTCCTCAAAACACCAGACCCAGTCTGAAGACCTTAAACGTGGGGAGCTGATGCTCTCCTCACAGACACAGCCTGCAGCCAGTGTAGGCAGCACCACTTCTTCTACATCTTCATCTCGCAGCAAGGAGAGCAGCCGTTCAGGGAAGTCCCGTAAAGACAGACAGCAGCATAAAGAAAGTAGAGGAGATAGCAGCCACAGCTCTTCTCAGAGAAGCCGGACAGAAAAGAGTCTCCGAAAAACATCTAAAAGCAACAAGTCAAGTCCAAAGGGCAAGTCCTCCAGTAGGGGTAGCCCTCGGAGGAAGGGCACCAGCTCTGCTCTTTCACCTAGTCCCAGAAGAGGAGCAAGCAGTGTGAGCCCTTTGAGCTATGGACAGCAGGGGGATGATGGCTACTCCAGGAGAAGGGGCCAGCACAGTCCCAGTCCTTACGGGGATATACCTCGTCGCAGCAGACAGAGATCTGACAGCCCCTATGGTAGCAGGCACAGGTCCTCCAGTTATGAGCGGGACAGCAGTCCCTACTCAAGGAGGCGCTCCATCAGCCCTTATGCCACCCGCAGATCCTCCAGCGCCAGTCCTATGTCCAGGTGAGTATGACTTCATAAACTTACTAGAACTGCAGGCACTGCACACATTATACCAGTAAAAGTCTGAAGAAAACGCATACCTTTTATTTTACATGCTTTTCCTACATTCAACAACATTCAGAAGTTTATAAGCTTTTCAAATTAACCTGCACTGCTGGCACTGCCACAACTAGACCAGACCTGTTGAACCTAGCTCTTCACCTCCAGCGAACGATGTACTGTTAATAGTTTGCCCGCCAGGACAGGAAACTGGTGCAGAAGTCCATAATGAAATTGCCATCTGCCATAGCCCCGGGGTAATATCAAAACATGCATTTGAAAGTATTTTTATATCCGACCGTTTTATCTGTGCAGTCATATTACTAGAGTATTATTTTAGTTGTAGAACAATGCTGTTCCAGAAATGGAACCATACAATGACATACAGTATGGTCTTTTAAGTTCATAGGAATGTTTTTGGGGCTCCTCATTGTTATACGCCAAATTGTTTCATTTAAATTAACAAAAGAATTTAGCTTTAGTTGAAATTGTTGATTAAAAATAGTCTTTAGTGGGTTCTTTGCATGTATTATATCATTTTTATTTTTTTATGTTTTAGACGCTCAGGTCGCTCCAGGAGCCGATCCCCTCTCCTTTACTCTTCTCGTCGGTCCTCCTCTCGTTCACGCAGCAAGAGGCGCACTTCCTCTGCCGTGATAGGGAGTTCCCACAGCAGCAGGCCTACAAGTCGCTCCCCTCCCTCGTCTCGACTCCCTCTTAACTCCAGTCTTGGAGCTGAGTTGAGTCGCAGGAAGAAGGAGCGTCAAGCGGCTGAGGCGGCTGCTCGTGCCACTGGAGGGGCTTCTCCTTCTCTGGCCAGCCGCAAAGCCACTAGCACATCCTCTATGCGGCCAATTAAATCCGAGACCTCACAGTCAGAGAAGGACACAGCAGCAGAGCCTCAGCCTCCACCACCCGTTCAAACTCCACAAGATGGTCCCAGCAGTGAGGAGCAGTCTGCTGCCCCTCTGCTGCCCTCCTCCATGTCCTCACCTGCTCCTCCTCAGCCCTCTCCTCCTGCACCTCCCACTCCAGCCACACAGCTTCCTCCACCCCCACCTCAGGCCGACGCAAGTGTTCAGTCCTCACTTTTAACCACAGCTCCATCGAAATCACCAGCTCCCCCTCCAGCGCGAAGCCCAGCGCGTCAGACACAACTACACAAGACGTCAACATTACCACCCCTGCCTTTGCCACCTTTGCTGCTGGGAAACACTCAGGATAGGTGAGGACCAAGAACTAGGACTGGGCAAATAATCAAGTGATATTTATAGTTACACTTCTGATAAGATGATCAAGACAAAATGGCTATTGTGTCACATGCCATTTGTAGGCCTATAAAGAACAACATGTAGCTGATGTTGATTGGCCATCAAAGCCTTGGAATAAAAAAGCCTTGGAAATGAGAGATGAAATGTTGGTCACAATCTTGCCACTACCATGTTTCTTTCTTCAAGGCCCGATGGGATTTGGATTTTGTTCCAGCAGTGATAATTGAAATGATTCACCACCAAATTAGTGATTGAAATTGTAGCAGAATGGCAATAAACAGTTTAAGCTCTTCCCTTAGGGTTGCATGTTTCCCTTATAGTAATTTTACATCAGTGCCAGTTTTATTCAAATGTATTTCATCTCAAACATAAAAATGGTTTTATCTTCCAGTCCAAAGAAGTCCACCCCTCCTCAGAGGTCATCTAGAAAAGAGAAGGAAGTCCGCAGTCGGACATCTATCATTGACCTTCCTCTACCACCGACGCTGCCTGGAGGGGACGCCTCTCCACCACAGTCCCCTGTTCGCCAGGCTCCTTCGCTACCCCAGCCACCTCTGAAGAAGAGACCAAAGTCAGTTTAATTCACACGTAGTACTTTTTTACAATACACTTGTTAAATCTAAACTATTTCTGTTGGCTTCTAGGATTTGCTGCCCACGGTACGGTGAGCGCAAACATACGCTGAGTGACTGGGGCAAACGCTGTGTAGATAAATTCGATATAATTGGCATAATAGGAGAGGGAACATATGGCCAAGTGTACAAGGCCAAGGATAAAGACACAGGTAACAGAACTGTAGCATTGATTCCTTCACCTTATCCTCATTCTTGTATAAATGTATATATGTTCCTTTATATGTTTTTTCAACTATTTCAGGTGAACTTGTGGCTCTAAAGAAAGTGCGTTTGGACAATGAAAAGGAGGGTTTCCCCATCACCGCCATCCGAGAAATCAAAATATTACGACAGCTCAAACACCGCAGTGTTGTCAACATGAAGGAGATAGTCACTGACAAGCAGGATGCACTAGACTTTAAAAAAGACAAAGGTAAGAGGGCAGAACAACTACCAAAGAATCTGACTGCTCTAGTTGAAGCTAATTTATTTTTTTACATTTTTTTAAAGGTGCATTTTACCTGGTGTTTGAGTACATGGACCATGATCTGATGGGTCTGCTGGAGTCTGGCCTGGTCCAATTCTCCCAAGAGCACATTCGCAGCTTCATGCGCCAGCTCATGGAGGGTCTGGACTACTGCCACAAGAACAACTTTCTGCACAGAGACATCAAATGCTCAAATATACTGCTCAACAACAGGTGAGACTGAGCCAAATGAATCAGTCACACACACAATGGCAATGTCATTATCAAAGGAACTGATAAAAATATTTTATAGCTCATTTGTAAAGACAACTTTTGTACTAATGTTAACTGTATTTCCACCGTGTTAACATGCAACAATCTAACCCCTTCCCCTTTAAATCCCATAAGGTTGTCAAATGTTCCTAGTTTAATCATTGTTCTTGTGACATTACAGAACACAGAAGGCTTTAATGGAAATGTCAAAGTGAATGGTGTAACAAATCAAAGATGTAAATATTGGAGCACAAAGAGCAACAGTGTCCTGCTACTGTTCACATTTGGACTTTAAAGCCTTGCACGATGTTGCTCAGTTTATTGATTGTCCTCAGGAGGAACATGTAACTAATATTTTTCATGAGAGCCTAAGCATAAAATAGCATGTGTTATATTGAATATACTGAATAATCCCCTGTGTTAATGTTGTTTCCATAATGCTTGCTTACCCTTTAGAGCCTACTATCTCATATTTTTGTTATCTGTGTTTCTGTTCAGAGGTCAGATCAAACTGGCTGACTTTGGTTTGGCTCGACTGTACAGTTCAGAGGAAAGGTAAGAATACTCATTCAGGGTAACTAGGTAAATAATTTATTGGTTCTACAGTCGTAAAATACACAGCCTCATGTGCAGCAACAGGAACTGTTTTTTTCCCAGATAGGTCTCTTGTTTCTGTCCTAAGTGTAGTCCTGTCCTAAGTGTAGTCCTGTCCTGCCCCCAGACCCGGAGTCAATGTATTAGTGATATTGTGTTGATATCTTTGCTAAGAAGGGGCTTACAGTCCTGTATAACAACCTTTGCTGAGTCCGACCACATGTAGAAAACAATAAAATACAGTGCTTTGCAACAAACTAAATAAAGGCCACATAACACATATTTAATATTGATGTTGTCTATGTTTCAATCTGTGGAACTAAAAAGGTTAAAGGTCATGTCCCATTCTTCTCCAAAGTCCTTTCCTGTTCACTCACTTGTCACTCCTAATATCTTGTCTTCTGAACCCTCAGCAGCTGCACTGGTCACACTGATGAACTCAGTTTATTTCTTCGTATCAAGGACTTATAAATACATCCTTTTTTTTAATCAGGGAGTTAATAAAGTAATTCGTCCTCATTAGGCATGTTAGTTCAGCTGTTTAAGTGACTCTCCACAAGATGGTGCTGTTCCCCTTAACATGAAACCCAAATGTCATTATTTTTGTTGCACTCTCTGCCCCCAGTCGACCCTACACTAATAAAGTAATCACACTATGGTACCGTCCCCCTGAACTGCTGCTGGGGGAGGAGAGGTACTCTCCAGCCATCGACGTGTGGAGCTGTGGGTGAGTAGGACCTTATAATTATTATACAATGTATCTTTACAGAAAAATATGTTTCATATAGCAGCAACTTTAATGTTAATCAGATGTTGAAGGTAAAAGGTCACAAAAGAAACCCATCTTAATTTGTGATAAACACATTATTTTGTTGCTTTAGACTTTCTTCATTACAAACCAACAGTGAAAATCCCTAAATGGTCATTTAGAAGACAGAGCACCATTGTCTATTTGAAATGAAATTCAAGGTGATTCTGAAGTTGAATGGCTTTTTGTTCATTATCATCTCACGCATTGAAAGCATCTGCCCACGACACTGCCCCATACTTACCCTGATGTTGCGGATGAAGTGTTTTTAAGAAAAACAATGAAAACCAGATAAAGAATAAACAATAAAAGGCGTAATAAAAGAAACTTTTTTCAGCAAAATAAGCAATTAAGTGGTCTCTGATTTCAAACTGTGCTTTTTTTCCTGATACACTCAATGACAGTTAAACACAAGTTTTAATGCTTTTGTCTTGGTTTAGGTGTATCCTGGGGGAGCTCTTTACAAAGAAGCCCATTTTTCAGGCAAACCAGGAGCTTCTGCAGCTGGAACTTATCAGGTAAACTGCTTCTTCTGTGGATACAACAGGACACAAGACAAACCGCTGCATTTTCATGTTTTTTTTCCATATGCCACTGTCTGACGCTTCTTTTAGCCGCCTCTGTGGAAGCCCCTGTCCTGCGGTCTGGCCTGACGTCATTAAACTTCCCCTCTTCAACACCATGAAACCCAAGAAGCAATACAGACGCCGACTACGGGAAGAGTTTGCCTTGTGTGTAACCATTTTGCATTTTTGCATTCCACATATGTTCAACCCACAATTAAAAAAATATGAATATCTTGTCTGTAGTTTACCCACCCCTGCCCTGGACCTGCTGGACCGAATGCTGACACTTGACCCTGCGCGACGTTGCACATCTGAACAGGCTCTCAACAGTGACTTTCTGTCTGACGTGGAACCTAACAAGATGCCTCCACCAGAGTCCGTAGCTCCCTGTTTTTCACTTATCGCATGCCATTTAATCAAATTGCCTTTAAGCAATAAGAAGTGCTCGTGTAATTTGCTAATTCCTGATGTGCGTATGTAGTCTTCCTCATCATCAGGACTGTCACGAGCTGTGGAGTAAGAAGAGGCGGCGTGCGCGTCAGAGTGGTGTATCTGAGGATGTGCCTGTGCCTAAAGTGCCCCGTAAAGACGTGACTGGGACCTCCAGTGGAGAGAACAGTCGACCACAGATCAGCCCTGCAGGAGCCCCTCCGCCGCCGCCACCAGGAAAACCACCTACGTCCCTTTCAGAAAGTGAGTCAGCTGTGTATGCAATTCAAAGCTGTAAACCTAGTCTATACTTTACCAAAGTAAGCAAATTTGTCATCACCTGTGCACAATCGGGGGACTTTTTATATGTTCAAACTTTGATCGATGTCATCATGAATACTTTGAGATTTTTTTTACAGTAAGTGGAAGTATGACAGAGAACCTTCAGAGATAATCTAAGACTCACCTTTTCGTGGTTTGAATTGTGTTTGTATGACTACGTTCAGGCCTGGGAGCTGCAGCAGAGCAGTTGAATCAGACGGAGTTGGCCGTCCTGTTGAACCTTCTCCAGGGCCAGACGGACTTCAGCCTGCCCCAAGTGGCCCAGCTCCTCAACCTTTCCAATGTGGAGACTCTCAGCCAGTCATTGTCTGCCCTCAGTGAGTCCTCTGACCACCAGGGGGCTCCAGAGGATCAGTCAACTTCAGCTCCTAAG